>CM041037.1:14785581-15101795 GCA_023078785.2 Hyles euphorbiae | reverse complement strand
ATGGCAAATGTAGTGGCTAATGGGATATTCTTCAGCCAAGTAGTACGATAATGCATAGAGCTATTATTTTTTCTTGCACCGCATAGGGACCACACTGCATCGGATAGTAACCGCAAATGCCGTCCAGGCAGAGTATCGATTGTCATCCGACGGCAGTCCCATGCCAATAAATACAACTATGCCTGCAAAGATGCCTCTACACACAGCGGAAGGACCCAGGATTATAGGAAGGAGGGAACACGCGTGACGGCAAACAATTCCACAGGATGACTGAGATGCAAAATATTATAATTATACTTAATCATGTAACAAATGAGGCCCTGGTGCAGGTAGACAGGCTTATATTAAGCAGTATTTTGTTTATAGGCTGACGAAGATCTTTGGATATAATGTGTCACCGTTCCTGTTAAAAAGTTATTATTTTTATTCAATTTCGCAGATTTACGAATGTGATTTGACGTAAGAATTATACACGCATTAGTTATAGTCAATCACCAAGCATTATAAACGTTAAGGAAAACATAGTGAGGAAACCTGTATGCCAAAACAATTTGTGAGAATTTCTATGGTATATAAAATCCGCCAACCAGCATTAGACCAGCTTGGTTGACTATATGGCCTAACCCCTCTCAATCGCACTCGTGATTGTAGAGGAAGCCCGTACCTTGCAGATGGACGTACATATAAGTGTTGATACAGTACATATCGAGCCTTTACCGCCATTTTAGCGCAACCGACAAAAAACAAATTTTACAGGAGAAGGTTTTTGTAAAATATTTTTAAAAAGAAATGTGTAATTCAATTGAAATTTTATATACATTAATTATTTTTATACATTTAAATATCTAATTCTTCCACAGGTTTGGGCAGGTTTGGGTCCGTTGTGGCTTAAAATACTACTTTCGATAAAAAACTCATTTTTGACAAAATTTTTAATAAAAAAAAAAAAAACCGACTTCAAAACAAAAATCCACTAAAAACCAAAAATAAATAAAATAATAACTACCACTCCAAAGCAAAAAAATAATATTTATTTCATGGAGCTCGTGCATGTTGATTAATTTGCTTAATGACTTGACTAGCCAACAAATCAAAATATATGCGTAACATATTGAAGGCGGGCCGCCCAGTACCAAACATATAGGACCTATGCCTTATATTAATTTAAATATCTATATGATATACTATACGAGCTCCATGAAATAAATATTATTTTTTTGCTTTGGAGTGGTAGCTATTATTTTATTTATTTTTGGTTTTTAGTGGATTTTTGTTTTGAAGTCGGTTTTTATTTTTTTTATTAAAAATTTTAGTTATTTTTATCTTTTTAGTGTTGATAGGCATTTAAATGAAAAAGATTTGGTCTCCACAAGGAATATGTTCTTTCCGATGACAATAAAATCGCTAAAATCGGCTAAAAGCTGCCAAAGATATTGGAATATTCACATGTTTATTATTTGTCCCTCAACTACTGTAGCCTAGCTTTTATACTGAACTCAATGCAAAAAGAACCGTTGAAATCCTATTAAATTTTGAGGAGTTCTACTCTCCAGGTCCGAACATGATAATAATATCTTAATGTTGTGTTCCTGGGATCAACCTGTTAATACGTTCTTTCCAATGAAAAAGAAATCACTAAAATCGGTTAAAAGCTGCCGAAGATATTAGAATTTACGTGTATTTTAATTTTATCGACCCACCCCCCCTCACCCCCACCCCCTTTTCCCTCCCTTAATGTAGCTTAACTTTTATAATGAACTTAATGCAAAAGGAACCATTGCAATTCTCCTTAATTTTAAGGAGTTCCCCTCTCCAGGTCCGAAGATATTCATCAGATCTTCACCATATTTTTATGGGACCAAACGACAAGCATCAGCTTTCAATCAAAGAAAGAATGATCGAAATCGGTTCACACAGTACAGAGAAACGAGGTAACAAACATAAAAAAAAAAAGCAACATACAGTCGAATTGAGAACCTCCTCCTTTTTTTGAAGTCGGTTAAAAAGTGTCGCTTACGATAATTTGGCGGTAAGGGCTCGATATAGTAGTCTAGTTTAATGTTAAGTTGTGGGTGTGTATGACACGCCACGAGAGTTGTTTCAGTACTACAAAGCCCAAACGAAAAAGAAAAAAAAGTACATACAACCATGGGCGTAGCCACGGTGGGGCAGAGTGGGGCGCTTGCCCCACCCTGGCTTTGACCTGTAAGGTACCTAACCAACTCTAAAAAAATAAATTATCTTGGTAAAGTACTAGGCAGGTAAGCAATAAGAAAGTATTTAGGATAATTCGAATTATAAATACAGATACAGGGTGTTAAAGGGTGCAACCTTTTTATAGGAAAAAATACCGGGGGAAGACCGTGGGTACAATTTGCTAATTACATATGATTTTAGACTGCTGCCCCACCCTGATTCCACGGCTGGCTACGATCATGCATACAACAAATATTCGATTGCATAAATATTATTATTCAAATCTATAAATCAAAACCTGGCGTTTCATTTCACAACAACTTTTTCTAAGTCTGTAAATTAGACGAACTTTACAAATATAATGAACTTCAAAAGCAGATGTTTGGTAAATGTGTATAGTGTATATGCATAACGGGTGTCGGGTCAACAATGTCGCAGTAAGCTCTTGTCTTTTTTTCGGATACGCCATGTGTGCCAACTGCCAAGTTAAGTCAATATCCGGTGGTGTATAAAAAATCGTGTCAAATTCTACCCACAGTGTGTGGTTTTTTGGGACATGCGTAGGATATAGGATTTCAATTTCCTGTATTTTAGAAATGTTGAGTATTTTTTTTTTGGCGATGCTTCTTAAATTAAAATAGATATGAATTTGGAATCCAAATTTTTTAAAATCTTTGTTACGGCAAGGTAGCCTTTTCGAAATGTTCGTGTTTTGTTGTAAGTTATAATCATTTAGAAGTTAAATAATTTTTTTAAAATAATCAACACCAATTTCATATTTACCGACAACGTTCGTATGATGTCAAAACATACGCAAACAATAAACAGATTCAGCTATTAACGCTAAAATGATCAATCCGGAAGTTTAAAATCAATCAAGACAAGAATAAACTAACCCATGCTTAGTGCAAAGCAACTTCGATAGATGGCGTTAAGAGTCGAAAGTGAGAATAGTACTTTAAAAATGCAAGTATTTTTATTATTGAACCCAAAATTATAAGTCATATTTATTTTGCAAGCTGGATTACGTTATTTCACACCTTTCACAACATGTACACGCATAAATGTCGGTTTTGCAAATGCTTATGTAGATTATTTTGAAAAAGTTTACATATTGGTGATCTGAACGCAGAGCCTGCCTATATCAGAAACCAGTCTCAAACCCACGTACTTTAGAAATGTTATATACTTATTTCTGTGTTAGAGAAATAAAAAAGTTAGTATAATTTGTTTTTTTTTTTATATTATTCACAATATATACCTATGCAAAATCAATTACGTTGTAATGGGTACATGGACAAAAGGCTACCTACCTTCACATTACGTAATCATATTATACTTTAATTAGATATTAATTGTGTGTTTTGTATTTGTAAATTCAGCCTGCATAATGTACTCTACGTGCAAATCAGTTTCATTTTATGTTTGGTACATCGTTAAATTTTATCGCAGTTTTTAGCATATTATTGAAAGAGCAGTCGTAAAGGATATACACAAATAGCAGAGCAAACAAGTAAACATGAATTTAGTGCAACCGATGAGTGTTTAAACACAGTAAATCAGCCGCTATTTTATACCACATCTATCATTTAAATGGAATCATTTTATGGCAAATTACCCATTTGTACAACTCGAATGATTCAAATATTTTATATCCAGGATTTTATTATAATTATATAATATTAGTTTTATAAAAATGAGTATAGTATGGAGAGAAATAGCAAGCTTCACCTTAGATAAGGGAAAAAAATCTAACGTTTGGTTATGAGAAGACAAACACTACTTTTTGGAAAAAAATCTGCCAACGGAAGATACACATATATGAGAAAATTTCTAATGGAGGTTCACTATGGACGTAATAGTCCCATAAGAATGAAAATGAATAATTGTTTTTTCTTTAGCTTCAAAAGCTACCGCAGACATTTTAATACACAACTCAATAAATGTTAATTTCTGATATAAGTAGTCCTGTACATACCTTGTAATTAAAATGCATCTGAATGTCTTTTAAATACATTCTTTAATACCAGATGGAATAATTAGACACATCCGCGCAGAAATCTTACATGTTTCTATTCACGTTTAACTAGCGCATATCCTTTTAAAGTATCGTATGTGTGTGAACGCAAACTTGTTGATCTCATCACGTATTATATTGGAATAATATCGGTTCATACTTAATTGCAAATAATTTATAATTGTGTAAGTACTTTTAGTGTAGTACCACCACACAACTTCCATAACGTAGTGGCTTAGACGCCCGCGCCGGCTATGAAACGAGAGGCCACATATTCGATTTCTATACTGAGACAAATGTTGATATGATACACAGGTAAGTAAGTACTTATTTGACAGCCTTCATAGCGCAGTTAGACGCCTGTGAAACGAGAGGCCGCGGGTTCGATCCCCGCACCAAGATAAATGTTTTTGCGGCCAACATATATTTTTTTCAGGTCTGGGTTTTTGGGAGACCGAAAAGTTTCTCGTAATTCACTGCGACACAAGACTCGATCTTACTGTAGGGTCAGGACTATGTCTGTAACAGATGGGTGTTATTTATCTTAATATTTATTTATTTGTTTCGGGTCGAATATTTAAGAGACCGAAAAATCTCATAGTTTTTAATACTCATGACACAAAAAACGATCCTAGTATTGGGTGTATTTTTTTAATTATACACGCCAAAGACAATTGGTTAAAATAAAACTTATTGATAGAAATTAGAAGGCAGTTCGATTGTTAACCTTTGCCTATTCGATAACTCAATAAAAAGTTGAAAGCAAACGCATGATTAAATAAACGATACAAGCGGAAACTTCTACGTGCCTGCTGGAAATAATTTCCTTTTCTCTCATACTATTAGAAAACCACCCATTTGTTTTTATGCAGTTACGCATTATTCTAAAATTATACCCTGCGCTGCGTTTGCTGTTTGATTTTACGTAATCAGATTTCTTTCCATCCTATGAACACGTATGAGAATAAAATATATATTTTACGAGGTTTTAAGTTCTACACGTGTATAAATACATAAAGTATAGTAAATGATCAATAATGATTATAATTTACACAACTTCATTATTTAAAAGGACATTCATTATTTAGCTGTGAATGAATGCTAGACATGCATTTGTAATCTATGTCGGTTCGATCGTGAGCAATAACCTTTTTTTTTTACTCAAACATTAAATTTCTCCTAAAGCGTTTTATGACTGGCGAGACCAACGACCGTCCACGCTTGAGTCATCAATCCTGGAGCAGAAATACTCTTTTTGCATTTGGGTCGGACATAAAACTATTTAACGCCACTCGCGAAACCACATTACAGTATCGCTAGTACTTTGATTGTCACGGTTTCACACCGCAAACAATTGAAAACTGTCGTTTATTCAACTATGTGGTCTGCAAGAAATTGTATAACGAGATCATTTGAGAAAAAATATAGAATTGTCTATGCCTTAACAATATAAACTTTTGTTATAGATCATAGAACAATGACCGCGTCTACTATAAGGCCAACATCGCTAGACAACGGTTGATAGTATTCGCGTTAGGGTAGAAAGCTTATGCTCATCCACCCAGAGCACCAGAAATTAAAGAACGGCGCAGAATTATTTTATTAGTTGTAGCAGCAATCAGTTACTCCTAAATCTATGAAATCGTTATACGCCAAAGCCTCTATTGGAATGCTTGATCCCAATATCTCTATACTTTATAACTCATTGTCATTTGCAAGTGTATATAGAGAGTACGAACAAAATGTTCTCTAAAATACATTCAATTCGACTTCAAGTAGCCAGCCTTTTGTTTTTAATGCAATACTTCATCTAAAAATAATACTGAATACTGACTCGTGAAAACAAAATACTTATGATAAAGTAATAAATTACGAAAATAACATTTTCTGAAGCTGCCAATTCTAATGCTAATTCACATCCTTAATGACCAGTGTCAAAAAATCTTCAACTTTTTAATTTTACACAACGCATGCACCGTCTATAAATGCAGGTTCTGTGTTTTAAAATAAATATCTAAAGTAACTAATTGCAGAAGTCAGCAGTGTCCCTTTTCTTATTTATGCCTGTTAGCACCCATTACTTTAACTTTTGCAAGTTTCTTTAACTGTGAGATAAATATTTACTCCCGCTTAGTTACAACCTGATCTACTTTCACCATTCCCAAACACGTATGTATTAATAAATTAACGTTCGTTCTATATTTATTTGTAAAACAGTGTCATGTTTAAGGAAGCTAATGGTAATTTAGGTGTAGCCACATCGCACATGCTTAATCATTATGGCAACGACCTTAAGGGAGCGGTCAAGTGTGAGCGCGCAAGGCGAATCGGAAGCGATATTAATTACCGTCCAAATAGTTGGCTTCGATTGATACTTGGTACGATAGTGTTCGGGATTATATTGGCTCGCAGAGTGTTGCAAAAATATTTGTTGTTGGTAAACATCACATACTTATAACAGATTGTTTTTACCAATTTTGATATTGAGTAAAATTACGAATTTGAAATAACTGATACTTTTTGTGGCGATTTTTGCAAGAAATGGTATGATATGTTTCAATTCCAATATCATAAGAAGTGGTGGCAAAGTTAAAAGTATATATATTGCCGACTTTGAAAATATATATCAAACCCTTACGTAATTAGCTCAATATTTAGCAACCCAAACTATCAGTCATGTATTTAGATTCCATACTTATTTTCCAAAGAAATCATAACATAATGTCACTACTGTAACCTACGGTTTGCACCGCATAATTTAATCCCAAAATGTGTTAGGAGACGACTCTATCTTACCAGTCATTATTTCCAGTCGCGCGAAACTTCTCAATTCTAAATTTTACTGGTGGGTTTCTTATATGCGAGAGGCCGCCTTTATAGGTATCACCGCAATGTCAATTTCTCCCACCAAACAGTAGAGTAAATGTACTGTTGTGTTTCCGTTTAAAGGACATTGTAGCCAGAGTAACTGGATATTGAGACTTAACATCTTTTATCTCAGGATGGCGAGTGCAGTGGAATACCAACTGCTTTGTAATTCGAGGTGGTGTTTGGTTTTGCTACTGTTATGAGCGGTCGTATCGCTTGCAATCAGGCATGCTCGTCTCCCCATTCATTGCAATAAAAAAATAACCTGAAAACAACTTACTCTCAATTGAAATCTGACGAGTCATAGATGTTACGTTCTAGGTCGGTGATGTAAATTACTAAGGTCGTAGCAGATGTAAAAACCGAGCATTCATAACGTGAGGAGACAATGTGAAGCGATTACCTCGACATTGGTACGCGCCGTGAGCGAGACACTCTATTTCTGTTCACGACGCGTCCGCTACGTTCGTACGTCCCCTCCCTTGTTTTTCATGTTCAAAGCTTATTGTATGAGAATTTTATTCAGTAGGGAATTTGGTGGGTTTATCTACTAATTAACTCTCGACTATGATCGTTTATGAGTCATTTTACTGTTCTCAAATTAGATTAGTAAGCTTTTCATAATATGTTTATAAGAGATTGCTATATTTTTTGGGCGTACTTCTGTCTATTCCAACTGATACGACATTTCAATTTTAAAAATTGTACATTTTATTCCATATATTTAAAAATAAACACAAAATTATCAATCTTCATAAGACATTCGCGGGTAACTAATTTAATTCGATTATGATAATTTTATTTTCATAACCTAATGCAAACTAGTGGATATTTTGCTACTTACCTTACCATGCAGTAAAGACTAAACTATTCCCATTATACGGGAAAAGCTATGATGTCAGCAACGGATTGGATATAGGGCAGTAGTGTAAGCAATAGTTGCATATGGTTTAGAAAGAATTTCACTACGAAAGACGCTGGTTATTACTGCGTTGGGCATTTTCACTTATCTCTTTCAATAAATGGCTAAAATTAATAGTTCTCCTAAATTGTGAGATATGCGACCTTCCAAAATGTAATTCTATGCTTAGTTATGCCTTTTTTATCCAATAAGTCCGATAAACGTGCAAACAGGTGAGTTGTTGGTAAGTGATCAACACATGACTTGGGTCATAAATTTGTTGCCTGCCCACAAAATTGGGATAGGAGCGGAAAGGGGATCCGGCAATCACACTCTTCGAACGAAACGAGACAACAAAGCTGAAAGCTGTCACCTTAAGTCGAACTCCTAGAAAGAATGTTACCGCCCTAGATGAGCCTGCCCATTGAGTCCATTCACGCTGAGTCAACTGACAAAAGCATGGCTCTACCACTTCCACTTATGTCAATATGTAGTCTTAAAAAAATAAAATCAACGCGTTATATTAGTTTTATATTTAAAACAATATTAGAAATAATGAAGCTAAAGGCTAGTGTTTAAGCTGAACTATAATTTGTGAACCTTCATCTAATTTATGTGATTTTCACAGTACTGAGAAATCTGGTAATAAAATCATTCCATAATATAGTTTATGCACCGATTTACATACGTCCCATTAGATACTGAGCAGCGGCTTCTCGCCGATTGAGAGAGGGTACGATATTTTTCTAGCAACCTAGCCTAGCTCCGGCCCACTTCAAATTTAGGTTTTTTATATAGGTATTTGTTTTCTCAGTCATAACTTCGAAAAGTGACACGTATTTGCCGTAGCCTCAAATCGTCTTCTGAATTGCTAGACCAGCTTAATGCAGGTCAGGTCAATGCACAGTTAATATCATTATAAATCTGACTAATTGTTTTTTCAACAATATTAATGATAGAGGCCAGCAAGTCTAATAATAAACACTTATTTGTTTCTCGCGCAGTGTTTTATCAGCCGTCATATTCGAGCAGGGAATGCATTATGATAAATTATAGAAAAACATTTGTGATGTAGTAGTGGAAAATATTTATACAGTTTTTTAACAGCTCTACAGCAAAACTACAGATGCAACATTAACGCGTATTGACGTATAAATAAACATACATACACATACATATACAACATAGTAAACGGTAAACGGAATTAGAAAACTTTGCGAAGAGGGCGCCAATTTCAATTGCTGTTTATCTACCAAAAAGCTGTACCTATCTATCTTTTGCTGCCAAACATTCCAACTGTTTTTTTTTCCTGGTAAAAAGCTAAGATTATGAACTACCTATATACTTTATTTCATCCAAAGTAACCTAATATGTACTATGATCTAATTAAAATAGTTACGGAAGATATTAAATATCTATGGTGTTTGACGTGGAAAACGGAACGCGAATTTCAAATATAAATTGCAATATCTTTTTTTTAACCCACTTCAAAAAAGGAGGAGGTTCTCAATTAGTCGGAGTCTATTTAATGATGATTGGAATTATGAATATGTGTAATCATTCCTGCACCAAGGACATTATTAATTATACCAATTCACGTGCTTTAACATTATTTTTTATTTATGATAATCATCAAAAACAATATTACGAGTTACAACTTTCTGTGTAAACAATATTGTGAAGTTACGTCTGAAATACATAATTTTTATCACCTAGATCTGCAGATGTTGACTTATCTCTAAAATCTTATTCAAAAAGTAAAAAAAATGGTTTCAAACTTACTGTCTTCGTAACCCTGCTTCTAAGACCTACACAATAATATTTACTATTTGCCAATAAATGTATCCCCCACAAGTCACGTGAACTGGAATGTACGCAAACGAAAACGATAACAAAATATATTCAATGTAATATGGCGGATACGTTTACTGCCCTACCTGAATACAAACATATTGAACCATAGTAATCAATGGGGAAATATATGGAGGATTGATGTGTGTGGTTTGTCAGATAAGTTTTGATTTTATCATATCTTTAGATCACAGGACGGGTCACAGGAGTTCGTTTTCAGGCCCTAAGACATTAGGTGAGTACAAAATACAAGAAGCGCTGAAGAAATGCAGAAATAATAAAATCAGTGAAGGTCTAATGGATGTCGCAAATATGGCAACATGAAAGAGGTTTGGAAAAAGGTGCAATTGCCTAACAGGTGCCTCACACCTGCTGGAATTTAATTTCATTAAATAGTATTTCCCTAGGTATCTAAAAATCACAAAACATTACAGATAGTTAAAACCTACCCCCCACGACGCACATAAGGAGACCGAAAGGCTTTAGAAAACGATCCTACTGACATAATCATATCGACCAGTGTCAGCAAAGACTCTATTCGGATTGATTTGCACTTACCATCGTTATAATTCCCTTGTCGCCCATTGAGTATTATGAATATAACTAGAGTGGACATCGGGAACAAAATCTCTGAGCATTGTGCTGGTACAGTATTCCCCTGTGGGAAGAGAAACCAGTGAAGCGAGAGCGAAGATTGTATTACTCCGTAGATGTGACACACAAATAGTGTTCCCTTTAGTATGATGACTCAATGTTGTCATCCGAATATTAGAGCATTGCTAAATAGATAATAAAACCACCACCACCGACCACACAGCCTGTTTACATTGCCAATGCAAGGAGTAAATAAATAATTGTATGCAATTGTTTAGATTTAAAACCATCTAAATCCAATGTTGGCAACAGTATTGGATTTGTAAATCAGAATCTGACCCGAAATTTCCGATAACCCATTGATCCTAGGCTCATCGTACCACAGACATATGGTACAACACGATGTATTATTTGTAGATATAAGAATACCGTAATATCACCAATACAAATTTTATATTGCATCACAAACCAAAGATCAGAATGTCGTAAACTTGCAGTGCAAGCATAAAAAATATTATCAGGCAAAAAGCTATCCCTGGGTGAGATAATGATGATGGTAAAAATATACAAATAACATAAGGATTGAAGGTGTTGCCGGCTTTCAATTTTCACGGAGAACATTTTAAGTTACTGGCAGTTTCATTTCAACGGAAATCGACAGCACAGGTTGTTGTTACTGCGGTAAGTTTTCGGTGTTTCTTGTTAGTGTTGGTCCAAAAACCAAAACTTATGAGGACGAAATACATTTTCTAGGCCTCTTAGTAACCCAAGAAGTATTTGTTTAATCCTAACAGTGTTAAGCATATCGCATTTTACGATTCCTAACTTGTTTCTCGAGGTCATGAATTTTCGCTGTTCTATTTGGTTTGTCCTTTGCGGGCTTATACCCCTTATTTGGGAGTTTATTTGGATTGGCAAGTCGATCAGTAACACCGCGGGAGCGTGGCATTCCAAATTACATTTTTCTGTCTACATTAAATATTCTATTTGGAAAGTGACGCCCTCCGACTTTCGTACTAACATTGAGGAATATTTTATCGGTGTCAAAGAACCTATTAACGTTAGTGAAATTACGCATTACAATTTTTCATCCATTATTCAGGTCATCTAGGGGTGTATAAATAAAACTAAATATATTTATTCCGCCTAACTAATTTTGTTTTCTTAATGAAAATAAACACATGGAATTTTCTATTAGTGGAACCATTAATGTCATTGTGATAGACATGTCCGGTGTATTTTAGTGCTATTTAGTAAGCTTAATTAGCGTATACAATAATGACTAGATTTTGTCTGAAAAACCGGGTGAATGTCTGAAAGGTTTTCTTTTAATATACAGTAGAGTATGGGGAGAGCCAAGTATAGCCATTGATACATTTGTAACAAACGACATTACTTTAAAAAGTATAATGTTCTAACCGATAAGCCATTGGGAATATACTTGCTGCAATTTCGGACACGTAACTAAAACTAAACTAAATAAACATTTTAAAAACAATTTAGTTTTATGAATAATAAGTTGTTTAACCTAAACTTCTAGAGCAGTGATTCTCAACCACTGTGCCGCGGCACTTTTGTGTGCCGCCAAATTTCAAAAGTGTGCCGCCAAATTTTTCAAATATATAATAATGCTAATATTATTAAATTATATCAGTTAAAAAGAAAAATATCTTTAACATGAATATGTATTTGAATCCACAAAAAAGTTAATTATTTTATTATTTGCTTTGCAACGCGTTTTTTCTTAGTGCCAAATTGTGATGAAGCGGCGTGCATAGCAATAGGAATATGTCTCAAGGCGCTCTTTGTGTGCCGCCAAATTTTGAAATCGTTAGATATGTGCCGCAACAAAAAAAGGTTGAGAATCACTGTTCTAGAGAGACTAAGAATTTGTCCATAACACTTTTCTAAATGTCTCTATTAAAGGAAAGATACAATGTTCGCGTGCTCTTTTTCACTAGAACTCACTGCATTACGTTGTACTAACTGTTAATTGCACTAACTCGAAAGGTTTTGTACTTTTTAGTCTCATACTAAACATCATTACCATCAGCCTTTTATTAGCCGTCTCCAAATTACGCCATTCCACTTTGTCTAAACACGGAGGAATAACATTCCAATAAAATATACAACATTTTGTAATCTATAAAACTATTAATGATGAAAAATTTGGAAAATGAGCAGTAAAACTAAATGTCAATACAAGTAGTTTGTAGGTATACATATACTGATTTGGCAAAATATACAAATTTATGCCAGCGCTAGCTGAAAATATTTATATATCGTTGCGTGGAATGATAATTTTTTTGCAGTTAACATGACAACCACTATGTCCAAGCCAGTTTTTTTGTAGAGTGCAGAAAGACCTGTCTTTCAGTAGGTCACCTGTCAACTGACGTAGTAAACCAGATAATGTTTTAAAGCATTATGAAGGCTGGGTAAAACAAATAGCTACTGTCAAACTGTACAAATCATTCAGTTAGGTTTGTATTAAGATCGTCTTATTGCGTTTGAAATTCATACAATATAGAGTTTACTTGTTCAATATTCGTGTTCGCGGCGGCTTGATAAATGTGAGTTCCAAATACGTCAGTGGAAACGACCTGTTCAAGCCATGTGCACTAAATTTCCTACGTATACCGATGAAGCTTTATTGTTCCACTACATTTAGCTAATATCCGCAGTTTCGCTTCGATTTGCTCGGAACGCAGTAAAATATGTACAGTCTGAGAAATGGCTAATTTCGTGTGTCGCGTCGCCGGCCCACACAGACGGTACTTAACATCCGCAAGACCGCTTACTGTCTCGAACAGAACAAGTGTTGAAAACATATCCCGCCCAATTTGACTGAGCGATAGGTGACCGAATTCGCGCGTTAATTCCTCGCCAACGATTTGTCCGTCCAGTTTTAATTATATCCGCTGCGTTCCATTTTCGAGCTTCGCGACGAAACCGTTCCGTTGCGGCTTCCGCGAGTTGACGCCGAGCTGGATGTCGATCGGTTGTCGAACGCGGGTGATGGACGTCGGCCCGCGCCACCGCCCGGCCCCGCGCCCGCCCCGCACACCCCCGCGGCCCCATGCCGACAAGTTATAATCGGACGTTACTGCACGCCAATTTGCGATCAACAACCCTGACTGAATGATGCAGTCGATACTTTCTAGAGCGCATCCTCGGCTCCCGAGCCCAGTAAGTGGCGAGTAAAGGAACGACGTGCAATACATTTTGTTTTCTGAGTGGAGCTTGTTTTATACGCGAGTTAATAGCGGGCGCGCGGCCGCTGGAGCGTGATCAAACGGACGGGATGTTCCGTGCTCGTCAATTAGGCAAAATCGCACATTTGGCAATGTTCCCGAACAGTTGTTACACTCTAGACTTTAGCGTGTTTGATTCGTGGAACTGGCGCAATTGACCATGTCCTTATAAGGCGGTATTGCGTTTGGAAACCTGCATCGGGTCGCGCTCCATACATCCTTTTATGATGTTTAAGTATCGAACACAAGCTGTTGCAACGAGTTTTTTAAATCCGTGTCATTTACGCACAAACTAACCAACCCAATTCAACTGCCAACAACTCTAACATCGCAATAGAAAAGCTTCATATCCAAATAAACAAAGACGTACCTATATTTTACTTATTTTACTATTTAAGACGTAACATATAAATCGAGCAATAACGACATTTTGAAAGAAAGGAACTTCGTGAAGGCCCTTATCCCTGTAAATGTGCAATACCATTTTCTCTTTGTAATGCGCATCAAGCTTTTCCTTCGACGCTGTAATGTTTTTGTTTGCTTGCCAATACGCAAACTTATTTCTTGATGTTAAGATTTATATCATCACAATGAATTTGCATTAATTTAATTTGTTTATAGAGTAGAGAAGCATGGAATATGGACGGCAAGGTATAAGGTTAGACGAAAAGGTGGACCTAATACGTTTACGATATTTTTCCAGGAAAATATGCTGTCAGAAATTGATTCCCCTTCTTTTAGCTTTTATTCTTAAAAGAAAAAAAAAGAAAAAATACAGACAGTTTAATTTCTTTTAAGAATCTTACTAACTCTCTTTCTTTCAAAAATCATAAAATTAACAACAAAATACAAAAAGTAATAATTTATGACTGATATAGCGAACACAGAAATAAGCTGTATAAACTGTGTGGTGTTAGAGACAACTCTGTTTACATATGTATGTGTATTACCCTATATACAAACACAAACCACTCTCAATCGTATACTACAGTCAAGAGTACGATCGAGAGTGGTTAGGCCATATAGTTCACCACGCTAACCTAGTGCGGGTTGGCAGACTTTACATACCATAGAAATTCTTACTAATCGCGATTCCTCGCGGTGTGTTTCTTTACACTTATAATGCGTGATGATTGACTAGAAAAGTCGGAGTACCCCCTGATTTGAATCCACGACCACCGTGAGCAAATTAAAAGCCGCGTCCAATGCTCCACCACGCACTTTGCTCTGTTTGCATGACTTTAAAAGCGTGAACTTACATATAATACGTGTAATTAACCAAATAATCTCAGAGAAGGAGTATTCACTACGATAAATAACTTCCCAATAAAACAGCTATAAAAGTCGTGATGGCGTCGACCGAACGTTGCACTTTTGCCGTCACTATTTTCGCCAACTTTCACTCATGATAAACATCTTTGTTTTTATGAGGGAACGACGTTTGATTTCCGACGTTTGATGATAATAAAATTATCTATTCATCTATGTTTTATTACAAGTATTGTACGGTATGATACGAGTTCAAACTGTACCGGAATGGCGTAATAAATCTTAGAATGGAATACTGATATGTTTTTTTTAAGTAATTTTCATCGGTAAATTTTAGTGCAGCAACTGTAAACATTTACAAACGAACAAAGCGGATCCTGAAGTAACCTGGATTTTAAAGTACTTTATGCGTAATGTTGTTTTAAAGTTAAAATATGCAGTATATTAATGGTTTCTTAGATTTATAGGCTCGCCCCTTACCATATCGTGGACGAAAAAGATAGGCGAAACATAGGTTTCCTGGTAACTGCCAGGAAAATCTCTACCAATCACTTCTGGGAAAAACGAGTGAGGTTATGTTATGTTGTTGTGCGTGGTGGGGTAGTGCGTGGTGGCCTGTTGGTAAACGGACTAGACGCGGCTGCCCACATATTCACGGTGGTCGCGGGTTCGAATCCCAGGGCACACCTCTGACTTTTTGGAGTCATGTGTGTATTGATAATCAATCACCACGCACTAAAACGGTGAAGGAAAACATCGTGAGGAAACCTGCATACCATAGCGATTTATAAAAATTTCTATGGTATGAAGTCCGCCAACCCGCACTAGGCCAGCGTGGTGGACTATATGGCCTAACCACTCTCAATCGTATTCTCGATTGTAGAGTAGGCCCGTGCCCTGCAGTGGGACGTACCTATATGGGCTGATACTACTGATACTGATATGTTATGTTATTATATTTACGCGAATGCTACAAATTGAAATAAAACTATTATTTATGGATTTTGTCCGTGACCACGAATGATGTAAAGTAATCGAAACGGCGCGGCGCGGCGGGAAGTTAAAAATGTAACAAATCCGTGATAAAATCAGTAAAAATCCTTTTAATTTCAATGTGGAGTATATTATGCATTGTTGGAATGATAGAATTCGAGAGTATCAATTGATATTTCAGAGCTATCGGAATTCGGTAGAATTACTACGGATTCACACTTAATACACACAGACACATTCAGAGATTTTTATTTGATAGCAGTAGCTTCATTTGTTAAATAGTTTAGGCTAATAACCGCATGCTTTGAAGTACAGAGTTATCATTTTCGTTGCTACTTAAACCATCACATGTAGAGGCACGTGTTTATGTAGTGTATATTATGTTATACATGATTTTACATCGAAAAACTAAAACAATATATTTCAATGATTTTAACACCAATTAACCAGCAACTAAAAGTGAATATAATACGTTTGCAAACCCTTTTAGCGCCATCTAACAGCCACCAATTAACCAGCAAGTAAAAGTGAACATACGTTTGCAAACGCCGTCACTAAGTAGGTCCCCGGGATGTTGACAGACCTCGTTAAATATACCATATACCACACGGCAAGTGCACAAAAACCATAACATGTTTTATAATAAAATTAAACTCGTGTTTACGCACGCCCACACATTTCTAAGAAACGTCAATTACTTGCAACGCTAATTAAACTCATAAGTCATACGAATATTCAAAATCATACGAATAGTGTTTTTTATGCGCTGAAATATTGGAAAAACAACGCACGGAGCGCAACAATGGAGGAAAATGTGCTAAGAATAACGCGAGATCAAAGCAGACGCACCGCTGGCGCTTATTTTAAAAATGTTCTTTGAATTAATATCAAAATATCTTTCATTTTGGTGCAAAGTTTATAATAAATTACCAATTACCCCTTTTTCACAATTTCATTGTGAGGAAAGGACAAGCTGGAGTTTCACAGACTAATAGAGCTTCAGGGACGTTACTCTATGAAACGATACGAACTTGGAATGTTCGCACGTCGTACGTAAAACTTCACTAATGTGCCTAGATACTCCACAAAATATTGGAATCATGTGTCGTATGTTGTAACTATAGACTAAGTTCGAAAAAAATGATAAGTATAATAGAGAAAAGTCTTGATTTTTAATAGTGGAAAACTTATATCTTACTTCAGACAGGGCCGTCTTTACCTATGATGGGGCCCTGGGCACACAAAAATTTGGGGCCCTTTTGAAAAATAAAAATTAATCTATCATTTATTTACTATGATCATTTCATATCGAAGTTATGTATCAATCTTGTCGGAATTGTCCCTCTCAAAGGGATGTAATGTAAGAAACTGTGTATGATGTATCCAGATCTTTTTAGGTTAGCTCATTAAAATGTTTTTATTAGTGAGTACTGATTACCACTAAAATGGTTAATAATTTTTTTTCTAAAACGGTGTATTATTTGCGATTGTTTTTTTTTATTTATATGGTATTAATCCTTATCAAAATAATTTCGTTTTTAATCGACTAAGGGCCGAAACTGCGTTAAGCGGGCACGGGCGCGGTTTCATACAAAAGTGCTCCGTCGCGGGGATCCGCGCGGGCGTACCGCACGGGGAGGCGCGTCCCGCACCCGCGCCGCGGAGCCCGCCTTCGTGCGTCGGAACCCGTCGCGGGGGTACGCGCGGTAAAGCGCGCGGTGTCCGCCAGCGGTAACATGACGGTGATGGCATAGGGCACCGAGACGTGGCCTCTCACTTTGGACTTCATTAGAAGGCTCAAAGTCACTCAACGAGCAATCGAGACGTATGCTCGGTATTTCCCTACGAGATCGACTCAGAAATGAGGAGATCCGTAGGAGAATAAAGGTCACCGATATAGCGCAAAGGATTCTATAGATGATTCATAGCGAAAGGTTCTAGAGTGGAGGCCACGTACAGGCAAGCAAAATGTCGGACGCCCGGTTACAAGGTGGACGGATGACCTGGCTACATTTGCAGGAAGTCGCTGGATGCAGGCTGCTTCCAACAGGTCGATGCGGAGACCGTTGGGGGAGGCCGATGTTCAGCAGTGGACTTCCTGTGGCTGAGATGATGATGATGAATATACTTGAGCAAAAATAAAGATTTTTTTACTTAGCGCAATGTTATTGCCAGCCTTTCCGTTGGTGATATGACTGATACAGATTTTACCCTTAAGTTGTTGACCATCAAATATGGTTCCAGTTTCGAAGATAATTCGCCATAGACCGGTATCGAAACTTTAAAATATTTGTACAATGAGTTTTCATTTTCTCTTAATTTACTGAACTTTACAACAAATTCTCCGCCTAGCAACCTAAATTCAATTAACAGCCTTCCTGGCTGTCGTTTTTTTTTTGCTAGTCGTCGTTTTGGTATGTAATAATATATTAAGCTCTCCATCGACACGACTGTACATGCACACCTTTAAAATTGAAACAGCGACACTGCGTAAATCCGGTCTCCGCGACGGGTACCCGCGACGGGGACCGTCGCGTTCTCACGGAGCCCGCCCGCGTGTCCACGCGAGGAAACGCGCGACGGTTGCCCGTCGCGGGCGCCCGCTTAACGCAGTTTCGGCCCTTAAAAATAGGAGATTATGTGGAGATTATTTGATGTGTATGTATGTAATTTTGTCAGAGTTGCATAGTTTTTGGATATCTTAGTCTATACCAGCGCCTGAACACGAATTTCAAATTAAAAAATGTATGAATGTTTGTATGTTTGTACACGCATATCTCAAAAAGTATAAGTCGGATTTCAAAACATATTTTTGCTTTCGATTAGATATAGTGCAACTTAGGAGTCGTATAAGTTTCATAAAAATCGGTTACTTAGTTCGTGAGATAAGGCAGGAGTGTCCAACTTTTTTCAGTTCGCGACGTGCATACATGTTGACTATTTTGTCTCAGCGTCTTAACCTAGATAGGTAAGGGTAATAAGTTTCGATTACTACAACAGAAATAAAAAAAATAAGAAATAGAAAATAATTTAAAAGAATTAAACCGTCTTCAAAATTGTAATAAAAAGAGAGAAATAACATTAATCTTATAATAGATCTAAAATATCTAAATGGGCCAACCATTTTTTGAGGTCGTTACTGGCCTTAAAGTTTGAGATCAGCGGAACCTCACGGTTCTACTCGCATAGTTCGTAGCTTGATGTTATAAAGCATAATAGTAGTCTAGCTGGCACCGACTTCAAAAAATTGTTGGCCTATTTAGGTATTTTAGATCTATTAAAAGATTATTTTTTATTATCCGGAATTAATGAGACGGGACAGGAAATGATGTAACAGGATCGAGTCTTGTGTCGGGGGTATCAGAAACTACGAGAGATTTTCCACTTTCAAACCACAGCAAACCCAAAGACGTGGTAATTGAGAAAATATGGAAATATGGATTAAACGATTGTGAAGCAGTACATATTCTGGTTTACAGAAACCACACTTCACAGACGTAAAAAATAGAAAGTAGTATTATTTCATACTAGCGGCCCGGACCAGCTTCGCATGGGTGGAGATACTCGTATTCTTTCACTCCACTGAAGGCAGCCTTTGTGATATTGATTCGTTGGTGGGAGAAGTGGTGGGAGGCGCCCGACATGACGGCCCAGTGGTGGCATGCGCATGAGCTGCGCGCGGTACTGGACAGTACTTGGGTATTGCATTTTTTTTTTTGCATTTTTTCTAAAATAAATGTTGCCTAAGTTACTCCCTATTATATCAGCTACCTGACAATAAAAGTCCCGTCAAAATCGGTCCAGCCATTTCAGAGATTAGCCGGAACAAACAGACAGACAAAAAAATCTAAGGTTATTTTCGTTATAGGTATCGTGTATATTAACGATATTTTTATTTTCACTTTACAAACAGACACTTCAATTTTATTTATATGTATAGATTGAACTGTTTTTTTAAAGTGTAATTAATGTCTGTCAGTAGCGTAGGTAACTCTATATTATCTGAGGCCAGTGGCAAAATCATCAAATGGGGCCCTCCCTTACTGTAAAAAACTTAAATTTATAAACTCTATGATTCATTTAATAATTTAACTTTATAAACAAGAGAGCCTTAGCTAAGGCCAAGGCGGAGCACATCCGCAGAATTGGCGAGCGACTCCAGAGCTATCCCTCTGGGAGTCTTGCTTTTTGGTCGCTCGCTAAGGCTGTGAAGGGTAATTTCTGCCTGTCCAGTCTCCCACCACTGCGTAAGCCCGATAACAGTTTGGCCCACAGTGCAAAGGAGAACGCCGATCTCTTGGCCCAATTCTTTGCCTTTTCCGGCTTCGTGGAAGGTCGCCAATGTACACCCTGTCCCCAAAAGGGGTGACCGATCGGACCCTTCGAGTTACAGGCCGATTGCTGTCACATCCCTACTTGCCAAGGTCTTGGAGCGAGTTATAAAAAACTCAGCTCCTGAGGTATCTTGAGGATCGCCAGCTGATTAGTGACCGCCAGTACGGTTTCCGCCACGGTTGCTCGGCTGGTGATCTTCTGGTGTACCTCACGCACCGTTGGGCGGAGGCTTTGGAGAGTGGCGATGAGGCGATTGCGGTCGGCCTTGACATTGCGAAGGCGTTCGACCAAGTGTGGCATCGCGCCCTTCTGGCGAAGCTACCTGAGCTGCATATGGAATTCCTAAGGGGCTCTGCAAATGGATCACCAGCTTTTTGGATAGTCGGAGCATACAAGTCGTAGTGGACGGCTGTTGCTCCGAGACCAAGACCATTAATGCTGGTGTTTCACAAGGCTCGGTGCTATAGCCGACACTATTTATCCTGCATATCAATGACATGTTGTCTATTGATAGCATACATTGTTATGCAGATGATAGTACGAGTGACGCGCGGTACATCGGCCAACGGAGCCACTCTCGGGATTCCGTTATGGAAAGATGGTTTCAACTTGTGTCTGAAGTCGAGAGCTCTCTGGGGCGGGCCTCCGAATGGGGTGAATTGAACTTAGTTCAATTTAACCCTTCGAAAACACAAGTTTGCGTGTTCACTGCGAAGAAGGACGTCTTTGTCATGGCGCCGCAATTCCAAGGAGTTACTCTCCAAGGATCCGAGAGTATTGGGATCCTTGGCGTCGAAATATCAAGCAAGTTCGAGTTTAAGAGTCATTTGGAGGACAAAGCCTAATTGACGAGCAAGAAGTTGGGAATTCTGAACAGAGCTAAGCGGTACTTTACGTCGGGTCGTATATTGACGCTTTACAAAGCGCAAATCCGGCCCCACGTGGAGTACTGCTCTCACCTCTGGACAGGTGCCCCAAAATACCAGCTCGACCCACTTGACTCCTTGCAGTGACGAGCTTGTCGAATAGTCAATGATCTTGATCTCACGGACAAATTGGAACCGTTAGGACTGCGGATCTCTCTGTGTGTTCTATCGTTTGTTCCATGAGGAGTGCTCCGAAGAGTTGTTTGAGATGGTACCACCGGCGCCTAGTACCATCGCACCACACGTCTCCGCAGTAGAGTTCATTCCCACCACCTGGAAGCGTACCGCTCCCGAACGGTACGTTTCCAGCGTTCTTTCCTACCACATACGTGCAAGCTCTGGAATGAACTCCCTGCATCGGTGTTTCCTCAGCGCTATGACCTGTCCTTCAAACGAGGTTTTAAGAGAGTACTCTTATCGAGGTAGGCGCGACTTTGTTGTGCTGGTCCCCTGGCACTACGGAGGTCCATGAGCAGTGGTAGCCGCTTACCATCAGGCGGCCGCTAGCTCGTCTGCCTACATGGCAATAAAAAAAAATATCCAAGAATTGGTAAACAATCCAGCGAATTGTTGATTGTATCTTACTAATTTTATAAATCAATATTACATTCCTTCTCTGCTTCTGGCATCTCGGGCCGAGGACCCCTTAGGGCCTGAGGCCTTTCAAGCTCAGGGCCCCCTTGGACCGGGGGCCCCTACCTTGGTGTTACACAAATATTTTTATTATGCAAACATACTACCTATATAGTATAATTACTATTTCTGTGACAGAGAACACATTTGTATGCTATAAATTCACTTTTAGTTTGGACTTTGGAGGAATCTCTTTTAGGATGTGGAGTTATATTATTATCACTAATCTACTGAAATAGATGATTATTTCTTCTTACAATTTTGTAAATATACGTACATAGGTGATAGGAGTCGTGAAACGTGTGAGTAAGTGTGTGACGAAAATTTTCGGTTTGTCTTTTTTTTTACAATTGCTCTTCTTCGGGGCCCCCCTGAGGATGGGGGCCCTGGGCACGGGCCCCGTGTGCCCTTAGTGTAAAGACGGTACTGACTTCAGACGTCGAAGGTCGTATCGTATTCGAAGGTCGTGTCGTTTTATAAAGTAACCCCCTGTCCTCGGAGTCATTAAAATGAGCACCACTCTTGATCCTAGTTTAGTAGCCAGCCAGGAGTAGCAATGGCGGGTGTGAGGACAGATTTTCTCTAATGTCAACTTATACCAAACTTGTGGCTGACATCAGGTATCCCTACATAAAGAGCTTCCGTAGCAGTTTAATTTTTTATCAATTCAGTTTGTGTGGCCCTTAAATTTTTAGCGTCTAGATATTACGGTATCACAAGTTTTCGTTGTTTCTGATAGATACCCACGATTAGAGACTTGTTATCTTATTGTGGGCCCGGAAGTGTGAGAACTCTGAATGTAGGATTGATCCATTAATAAAGAAATTTTAGTCTACAACTGACAACAATAGTCAATCATTCTATTTCGATAGAAATCATTAAAAAAACTATTCTATCATAATATACAAATTGTCTGTTCTGTTTATAAAAATTGCATTTACTTAAACTCGTTATTACAAAACCACAGATTTTCACTAAAACAGCTAAAACATACTAACATGTTCTAACATATTATTCTGTTTAATTCTGGCGCACCGTAACTTACAGAATTTACAATTGTGTCGCCACTTTATATGATATGTCTGGGCAGTTAATGAGACCGTACGTCATTCTAAGTTTAGTTTCGTGAAATTAATTTGCATGCACCGCGGTTCGTGCACATGTCATTATGTTCTTACAATCCTCGTGGATGAATATATTGGAACATATCCATCGAATACATCATACAACACAAAGAACGCGATTGCTACAAGCTTTGTTTTCAATTAAGCTCCTTATGCTAAATTTGTCGGAAGAATAAGCACTATGTACCTTTGCTTTGCTTTTGCTATGTACTTTTGTTTTAAATGTCATTGTTCATAAACACACGCCTTTATCTCAGAATGGGTAAGCGGAGGTGCAAACAAGATACCCACGTTTCGCTTTGAGTGTTCCGCCCCACGATGTGATAGGGGGCGAGCCTATCGCCATGTCAGGCACTAATTTCTGACGCTGTACTGATAATGAATAGAAAAATCCAATATCTTTGCCTGAACCGGGATTCGAACCTGAGACCACAGATTTGCAATTGGACTTTAGTACAACTGCGCCACGGAGGCACACATTTTAATGTTACATTTAAAATGTTTAGTAAAATAAATTATCATTTTGGTATATTTGTTGTTCGACTGTAGGTATTATTTAACGCCTACATTGATTTGACTTTGTATAATTTTAAAATAACAGAAATATTTGTCTTATTATGCTACTTTGATAAGTTAGTGTTAATTTTGGTAAGACACTAGATTTTATAATTACTTGTGTGAGAAAATCATCTTAGTATTTATAATCAAAATCCTCCCCGGTCCCCCAGAATGTATTTGCATGACTGAGGAATGAAACCTAAGACTTCACGGTTCATAGCCCAAGCTTCCTTCTATTGGAACAAAGAGAATATAGTGCTGTTAAAAGAATGTCAATTACCAATCACAATATGGAGACAACTATAACAATAAAAAAAATCTTTTAGAAACTAAATTATTGAGGAACATTACATGTAGAGATCTTTTAAAATTATGACCTAGGTAAAATGCACAACTCAAATGTATTCGGGACCCATTTTAGTGATTTATAGACAACATTACATTAGTTTTGAACAGGTGATTCGTGTTGGGAATGACGCAGCGCGCGTGCGTATAAATGATATTCGCCATTATTTACCTCGAGAAACTTAAACACACTAACAACCCGTTTATCGGCCGGTCTCTACAATCTATCTATCTTTAACAAAAGATTTAATTCGATTTTTCAATGTATTCTGTTTTTCTCGTGATAAAGATAAAGAGGTATAGATATGATGCATATCTTTATAAATCAGTGATTCTTTTGGAAACGAGGGCAGAGGGACCATTTGAGGAAAAAAACTAGCCATTAACTACCCAGTAGATTGAATAGTTTGGTTGTACAGTCTACTCGTATATCAACCCATATACGTCCCAATGCACGGGCCTTCTCTACTATACAGTACCATTTAGAGTGGTCATATTAATATCAATACAGGTTAATACAGTAACGAAATGTAAATAAATAATACGAGTGCATAATATATAAATATTTCGATTATAAATATTCTAAATGCGTGGATCCCAGCATCGACCAGGTGAGATGTTTGAATGAGATTATTGAAATCGTGCGTAGAATCTATTCCCACCTACTGAATATTTTAGTACATGCTTCATTCATTGAACGTCGTACACACCTAATCTTTGGTGTAGGTCCTAAATCTACAAATATTGAGTTTATTACTTCTGGTGGATACTTTTTGTTTTTTTCTGGCATATTGATCTAGTAGTAATATCGATATATGGACTACGAGTAAGCTCTAATCCGGGGGAAATAATTAACTTTTCACATTAACCCATCTATGGCTCGTGCAAGGAAATTCCATTAAAAGTATGGTGAAAGTAAACAATTAAAATTATAACGTAACAAACAACCCAGTCTTGAAATGTAGAGATTTTCAAACAACCTTTTCTACTTGAATAATGGCCCAATATCGCACTGAATTATCAACAAAATATTATACTTTTTCTAAAAAAGAATATCATAATAGCTAACAAAATAACCCTCCTTCTTTCGCAGTCCGGTAAGAAACATCCAATAGCCATATTCACTGATGCAACTTGATAATGCGATGTAAGATTTTTATGACTTTATTATTTATATACTTAAAATATTACACAAGAAATTGAACTAGTTAGGACTTGGTAGACATTCACTTTAAATGTAAAACCAAACCATTCACACATGTTGGGAGAGGTCATAATTATCAAACAGCTACCACACAAATACACCATTGAGTAACATCTGGATTGTACGAGTATACTGTTTAGTAGGAAGGGTAACCGAATGATACATTTTATATATAAAGTCGACACCACACACTGACTAACCACGAAGACTTAGAACCAAGAGCATTTTGATTTAATTTAAATGATTAAATCTTTGGGAAACAGACAGAAAGTAACAAATATGAATTACAGACAATAAAATTAAATCTAGTGAAGTATGATTCAGATACCATGCATTTGTTTATTTGTTAGGACTTAGGTCCCTTGTAGAGGAAGTTTATCGGAAATAGAGTTTTAAGAATATCCATTCATAGTTTTTAAATCAATGATCCATAGACGATGTTTAAAAGTAAAATAAAGCGTCATTTACACGGGGATAGTTTCTCGCTTCGATAATGCGATTATAATAACATTATTATAATATGGAGAAGGTTGCATCCACCCATCGTCAAACATAATAATGTTATGGCGGTTATGTCATGCGATTATGGCGTACGATTCTCGCCATGAGAATAGCAACGTGTCAAATGATTATTGATATGATATTGATTCTTGATTAGGTTGTTTATCAATAGGGCATAAGACTTATACAATTCAGGAAGTGAGAAAATAACTGCTGTTTTGTTTACAGACACAATAAATAATCGACACATGAATGTTTAGCAATGAAAGGTAAATTGCAAATGTTAAATAAACGAGTAATCCAATGGTAGTAGAAATTAGATAAATAACATAATAATAATTAAATGTATTTTTAACGGAAACAATAACTTGTACTTCGTATTTTTACAGACAAAAATAGGAAACCCATGTAGTACTCACTAAAAAATTTACATGAATGTTTGGATTTAATGCGTTAAAGATAACAAATTCTTGATTTTGTAATGTCCATCAAACATGCCACTTTGCTTTTGGGTTGAAACATTTGTTTTATTTGCAATTATATGACTGGCAACTACGAGTATGTCGCCACACTTTGTTGCACTGTTTTTGTATCCCTAAACATCGATATTTGCCAAGGCGCTTTGTTAAATATTTCAAGTTTATTCAACCGCTCAAGGATGTCAACATCTGTGTTCACGATAATGTTGTCACTGCAGTGCGGGAGGCAAATGGTAAATACTTTTTCCTATAAGCTCCGGATTGGATACATTCACTTGACGTGTTTTGATCAGATTGGGCAGTACATGTGTTTGGGTTATTAATAAGCTTTACGAGTTAATGCAAGTACATCGGGTTTTGCACCCAAACCGACAGTAAATACGTGAATACAAGTGGCTCAGACGCACACATTAATGCTCACATTCGTATTGTGAATAAACATCGTAATGTAGCAGATAAACTAGGATGGGAGCCAAGACGAAAATATGCCACGGCGCGTTTTTCCATTGGATTTTGCGCTTTGGAAACGGACAGTAGTCGGCGCGTAACCAACGAACAGTCTTTGTGTCCAAACTGATGGTATGTGATAACGATAACGACTATCAAAGCTACCGTTTGTTGACATGCCCGTCATGCAGCATGCACGACGGCACGGTTACACGAAGACGTTGCATCACTCGCCGTTAACGCTGGCTGATTACATTACAAAGACGCTACTGTTTCTATCTCAATACATAATTACATTTAAGAGCGCCGAAACTATGAATCCAACTGATGTCAGATAGATCAGATAAAGTCCGTCTTTAATGGTCTGTTTGTCAATAAATTAGAAAGTGTGTACCTATGCGTGTGTCGTGTGAGTGCATATTGTGTGTCCTGTGTTTGTGTATCTCTTGCAAGGTCGCACGTGGAGTGGTCGTGCACGAAACAGGTCGATGCACACGCGTCAAGGTGGGCACGGAAATTTTCATTCAACTGCCCGTTCTATTTACATCGTCGATTGCCACAAATTTATTATAAGTGCCGAGATGCGCGCGCGTTTCTTCCACTGACGTAGCGGCGGCGGACCTTCACGTGCCTTCGGAACGGTTCCGTCATTAGGAACTTTACGAACTTTGAACTGGTCGCTATGAAAGCCGCAATCCCGGAACTCTTTTGGACATCCGGACATCTATCGTCGGATGAGCAAAAGAACGAGGGCGGCGGGTGTGGACGTTGGTGGCGCTGGTGCGCCGTCAGTGCGGCCGGCCGCTGTTTACGTCCGTGTTCACTGTCAAACGTGTTATCTGTTATGTGAGCAGGTGCGTCTGGCGCTGGTGTCGCGCCATGCGCGCGCGCCGGTGCTATATTTGTGTCGCGCGGGCGTCGTTACATAAAACTGTCGTGTGTCGATCCTCACCTCCTCTATCTTGAGGCTGGTGCGGACCACCTTGCGGGTGACCGCGGTCTCGTACGTCTCCTCGATTGTCTCCGCCATGGTTGCGATCGCGGACGCAGCGGGCGACGCGCGCGGTAGTTGCGGCGGTACTGAGCGGCGCGCGGTTATTTTTAGTCGGCGGCGTGGTGCGACCGGCCTGCCCGTGGTCTGCTGTATCTACTGGCAGACGCGAGGCCCAGCGCCCGCCGCCACCGGCGCGAGGCTCCAGGGCGGCGCGGGTCACGCGGCTGCTGCTGACTGCGCCGTGCTGCGCCACAGCTGTGCGCTGGACAAACACCTCTTGTCTCTCTTTATGTCGGTGGCCCGATGCGCCACATTCTCGGTACCGCTCGCCAAATGTGCCAGTTTTATTTGGTCGTTATTAATGGCAATTCGACGAAAAGAACTTTATGCGGGTACAGTCTGTTTTGTTCACTATGTCAAGATCAATGTACTGTGCAATGATCAAACGATGAATCTGTCAGGATTGTCCGGTATAAAATGGATCAGGCAATATATGGCTTTTATGGGTGGAATTCCTGAATCCAAGCGAACATCATTTGTATACCTATGGTTAATTTTTCATTCCGAATCGTGACATTCGTTTTATTTACTCTTTAAGAATGGGCTACGTTTCCTTAGTTTATTTTAATATTCCGAGTTACGACTGAACCGCCTTGGGTTGAAATTGGCCGCAAATCACCTACTTACAAAACCAATATTTCCATTTAAATCATTTCAAAATTACTTGTAAATATTTTATAACACGTAAAGAGTAATAACACAAGAATAAATACTTGCAAAGAAAGATAATTTATAAGGTATTATTTTATACTCACGCAAAAGTCCCGGGGACACGGCTAAGAGCTAATGACACGGGATGATGTGGCACCTGTTGAAAACAATGAATCAACAAAGGATTCTTCATGTGTTCGTAACCATCATTGTAATAATTTTAATTTAATAACACACTCATACTTTTGTCAAGGAGTAACATTCCGCATTATCTTATTTAGATGACGTAGTGTTGAGCAGAATTGAAAGTTGCGCACTTGTTTTGCATGATACAAGATTAATTTTATAAACAATGAAAAAATTACTGAAGACAGAAAACAAGTCAGGCGTTATGGTAAACAATGATATAACTTTATGCATGCTTCTTAGAAGTTTAATGTAGTGCGGTTATTGTATTTTCAGTCGATCGGATAAGTAGATAATTGCCGGACATTTCACATTGATGACGTCTACTACCACTTACCAGCGTTATTTCTAGTTGCACGGTTCGAAACGGTGACGCGCTGCGCAAACGCCGGAGCTTTGTTTCGAATGGTTTCGGGTTCAAAACTGATATTTATCCCATATACTTTAAACGTTTACGTGGCTGATTAACTCGTTACATTTTTAGGCAAATATACTTTCACCAGAGATTTAATTGTCTTATAATGGGGTTCAAATAAACATAATTTTATCCTACCTTCATTTCTAATCGTTACATCTTGCGCCATCTAGATTCTTAACGCTTAATTAGTCATTGCAACGGCGAGAAACACATTTTTAGTTTGAAAAGTTGTGGACTATTTGCGATAGATGGCACATAATGCAAACGCGTTGTGGGTATCAATTTCGGATCTACCCTTAGAATTACTACTATAACTGGTTGTACTTATTGACTCCATGAATCTACCATATAATTTGAATAAGTTTTTCATTGACTGCACCCCAGAGTAATTTTTTATATAGGAACTGCACACGTGCGGGGTTGAAAATCTATGTTGAAAATGGTATCGAGTAACGTTATACGAATAGGTGTGATTAGGGCATCGAAACTCGGTTCAATTTTGAAAACCCGGGTTTTCGGGTCTAAGAGTAATCAAAACCCGGGTAGACCGGTTTTTTCGAGCATTTCGATCATTTTGTTGTAATTTTTTAAAATACAGTAATCTGCGTTTATATATCGATTTCCTATCTGTATCAGCCCATATACGTCCCACTGCAGGGCACGGGCCTCCTCTACAATCGACAGTACGACTGAGAGTGGTTAGGCCATATAGTCCACCACGCTGGCCTAGTGCGTGTTGGCGGACTTACATACCATAAATTTTTTTATAAATTGACCCCATCAAAAACATCCTGTAAGCAAATTCCAAGTCTCGCAGCTCAGTTTATCTACCGCAAAAAGTTGTGAGATCCATGTAATACCAAGTCGATTAATTTATTTAGTCCTCACTAAAGGGACCTCCTGTATAAAGTTATTACGTAAGTTATTATCATATCAATATTATTATTTTTTTACATTTTAAATAAATAGATCGACTTGGCCATCGCATGAAAACATAATACATCGTACAATTTATACATAATGCTACTGGCCAAGTCGATCTATTTACTTAAAATGTAAAAAAAATATAAAATATAGTTCTTTCATGGTAATTGATATTTTCGAGCTATTTAGTCTATTTATTTGCAAGTTTTTCTTCGTCATGTTTTCCTAGAGGAATGTTGTACAGTTTCATGGGCTGAATACACCCTTTCCCTCTCTATACCCCCCTCCTGTTATGCCTCATTTAAATAGATACCTATCTACAAGTATTATTCCATTATACACGGGTACAACGAATCATTAACTGCAAATGTAACTTTGTAATCCTATACATTCATATGGGATTACAAAGTTATTCACGCAGTTAGTGTATCTAGAAAACTAGACAGAAATTATGAAATGTTTAAATTTTCCCTTAACTTAGACACTAAATACTAATGATATTCTAAATTTGAAGGTTCTATGTCTGCTAAAAGTGCCTTAGACTTTTGATGATCGGTCAGTCAGTCAGTGAGTGACAAAATTACGAAAGTTTGATCAAATCAAATCAAATCAAAATATTCTTTATTCAAATAGTCTTTCACAAGATCTTTTGAATCGTCTTTTTCTGCTACCACCGACAAGTTATAATTCTTAAACCACTGGTTCAAATTGAATGAAATTTTAAATATACCGTGTTCACACAATGCCTGCTTAGTAACTGAAAATTCAGGCTTCTTGCTTTAACCACAACGAAGTTATGGGGGTTGAAAATGGTCTGAATTGCTTCGAGAAAAGGATGGTACGACAGTGCCGCTTTTTAGCTCGACTTGGAGGGGGCACTGCCGTGCCCCCAGATATGGTATGCAGGTTTCCTCACGATGTTTTCCTTCACCGTTTTAGTGCGTGGTGATTGACTATCACTACACACATGACTCCGAAAAGTCAGAGGTGTGCCCTGGGATTCGAACCCGCGACCACCGTGAACATGTTGGCAGTCGTGTCTAGTCCGTTTACCAACAGGCCACCACGCACTTTTCCTATAATGAGTACAAAATATAAAGGATGAGGAAGAATTTAAATAAATTAAACAGTACTTTACAAATTACAAAAACAGTTAAATTTATATATCTATACTAATATTATAAAGCTGCAGAGTTTGTTTGTTTGTTTGTTTGAACGCGCTAATCTCTGGAACTACTGGTCCGATTTGAATGATTCTTTCAGTGTTGGGTAGTCCATTTATCAAGAAAGGCTATAGGCTATATATCATCACGCTATGACCTATAGGAGGAAAGCAGTAGTAATATTTCTAGCAAATACGAGGAAATTTTGTTCGTTTTTCGTGGTCCGATTGGTCGATATTCTAAACTGATAGTCAGAAATCAGAATTAAACATTTTGACCGCCATTTTAAAACGTGTATGCACCCGGGCGGAGCCGGGCCCGACCGCTAGTATTATATATATTTAATAATATAACTAACCCACTGCTCCACACTTCACCCCATTCATGTCTTGAGATGGACGCGCGCGTTCCATTTAACTTGCATGGCTTGTTTTATTGGTAGGAAAGTAGCACCGAAGCTACTTTTTACGTATTAAATAATAATTTATCAAAGCGTGTTTTTATTCCATTTACTTATTATTGCATTCGAAGTGGCTTAAACTTAATAAATAACAAAAACTAAAGTATTAAAAAAAAAAACCGAAAAACCCGAGTTTTAAAAACCAAACCCGGGTTTTTTTTATAATCCTCAGAACCGGGAAAACCCGGGTTTTTTCGGTCCGGGTAAACCCGGGCTCGATGCCCTAGGTGTGATCAACCAGGACGCCGAAACAGAGATGAAATAACAGCCTTATTTTTCATAATAATAATAATAATAATAATAACTCTTTATTATTGCACCACAAAACATAAAATAAAAATATGAGACAGAAGAACATTTGGTGAAACAATCGGCGGCCTTATCACTAAAAGCGATCTCTTCCAGACAACCATTCGTAACCATAATGCGTACGCAAATGTTAATACGCATTTTGCCCCTATTATATTATCTAAGTTAAGATAGATAATAAAGTATAAAATATGAGGTCTTATTATTTTAGTGCCATGAGTAATAACAAATAAGCCAAAAAACATGGTAGTAAGTGCTATGCAATTCGAAACGATTTTTTCAAAGGTTTTTACTCAGGTCCATGAAGGATAATTCCAACAGTTTGGATTATTGAAAAAATCTGTTCATCAATGTGGATATTACAGTATTACCAACATTGAGGTATTATACCGGGATCAAAATCTGTGCGTATGGTGCGTGCACAAGGGTACACAGTGAAGCGAGAGCGAAGATAATGTTACTTCGTAGGCGTGACAGAGACAGAAATGGAATGTACCCTTCGTTTTGTTACAAATATTTTGTTGGCAGTGTCCGCTCTAGTATATTATCTCAATGATTACCAAGCATGTGCAAGTACCATTGCAAGTGTGATCATTATAAATACCTTTATACCATACCCATGTCTGGAAACAAACGCCATAAGCGATTTTAAGTGCAGTGTATCCACAGGCGTATCAGACTGAATTTGGAGAGAAATAAAAGAGGGCAAATAAATATCAAAATGCACAGAGTTCAATAACATTATTGTCAAAAATAAAACACGAACAATTTCTTAAAACTTTATTATCGCGCTCAGCAATATACAATGTTTTGTCATTTTATAAATTACACAAATAAATATGTACGCCTAGGACTAATAGAATTTTGAGATACATTCCTTTTATACATATATCACTGTAACGTGCTAGAGGACCACTCGTTCAAGTACAGTTAGCATTAAAAGGCAATTGGTTTGTTGCTTTCCGATGATGATGATTCGCGTGAAATCTGAAAATCGTATACAAAAAGTATAAAAGCGTTACGATTAGTAACTGTACTTTGAAAAGCTTTTGCAAGCGTATGGTAGTGTTCCCTAGTGATTCAACGTTACGTCCTATCACTTGCGCTAATACTTAACAAAAATATCGATTTGTTCTTGATTTGTGCTGCACTCACACTACTCCACTTGGCTGTAAAAAACAAACGGCATTTGTTAGAAAAATTTAAGCCTCTGTCTACCCCTTCGGAGGTATATAGGCTGATGACGATCGTCAAGTGGAACGCACAGTTTGTGTGATTTAATAGTTCCACTTGACGACCGCAACACTCATCCGAAGACGACGTCTGCAGATACATCTGTTGACATGTAGAGGAGGCATAATGTTATTTTTTTTCTTGCAGTGAATGGCGGCGAGACGAGCATGCCGTTCGCCTGATGGTAAGCGATGCGACCGCTCATGAACAGTAGAAAAACCAAACAACACCTTGAATTATAAAGCAATGCTTGGCATTCCACTGCGTTCGCCATCCTAAGACATAAGATGTTAAGTCTCAATATGTCCAGTACACAACAATAATCCCGAAACACAACAGTGCATTTAAACTGGTGTTTGACGGGAGAAATAGACATTGCGGTGGTACCCACGCAGACAGACTCTCACATATGAGAGACCTACCATCAGTGTTAAGGGCAAATATTTACATATACTTTTTTATATCCATACGGTAATCATGTCTTTGAGGCGAGAAATTCTCCCCGTGTAAATAGGGCTTTATTTTAGTCGTAGGATACTAACATGACGCGCATGGTGTTGGTGAAGCCGGATCCCTGGCGCCAACCAGTGACCACCACCACTTGGTCGCCGGTCTTGATGAAGCCGCGGTTGCGACCGAAACGCAAGCCGCTCTGCACGCGGTTGTCTACATCCTTCAACCAGTCGCCGGCCGGACCCTCTGTGTACGAACATGGCGGTTTAGTTATGTAATTAGTGGAAATATGTTGATAGTTTATTGGAAAGTCGAAAAATCTTTTTTAATTTTTTTTAGTGTGTTAGTAATTTTAATACCTCACTCCTTCATAGATTGCACGAGATCGTATAAAAATATTATCCGTTCAGTTTTGTAAGTGACAATCGGAAAACGCAAAATTTAGCTGGCGACATAAAAAAAAATGAAAAAGAATAAAGAAGACAGTTCGTGTTGCTGAGGGAGTTTCTTGCGCCGCTTCTTCTTCACAGCTACAACACGTTCCGAAGCGGTGGTAGCAGAAATGAACGATTGAAAAGATCTTGTGAAAGACTATTTGAATAAACAATATTTTGATTTATGATTTTGAGCTTATTTATGCAAGTAGTGAAATGTTATGATCGATTTGACTTACAATAATAATAATAATAATTTATTTGCAGAAAAAAGTTACAATCATGATTTTGAATGAACGCTGCCTCCTGTGTTAGTTTAAAACTGTATTACAGGAGTCAGTGTCTACTCCTCGGAATTAAACTTGCAGCTAAAGTAATAAAGTGAAAATAAAAAAAATGTCCAACTACATATCGTTATATACATGATACCTATAAAGAAAATGACCTTAGATTTTTTTGTCTGTCTGTCTGACTGTTCCGGCTAATCTCTGAAATGGCTGGACCGATTTTGACGGGACTTTTATTGTCAGGTAGCTGATATAAGAAGTAACTTAGGCTACATTTATTTCAGAAATATTCTTTTATTTTAGAAAAATAAAGATTTTATTAAATTCCACGCCGACGAAGTCGCGGGCAGTTAGTAATAAATAAACTTTGTAATTGGTATTGTGCGTACCCTGGTATACGATGGGCAGCACGCCGCGGTACAGATGCGCCTGTCTCGCGGTCTGCGCGTGTCTGGTGACCGCGATGATGGGGCAGCGCGGCCGGTACTTGCTGAGCAGGTGCGCAGACTTGCCGCTAGTAGTGATCACCACGATGGCGGACGCGAGGCACTTGGTGGACGCCTCCACCGCCGCGATCGCCGTCGAGTGCGCCGGCTCCAGGGGCGCTTTCACCTGACACAAAATTCTATTTAATCAACTATACAGTCAGCAACAAAAGTCGCTACACATTCACGAGATTTGGAATTGTCTTATCGTTCAAAATAATAATTATTTTCAATATCGTATGGCACTTCTCGACATAGATGTCTATCGCCCGAATACTGGAACGCCATTCAAATAATAAGTTGCTCTTAACAGCGCACGGCCCACTTAGCCAGTACATTTAATCGGGATTAACGTAGTTAAGCGCAAGTTATATTTAAGTTGCGTTCCAGTATTTGGGCGTATACTCGGTTATATTTTACGACTACAGATTAGTACGTACAAGTTATAATTCATAATAGGTTTTAAACAAATGTGAAGTATGCAGCGACGTATGTTGCTGACTGTACATACTTGAATATTAAAATTGTAACTTTCATACTGTGTAATATGTCGTCGTAACTAATGAAACGCCTAGAAGTTCCCATATTTTTGAGTCACGTCGGTGACCCGCGAACGTCGTCGGACCACCATCATTGGGTAGTAGCACTTTTCTTCTTAGATCACCGTAGAAGGAAATCGCAGCAATCAAAATTAATATCTATTCACTACATTTTTTTGTCTGAATTGAAAGTCGTGGACTATATGGCTAACCACACTATATCTTACTGTATAGTAGAGGAGGTCCCTCCAGTGGGAGGTAAATTTGCTAATCACTACGTAGTATAGAACAAAGTCGCTTTCTCTGTCCCTATGTCCCTATGTACCGTTGTATGCTTAAATCTTTAAAACTACGCAACGGATTTTGATGCGGTTTTTTTAATAGATAGAAGTGATTCAAGAGGAAAGTTTATATGTAACGTACATATTAGTGTACAGAAATCTATTTGTACCCGGGAGGAGCTGGGCCCGACCGCTAGATCGGAATATAAAGATATTGATTTTCAAGTATGTAATTCGATAGTACCTCAGAGACGAGGTCATTGAACAGCTGTTTATGCCACACAGCGGCCTCTGCCTCCTTGCATATGTTGGCCATGGTGAGCACGCACTCGAGCGGGTAGTCTCCCTTGGCGGTCTCTCCGGACAGCATCACGCAGTCCGCGCCGTCGAGTATCGCGTTCGCCACGTCCGATATCTCGGCGCGAGTGGCTCGCGGCTTCTTCACCATCGATTCCAGCATCTGTGTAGCGCAGATCACTGGCTTGCCAACCTGGAATGATTAGACATTAATAATATATCGTAAAATTCATTTTTATTGTTTCTGTATAGTGGTTTGAGTTTGTGTGCAACAAAGATTGCTTCATTTCTTCACAACATTAAAATAGACTGTCAGAGAATGTCTCAGGTAATGCCTGAGTCTAGTCCGCATATATCAGTACAAGAAAGGGTAAGCAGAGGTGTCAGGACACCCACATTTCGCCTGGTATATTCCGTTCACAATGTGACTGGAGGCGAACCTATCGCCATATCGGTCTCAAATTCCTGACTCCGGGCTAATATTAATAAAAAAATCCAATATCACTTTGCCCGACTCAGGATTCGAACCCGAGACCTCTAAAATAAAATAAATTAACAGTATTATTAGTACTGACTCTGTTACAGCGCGAGATCATAGTCTTCTGTGCGAGGAACACCTTCTCCGGCGGGATCTCGATGCCGAGGTCACCGCGCGCGACCATTATACCATCAGATTCCTGAAAACAATACAATACATTTAAATATAACTTTGTACATAAGTGATTCAGATTCCTGCAAACAATACATACATAAACTCACGCCCATATCCCAGAAGGGATAGCCAGAGATGCCAGGACACCCACATTTCGCCTTGTATGTTCCGTCCCACAATGCGATAGGTGGCGAGCCTATCGCCATATCGGGCACAAATTCCTGACTCCGAGCTGATATTGAATAGAAAAATCCAATATCATTTTGCCTAACCCGGGATTCGAACCCGAGACCTCAGCTTTGTAACCGTACCTTAGTACAGCTACGCCACCGAGGCAGTCAATACAATACATATAAATATAACTTTCTACATTTAAAGTGATTCAGATTCCTGCTAAAAATACAATACATTTAGTAATAGCTTTAGCTATGAGTAGTGTCGCTTGTTAGTAACGAACGCGGGGGTCGACACGGTAGTCGCTGGTTCAAATCCCAGGGCACACCTCTGACTTTTCGGAAGCGTGTTTATATTATAAAATTTCAATAATAAAATTTTAACAGTGAAGAAAATCGGGGATAAATATCGGAATAAAAATGCATATTTTCAAGAATTTTATGACATGAAGTCCGCCAACACCAATGTCTATACAATCTGACAATAGGTCTCTTGTTGAAGTAGCCTGTGTCCTGTAGTAGGACTTATTTGGACTGGTAATGGTACATATTATATATTTTTTAAAACACCATTTCAATTTATTTCCCTTACTGAAACTTCAATGTTTTGTTGATTTTTTTTTATGAACCAAGTCAATGACCAATAGTGCTAAAACGGTATCTATTTATCGCGTCGCGTTGTGACGCAAAACCGACGTCAAATACGGATGCGTACCTTCGAGCATGCTCCGAGCTATTTGCGATTGACGCAAGCTATATTGACCATACACTAACGGAGTGTTTTTTTTTTCATTGCACTGAATGCCGTTCGCCTGATGGTAAGCTATACGATCGCTCATAAACAGTAGCAAAACCAAACAACACCTTGAATTACAAAGCAATGCTTGGCATTGCGCTGCACTCGTCATCCTGTGACATAGGATTTTAAGTGTCAATATGTCCAGTAGTTACTCTGGCTACAATATCCTTAAATCCGAAACAAAACAGCATTTACACTGCTGTTTGGTAGATCTTGCATATACTGCCAAAATCTATAGTCCACAAATTAAAACCAGTAAAATGTACATCCAAAACCGGTGATATCTGCATCGTATTAAAATCGGAACGCTCTACATACAGTTGCAATTTTGCATCGGCCTGACACAAGTAAATTGTCCCCATCCGGCCATTACAAACGTTGGTCATATGACCCGATACAAGCGGTTTCGTTTGCGTGCAATTTTACAACTACCGTCCATTAACTCGTGTGATTGGACCACGTGACATAACGTTTACACCTACAGGTCCAATGACCGTTTGGTTTATCGAGGCAATTGTTTGATCAAATATTGTCTCGCTGTCTTGTATGCGGTTGTACATCTGTGACTATGCTTGGTTACATCGGACTAAACTTATATTTCCAGCTATGTGATGCCATTTTTCGTATACTATTCTGAAGTGGTCACGCTAGGCCAATGTTACGCGAGGCACATAAAGTTGTAACCGAAAATATTTTCTTGCTGCACATACAACGATAATCTATTAACTTTTTCAATATAATTACAAAATATACAATGGTAAAAATAAAAATATTCTATAACAAAATTAAAGATGTGACGAGAAAAAGAACATAAAAAAACAAGCGAAACCGGGCCATATCGCTAGTATTCACACAAACAAGAACATACATTAAGATTTGACCGCGACGACCTCTAAAAGATAACTGATTAAAATAGTAACATTGAATGCGTACATTTACACTGAACATTTAATACACAAAGGTTTACAGTATCACTGAAGTAAACACGATGTTTATTTTTGTATGTGTCAACACACAGTTAAATCGAAACAAAATATTTTGTAGTGATTAAATACAGGGGTTTATTGTAATATTATACCGGGTATATCTTTATATTTTTATATACCCGGTATAATATCACAGCAGGCAGTCTTGACTGCTACCGAACGAAGTAGTAGTGGTAGTTTTAGTGACTACAAACACAATGTAACTAAAAATTTCGCAAAGAAACGCGACAATTCTTTTTTATTATTTTTTAAATATCGTCGGGTTTGGGTGGTAAATCCATAGTTTTTGCTAAAATAATAATTTAAAGCCTTGTGTGCCTTAGCGTCTTTAAAAATAAAAGGCTGTAGACTATTATTAAAGAAAAAACTATGTATTTACCACCCTAATTCGACGATAGAAAAAAGTAACAAAAAAAAATCGTCACAATTTTTTGCACAAAATTTAGTTGCGTTGTATCTGTATTCACTAAAACTACCACCCGGCTTCATTTTCGGTAGCAGTCTTGATATACCCTGTATATAGCGGTATGTCATGTCATAGCAATATATTGCACGAGAGAGAAAACTAAAGACGCATCCTATGTACATGGTGTTTTTATATAAAAAAAATATAATGATACACAATGCCCAACGGCGTGAGTTGTTCTCTGTCAGTCAATGTACTTGTGATTTACACAAACATTTGTCTCGATTCGGGGGTCGAACCCGATACCTCTCGTTTCGCAGCCGACGTCTAACCAACTGCGCCACGGAGGCCGTAGGACAGACTATAGTGGGACGTATATTAAAGCTGATAGTGATACACACTTATACGGAGGTATTTTAGTTACTCCCGGCTAGTAATATTGCTATATAAAATTAACATCACCACCTTGTTGGTTTTTAAGCCTTAGCATGCTCTATATTTCTGCTATTGCTAATTGCCCCCCATAGAATTAGCAAACAAAAAAACTGTCCATATATCATGCCATTTTTCACATCTAAAATTACACACACAAAATTGAGTTCAGTTTCTTATTTAAGTAGGTTAGTACAAAAATCACTCACTCCTTCATAGATTACACGAGATCGTATATTATACAACGTTGATGCGACCGATGGGCGTTTCTTTAAACTGCGTATACTAGGTACCATTTTGAAGCTCTGTACTAAAAATCAATTAAATATGAGCAGTAGTTTAGTCATAAATGATTTTTTAAGTTTTTGCCCCATTTGAACACGATGTAGCTTTTCTAACAGCTGATTACGCCTAACGCATGGTCATTCACCTTAAAACGATAGATCGTACTAAAATCTGCGCGTTGTTGCCGCTCTTACACAAGTCACACAAGTCGCGCTGCGGCGCGGCGCGGCGCGACAATAAAGCTGCGTATCCATTATGCGCTCCTGGCGCGCGTGCCATGAACACCCGCGCCAAGAGTGCGTTCCACGGAACGCGCTCCAAATATTTGAATGATATCAACTAAGCGCGCATGGCGCGCGTGGCAACTGTTCCAGTGTTCGGTCATTCAACATGCAGGCCAGTCTGGCACGAGCAGACGCAGCGTTTATAGTTAGTTCCGTCTCAACTGGCGCGCGCGCCACAACTGAGCTTCCTTTGATGCGCGGTAAAAAACCGACTCTAGATGGAACGGGCCGCTCTAAGTTCGGGCGTTCCAACAAACACATTGGCGCGCGTTCCAAAGTGGTAGCAATTTCGCGCGGCCGGAACGCGTGCCAATGTTCGTCCTCTTGGAGCGCGAAGTCGATACGCGGCTTAACACACGCCGCGCGCGATGTTGCCAATTTGTTATCTATTCGTATCTACAGGTCAATGAAATTTATTTACACAAGATGGTTGCGTTTTACTCTTATTTGGAAGCTATTTAGTTTGTTTGAAACAAACAAAATCTCATTTTTGGTATTATTAATTTTTGTGCCGTGCCGAATTAATACCAAGAACGTATAGCATACATAGTGTAATTTAATGCCCATCGGTCGCATCAACGTTGTATATTAGCCAATCGGCTTTGTGAATCACAATCGCAAATCGCAAAATTATTCATATAACTTGTGAAATGTTATTATCGACTTAGCTTGCTATTTGCGATTGCTATTGCTATTTATTTCGACTTCCTTGCTATTTGCTATTGCTATTTATTCCAACACTACTCACCGCAATGATCTCGTCGAGGTTGACCATGCCCTGGTGGTTCTCGATCTTGGAGATGATCTTGATGTTCCTGCCCTTCTCGCCGAGTATGCCGCGGATCTCGTGCAGCGCCGCGCCGTTGCGGATGAACGAAGCGAAGATCATGTCCACCTAAACGTTAAAAAAGATACATAAACCACCTTTTGCCAGAAGGTGTAGGCAAAGACACAACCACGTTTCGTACGGACAAGCACGTTTCATCCCACGATGGATAAGAGATGAGCATATCGCCGTATCGGACATAAATTCCTGACGCAAACCTGATAATGAAAAAACATGGAATACTACTTTTTACGACTTGGGATTCGAATCCGTTGTAACCTATAGCAATACAACTACGCTACCCAGGCAGTGGAACATAGTGGTAAGTGAATATCGTGTATAAAATATATATCTGTACCGTAGGTGCATTGCCAGACTAATATGGGAACCAATAGGAAAAATAGTGAAGCAGTACTGGGTATTAGGCACTCAAAGATACAATGCACTACATACTACTCGTCAAAAACTTCACTACAAAAATATTTCGTACTTAGGGAACCCTAAAGAACATTCTTAATGAACCCGTAGTTACAGTTGTAAATAAAAGTATGGAGATATCATTATCACAAGGTCGACGACATCTATTATTTTTCCGTGACGTAACGTCAATATTATGAATTGTACGATAACTTTATTATTTAAATACACGTGGTTTTATTACATTCATGGATGGAAATCATTCGGCGATCATCTTGTGATGACTTCATTAACTTTATTGCTCTACGTTTAGCCGTTATCTTAATCACGCGACCCCACTAGTGTAGCAAGATAAAGAAGAAATATATGTGGTATATGTAGGTATATTAATATTCATTTATATGAATACTGATAAAAATAATCGTGCAACAGAGTATGTAAGCAATTTAATTTTTAAATTTTTACACCTCCTGATTAACCATATAAGTTATATTTATTGGGGTATTTCACGTGAATTACACGGACAACGAAAAAAATGAGATTTTTAAATTCGTTCATGTCGGGTATATATTTTGTACTTTTAGATGATAATATGAGCATGTTCACATGATACATTTTTATATATGTATTTGAAATTATTATCCTTATATGAGATTATAATTTTTAAAACCTTACTTTTTTCTTTGCCGCTTCAGTTGAAATGCCCTACGTACAGTAGTACATTACTTTGCTAACAATATAGCTTATTCAATTTTAATCCGTTTTTTGTATGACCTAAGTAAGAAGGTGATTTTTATAGGTAATACTTACGCCTTGTTCAACACCGAAGAGCAAATCAGACTTGTCCTTTTCAGAAACAGCGGGCAAGTCCACTGGCAGACCGGGAAGGTTTACACCCTTTCTTGAACCCAGCATACCTGTTACACAAAATATACAGTAAGTATGCAAATAATACTTTATCTGGTAGTATAGGTTAGTGGAAGTCAAGGAAGTCGCTGAATGCAGGCCGTATGGTTATAAGTAAATAAATACATCCAACACTCACATACATAGTCCTATCTCCACATTATCTTGTGTGTCGTGGATATCAAGAACTACGAGAGACTTTTCGGTTTTACAAACACCCAGACCTGAAGCAAATATTCTTCTCTCTCTTTTAGTTCTCTCTTTTGGTTCTCACAAATATTTATCTTGGTTCGGAGATCGAACGGCCTAACCAACTGCGCCATTGAGGCTGCCAAAACAATATTATACAGGCATAATTGTGTAACATCACATTTAAGTATTGCCTAGTAACAAGTCGGTCATCGGTATGAACTTCCCTCACAGGTATAGAGTCATGGTACTGTAGTTTTTTATACATAGTACCAACCTCCATTCTCAATAGTGCATACGAGTGTGTCAGCGCTGGCGGACTGGCAGATGACGGAGATGAGGCCGTCGTCGATGAATATCCTGTTGCCCGGCTTCACCACGTTGGTGATGTTCTTGTAGTCCACGAACACGGTCTGCGCCGTGCCGCGCTCCTGGTACGCCGCGTCTGTCGTCAGCTTGATTGTGTCGCCCTTCTTCAGTTCCACTTCAGCTGAACCACCCTGTATGTAAACATTTTTATTAATTATTTAACGTAGAAAATCACCTGTATGTAATCGTTTTTATTAATTATTTAGTGTAGGAGATCAAACGAAGTCAATTAAATTGGTGTATTGAAATGAAACTATTGTTTACGGATTTTATCGCGGATCTGATTTAATTTTAAAATTTTTTAATTTATACATTATATTTTTTAATAAATTAAATAGTTATTTTTTTGCGTTTCGATCTACGCATAAGGTGCTCACTGTATCTTGAGGTCTGACAGTGTGTACGATTTGCGTATAATAGGGAAAGAGATTACCACACGTACAAATTAAGCAGTGTTCATCGACTTACCACATATGCCGTTCACTGATAACGAATTATATTAAAAGTATCATGCGCGTAGTAACTCTACGCGTTATACCAGGTGTTTAGTTTTTTTAAAAACTAAGGGTACTTGGCATTAAGCAAAAAAAAAATACATTTAAAATATTAATTTCGATAGCTTGGTCATTACAGAGGCGGATCCAGCAATCAAGCCACCCCTGGCTGATATAAGAAGTAAATGACCCCCAGGTCATTTACTTCTTATCAGCACACTGGGTACGATTTCAATACTCGAATTTGTAATAATGATTTTTTAAACTCCATGATTTGTGAACACTCATTGACTTTTTCACTTTATTTATCGACATACCAACCATGTACTGTGCTTATAAATTTTATCCAAAAGGTATAAAATAAATTCTGTCCATCTGGAACCAGTCCAGGGGGAGGGATCATGAACCCAAGACCTCCATCTAGTCGCCAGTGGGTCATTAGAACAATCGATACTAACGTTGTAAGTACTCCTCCCCGGACACATATTTTTACCCATTCATTTCATGAAAAGATACGGGTTCTATAATTCCGCATTATTATCATGATTGATATCATAAAGTATACAAATAATCCTGTATTTATCCTACATTTTCCAGTGAACTGTTCCGTGATTATGTAGCTGAGGATAAAAATAGTGCTATTATAACTTCTACTTACTCCTTCCAAAAGCCCGGTTCTGATCTCAGGGCCCTTGGTGTCGAGAGCAATGGCGAGAGAGAAGGGAGCGCCGATCTTGGCGCTGTAGTTCTTCTCAGCCTCGCGACAGTTACGAATGGTTTCCGCGTGGTACTCGTGAGAACCGTGCGAGAAGTTCATACGGGCCACGTTCATACCCGTCTCCATCATTTTCTCAAGCATGGCAACATCGCGAGAAGCCGGTCCTGTGGAGATGTTTATTTATTTAAATCTTTGTTGTAAACAAACTTAAACCGCTATACAGAAACAATAATTTTAAAAGTACAAGTGGTCAGGGACCACCATGGTATAGATTTAAATGAAGGTACATTTCAGTTGGTATGTAAGTCCGCCAACCCGCACTAGGCCAGCGTGGTGGACTATATGGCCTAACCACTCTCAATCATACTTTCTATTGTAGAGTAGGCCCGTGCCCTGCAGTGGTACGTATATGGGCTGGTACAATACAAAAAAATACATTTCAGTTACATGGTATGGATATTTGATATTTTGAAACTATAATATAAAGCCTATTTTATATAGCTTTTCTTTTTTTAATCTGAATGCAAGTGAAAAAACAGCGATTAGTTTTTATCACAATCGTACACACCTTATTATCTAATTCTCTTTAGAACTTATTCAGACAGGTTAATCTAAATCCTACTTGAGATATCTTTTCGTTTTCTATACTTTCGAGTGCAAGCGAAAAAGATCGAATACTTTTTATCACAATCGTGCACTGAACTTACTATCAAATTCTGCCAGACATACGAGTAGCACGATAGATCGATCAATAATTTTTCATGATCAATTACTTACACTAATCTTAATTAATCACTCGAAAAATGTAATTACTTTGGAATTAGACTCAGCCATTAATCAGACACGCACATTCACGCTCGAATGCTTAAGGGGGTCGGCAATGATGTCACAATGGCATACAGATTTTGTCAAGCTTAATTTTGCCTCGCAATAGGGACGACTCTATGTTAATCATATCTAAAGTATCCCTTTATTACGTTTTTTCGGTTTTTTATACGCACCAGTAACAAATATTATAAATACGGGATATTACAAAACATTATTCGGCGAATAAAAAGTGACAATTGGGAGATACTGAATCATCGAATAATTATAATTCATTGGTATTGTATCGAAGTGCGTGTGGTCCGAATCACTATCGGAAATAGTCATATCGAGATAAACGTAACCCCAGACTGATAACGGTGATTGAGACTTATAGCGGCGATTGGGAAATTCCAATACACGGCTGACTTTCAAGTGTATCGTAGTTGTCATTGCCATGACAAACATTTTTTTAAATTATTATTGGGTAATATTCCTACGCCGCTGTTACCAAATATTTTGCATTAAATTATTGTATTAGCGATGAAAATGTTGTCATCATTAATTGATCACCCAAAAAAATGCGCGGTTTCAGTCGGTCATTCCCAATATGATTGTAAAATCTCACCGATAGTACAGATGATGCCAGACAGACGCACGTACGAGGCCTTGGAGTCGATGTCGAGACTGCATATGTGTTGCAGCTGCGAGCCCACGTTGGCAGCAGCCAGCTGCATGCCGGGCTTCTCAGTTGACCCCGCCTGTCACAAAAACTCTATTAAACACCTTTGAAAATACACAATGCTACTCAAACGGAAAAGGAACCCAAACACATACATTCAACTGGCTGCAGGCAAATGGATAAAGGGAACCTTTTGAGGATTTAAACACAATGGACAGATTCAACTCGTGAACTAATATCTGAGGGCTAACGTGCAAAGGATAACGCGCAAAAAACATGTTTACCTTCGAGTAATAACATTTTTGTAAAGTAAAATTATTTTTGAAACTTTTTGAGTATGGGAATAAAAGTAATTTAATTCTCGACATGTTCATCTGCTTCACCGAAATATAACATCATATTGTACTGAAACGCTAGGTAAAGGTATTTCGTAAAAGTAATGTTGATTTTTCAGGTTAGTAACATTCTGATTAATAGGTCACGATTGTCGCAACGTAAATATCATGAACACTTTTGTTATATATTCAGTGGCGTTGCAGACCTAACATGGTATTCTACGCTCTGCGTCTACACTGAATTATGGTAGTATTTTGACGCGATTTTTACTCAACAAATAGAAAAAAAATAAGAGGGAATGGCCGTAAATATACAAAAACGAGAAAACTGGAAGAGATTATATAAAGCTTTTCACAGCAATAAGCATTCATGTAGGCTAATATAAGAGCTACTGGTATGAAAAATTACATATTATATTCAGTATTACACTCAATCAATTATGAGTTTTGGACAAAAAATATTATATTTCCATAGTTTAGTTACTAGAAATTGGTAAAAGATCAGGTATACTAAGGCGTAAATTGAAACTGGAACAATATGTCTTACCTAGGTCATAATATTTGTATAACTACTCAAATGCATCGTTATAAAACGTGATCATGCATCTGCATCGTAGACAAATTTATAAGATAAGTACTACTAATGGGCATGACATTGAATACATCATGTTCTCATCTACATTTGAACTCCAGTGACAGAGGTCATTGAAAACCCGGTACGATCTAGTAATGACGAGGTCGTGACATTAAATCTACGTGGCACAGGAAGGAAATTATTTTGGTTTTTTGCTGTTAGTGAATAGTGGCAACTAGTTTATTAGTAATGATGAAGTCGGCCATAGCATGGTGATCATGATTAGACATTTAAACTTCAAACTACTACAAAAGGATCGGGAGCCCATTGAAGGCGTTTCACTCTTGGACCTACAGGGGACTATTGAAATAATGTAAAAAGGATAAATGGAATTTGCAATATACTCGATTGTATACTTTATCTTAATCTGTAAAAATTCAACCAGACGCTACTAATGAATTGATGAATATTGCGTGAATAGGAAATTCTAAATCTCGTAAAATTAATTACGTACATAGTAGGTATTCGAAATTATCATCAAAACTTATAATTAGTAATCAGTATTACTATCTAAACTAACTATATGGCCTAACCACTCTCAATCGTACTGTCGATTGTAGAGGAGGCCCGTGCCCTGCAGTGGGACGTATATGGGCTGATACAGAATACAGAATACATTACTATCGACTCATAACTATAGTAAACAATCATCATCATCATCTCAGTCACCGGAAGTCCACTGCTGAACATAGGCCTCCCCAAAGGATCTCCACATCGACCTGTTGGAAGCGGCCTGCATCCAACGACTTCCTGAAACCTTAGCCAAGTCGTCCGTCCACCTTGTAGGCGGGCGTCTGACATTTCACTTGCATGTACGTGACCTTCACTTTAGAACCTTTCGGCCCCAAGTGAACCTGCTTGGCTTGATTACAGCTAACTTATTTACCTTACAAATAAAACATATTTTTTCACTACACATAAGGTTTTCATAATGGGGAAGAATTACATTTTATCACACATTTATATTTATATTCATATAATAGATGTGAAATGTTGTGTGGGTTTATAAATTATTGAAAGCAAGAGATTACAAGCCATGCGTCGGTTGCATAAAAATATGGGAACTAAATCTCCGTCTTCACGGCAATTCAAGCTGATATATGATAGGGGATCATAAACAAGCAAGAAACGGGAAAAACCTGTATTTTGCTGGGGTAACAATGAGCTGGTTATCGTCTTAAGTGAAACAAAACCTAATATTACCAAATTTGTAAAAGCTAAGCAGTACCTCGTGGTACTGTGGTGGTATAAATTTTTTATACTAATAGAAATTTCAAAAGCATAATTATTGGTTATGTGCAATTGTTTTAAGTTTAGTAAAGTCTACGTATAAGGTATTAACACGTGTTGTTTGAGATCATCCTTGGGAGGAGGGGGAAAATCAGTCACCCTAGAGGGGAAAGAGGGGTAAAATCAGTCACCCTTAGATCATAGGGGTAACGGACCTAAAAAACCACGGCCATATTGGAATTGGGTAGCCAAACTACTAGAATTCCTGTTTACAACAAAACAGCGTCCAATATGATAAGGAAACACGTCAGTTAGGTGCAAATTCATTTAACACGATATTTACGGGATTACATTATAGGTATTGTGTAATGCATTGTAGACTATACAGGAATATGTTAAGAGCATGATACGAATTTATAATTCAATTTTTACTACGGTTGAAATATCCGGGAAAACATATGAGTAAGTATCAGATTGCATCATTATGGAATTTTCCACAGCATTTGTATGGTTTGCCAAAACCAATACCCTCATTGCTCACTGGAGTGTTGCATGATCTAATAAATTTATATTGAATAGCAATGATAATATCTCTTATTAAATTGCTTTTACTCAATTATATTTTGTTCGAGGTGAGTTATTTGGATAACTAAACATGTTAATAGAGCAATACAATGGCAACGTATTATTTCAGATTCATCGAAATACGGTCGTCATAAACCCAGATTTGAATTAAGACTCGCTATTCTATCCTTATCAGAAATAATCCTATAGCTAGTTTATTTTGACTTCATCACACAGGATCTAAATCCGCACTGCAGTAGTTTTAATACATTTTTTTTAAATTTAATTAGAGGCATACACAGGGTGTGTAACTTTAATTTCAAGGGTCCACGTTATTTGCACAGGATCAAAACCTGCATTGATGAAATGGGCCAAGAATTGCCTACAAGCTAGAAGCACGCTAAAAGGACAGATGCTATCAATGTTTTCGTACGAAGAAGTCTAACGAAATTGTAAATAACATATTCCGTAACTTGCACCGATTTTCCGTTTCGTCAAGATATTTGAACACTCCCATTAGTTTTGAAGCAAATATAATTATTCTCTCTTTACGTGTTACGGCTAACAGACGGTATCATCAATAAAGCTTGACACCTCAGAAATACGATAAGCTCGTCTCTGCGCGTAATATGTATCTACGTGTCTTGATGTACACTCGTAGTCATGAAATTTACGAAGTGACGGCATAAAAATCAGGAAGAAAAATATATGTTTTTTGCAAATTAACCAATAATTTGATTTAGATTATAAATAAGAATATTACGATGCGTAAGGATTCGTTATATTGGTATATGGATCAAAAGCTTGAATATTCATAAAATAATATTTTTGTCAATAATAATAGTTATGTTTAAATCTATCACAGCAAAAATGCACTAGCCTAAACGAAATCATTCATATCTAACAAATTAACATTAATTAACGAAAGTAGCTTGTGAATATGTGACCACACTAATTAACTAATTTTGAATTATAACCAGTAGGCAGTAGTTCTAATTTTTATCATAATATATGTATCTCCAGACTGCATACTCCCAACATACCAATTACAATAAACCAGTAACTAATTTTTATCATAATATAAAATTGCCCAGTAAATCATTTAACACTCACCAGTTTTATTCCTTTAAAAAAATTGAAAATAACTAAAAACAGTTAATCACAGTGTCACAATGCACCAGCCTTTACCGTTGCCCCCAAGAGACTACTTTATATGTTTCTAAGACTGTTTTTCTTTTATGAACTGATAAATGTGATAAGATTTGAACATTGTTAACGTAAGCACTGATTGCAATGATTTGAAGATATTCACATTGATTATAAGCCTCTTCACAGGAACGTAATTTGATTTCCTTTATATTAATCGATTTTTGTTTGAAATTAAATAATTGTATAATTTATTTGATTGCGCCTAGATGTTAATATAGCAATTGGTTTTCATACTAATTGTGGAATTTTATTAAATTTAATTCTATTGGATTATAAACAAATATTCATACAAGAAACTGCAGCAATATTAGATACTTTAGCGGCTCAAAATGTGTTGATCTGAACAAAATCTGTTTACACAAAGAGCTGTTTTAGTCAAATCAGCTGTATTGTGAGTGGAAAATTATGAATGAGATTACAAATTATTGCATAAATAAATTAGTTTCTGCAATTTATAAAAATAAGTATGTATTACAATTAATTTTAAATGGTAAATGTTTAAGTTTTGAGATTCATCATAACATTTCCATACATTATTTAATTATACTGGAATAACTAGAGGAAACTATTCAGTTGCTGTTTTAATTAGTCATATTAAATTACTCCCCTATCCTGTTAAAACATATATTACATAAATAATTGATGAAGCAAATATTCAACATTTTATTATTGAAATTTTAAAATAAAGATATACCAATTCCATTAGTTACTTGGCTATCAAATAAAACACTGAAAAGTCAAAAGATGCAATTTAGCAGGTTCATGCACTTATTTAATATAAAGAATTAAAACACAGAGTCCAGTAACAAAATATTAAAATAAAACCTACAGAAAACTTGAAAAATGATATGAAGGAAATTTAGCTACAATAAATCAATGAAATAGATGTGACCGCATATGTTATTAATCCAAGGAAACACAAAATTCTACATAAGGATAATACTTCAAATTATTCAGGGTAAGTAATTTGTTGCCATGACTATTAAAAAATCCTATATACAGGTTATACGAGGCATTGATTGACACAATAGGGCAAAAACCGGCGTTGAAAACTATCGTCAAGGTAACGTGAACAGTGACTACTGGGACAAATGGTAACCGCTCACGTAATAAACACAAAAATAGAATTTATAACGTAGTAATAACACATTACCTCCACTTTGCCATCGTAGACCGTAGGATAAACCATATTTATATTGTTTTGATGGACGTATCTTTCACCAAACACCGCGTGAGTACGACTCGGCGGCTTTCGTGATCTTGAACTGCCCTTCCGAGTGAAAAACTGAAGCCCGCAGCCACGGAGGACTGCGATTTGAGTTGCGTACTCGACGTGAACACAGAAACGCGAGCGCGCGCACAACGTCGCCACCGCCACCGCAGGGTGAGTAAAACCACCGTAACCTAATATTCGCCGTATTTTCACCTCATTTAAAACTCCTTAGCGACTTTATTGCAGTAACAGCAGTTATCGATCGCTCCCTTTTTCTAACCAAACTACTAGTTACTAGATAATTGTGTTCTAATTTTAAAAGTTTGAAATCTTGCCAATAATTTCAGCCAAAGCCCATAGGAGCAAATCTGACGTGGTTAGTATTTATTTAGTTGCAAATACAAACAAATTCTCGACATAACATAGGCTAACAACTGTAAAAATAATCAATATCTGACCAACAACGGAAAGGACCAAGTTTTGAAAGAATCCGCTATTTCCGCCATTTTGACTGCCGGAAGGAAGTTAAAGTAGGTATACAGTCTTTACCCTTTTGAATTATCTTTGACCTTTTTCATTTTTGACAACCTTCAAATTGCAATGCTGGCCAAAGAATACCGTTTATTTTAGGTTAAAAAGAATGGTTGTTGTATGTTAAGTTTTGTTTTGCACTAAACAAAAAGTTAATTGTTATCTATAAGTAGTTAAATATAATAATACATAGTTAACAATATCTTTGAAACCGTAAATTACTCAAGTTCATCGGTTATTTAAAGGATACGATTTATTTAAACTTTACTATATCTTTATGATAGACTTGCTAAATTATGTATTAAAATTTATTCTCAACTTCTCAGTTATTTATAGGATTTGTTTAATTTTACCATATCGTTATGATACACTGTTGTTGAATTACCTAGTAGATTGATTTTACTTCAAGTATTAAATGTTTTTGAATTAATAGTTTTCTCTTAGTTATTGAATATAAACATTCAGTTGCATACAACTAAGTCAGTTGTAAGAGCCAATTACCCTTGTTTTTTTTTTTCATAATTAGTATTTAAAATGTATATTTACAAAAAACAAAAGCCACACGTAGTGCTTATGTGTAGGTTTAATGAGTAGGTAGTGTTTATGTCTACACCAAAAGTTCTATAAGTGCTAAACGCGTTTAAGTTTAGAATTAATATAGATATTATATTATTTATTAAATATAATGAAAGAAAAAGTTGTAAATATTTTCTTGAACATTGTTGGATTTGTAGGTTAGAAGTTTAAATATCAGGATATAAACCTATTACTATCACACATCAAAAATGTATAATGGTTTAATAAAAAAAGACTGCATAAATAATGACGGTTCTAAAAAAATATACAATGCAGCTGCAATATCTTTATTTTTTCTCAGAACAACAGATAAACAGTGATTAAGCTAAACAAATGCCGGTCGGTAATTCAATTCTAAATGCGATAATTTAATAAGACCTTGACACACACGTCATATTTGATAATACATGGTCTTGATCTTGAACAATTGTTTCTTTATGATCTACCTATAACTCAGAATTGATCGATATTGAGTAGACAAGGGTCCATCTGAAAACGATCTAAGAAATCAGTGACGGAATATTCTTATTTCGTAGGTTTTATACTTCAATAGTATATTTCGAACAAATAAAAACGGTTAAAATACTCACGAAAGCCATTATTCAATTTTGTTTGAGTAGAAAAATTGATTTTAATTATATCTAAGCACTATATATCGCTGGCGGAGTATGTAGTTTGACAGCAGTTATGTTCATACAAGGACTTTTAGAGGTCGAGCCAATGTCATAGACAAGTAAACGAGCAGGTAGTAGCCATTTTACGTTGGCCAACATTGTTTTGCCGGTAAAAGCAATTAATTTAATATATTTTATTTTATTGAAACTGTGTAATTATTTTTAAAAAATCTCAGGTTATGACAATATTTTTACAGGTTCGTTCTCTCTGTTTAGTTTTAAGTACCTTTTGCATTCATTATTATTTTTATAGCAGGTACATAAAAAATAGTTACCGGTAGGTAGATGGTAGATGGGTTATTATTTAGCGATGAGATAGTTCAATGAAAGCAGAACTGTCTATAACTCTATATGCAAGTATTAAATTATGTGAGCAGAGTATTCCAAAATTTTTATTTAATCCTTTGTTCAAGCTTAACATAGTAAATTTTACATGATCGTGCTTAAGTTGATATACATATTGCTATTTTGATCCTGGTTAGAATTAAAACAATATTGTTCGTAGTTACGAAAAAAAAAAATTATATACTTAAATTAACGATTCATGTAATAATCACGTCGTTTTAATACTAGTTTATTTAAGATTAATTATTACTTACCTTATATCTGCCTCTGGCTTCTATTGCCTTCATTTTATTCCCACACAAAATATTAATCAGAATAAAATGTTCACACGCGCTAACTCTCTCACTTCGAAATCAGTTGTGGTTGCGGTCTTGGTTACCCGACGTTTATCTGGAGACTGATAAAAAATAGACATACCCTCTTATCTTCATTAACTGTCAATAAGTCACCTACATATTCCTCACACGCTATCTAATATTTATATTTAACAGGGGTTGCATTTATCTCTGTCTCACTTAAAACATACCTTTTAATTATAATCTTGTTTTCATAAAATTACTTTAACAGTCATGGACATGCAGGGGTCAATTAGAAGTGACTTCGAACTTTCCATATGGGGGCTAGGTAATAATTTAAGTTTCATTATGTGGTTTAACTGGTTTCATGTAATATGTAGGTACTATTTACATTTACGAATTCATGTTCACATGAAAAGTACCTGTTTTATCAATTGCGAAGTCGAGACGGTTTTCGTTAAACTCAAACATAATATTTGAGCTGATAACAATTTTAGAATGCAGGCTACCAAAGTGATCTGATTAAGATGTGTCGAGAATATTTAAATGAAATTTAATTGTAGGATGTACGATTTCGAAAACAGATCCGAGATATTTTTAATATATTATGAACAAAACGCGCCAAAGCTTACTTTCTGCAAGAAAATCCGGAAACCTTTCGATATAACAGCTTGTCTGCCAAAAATTATAAACACTAATACAGAAGACATGAAACGGAATTGTTAATGGAAGGAAAAATCACAACTTTACTGAACTTATTTTATTATTCAATTTACAATGAAAATGAACGATAATCATCATTGTTATAACATTTTTCCAATTAATATAAACAAAATTAATATAGCTACTGACAAGAATTTTCACCTTTTTCAAAGGCTTTTGGAATGGCATCCGACGAAATTAATATAATTTAATTTTCAACGCCGCTTTTGCATTCGTTCCGATTTTTCAAATATAATTAATAAACATTATTCGTATCCTTTGAGTTGGCAATAATTTTAACTAGTGGCTCGCATAATATGTTAGCTGCATTTACCAGCTGTTAAAAAGCTTATTATTAGCAATTGCTACTTTTGCAAAAACGACGTAAACATATTCAAAATAAACAATCCAAGTAGATATGTAGATACAAAGCATAACCTATATGTACACTAAAATAATTACCACATAGAAAAATATATCAGATGGTAAAGTAGCAATAACTATCTGTAACACAAATCGTAAGTATTAAAACGTGTATAAAAAGCAGTCGTTACTTAACGCCAGGCAATTATTGTATCGTTGTAGTTATGAACATACTAATGTCGCTTTAAATAACTAAAAGGGTGTCCGCTTTCTAACAGAAAAATATACATGTTAGTTTGTACGAGGGACTTATTAAAAACTGGCAATAGCTTACACTTGCACATATTAAATATTAACAGGAGTAAAAAAAAAAAATCCCAAGAACTTTTGCAAAATGTAGATGGCCTTTGTGTTGGCGACTTAAGGGTACCCCTCATTAGACCCCCCCTGCACCGCCTTGCCTCACGCGGTTAATATTCCTCATATGAAATTGTATGGACATACGCTCACTACATCAACTCCGTAACGTCACCGGATCGCCGCCGTCTACCGTGGACCACTGATAACTCATTGCTCGCACGCTTGTATTGGGTTGTAGCGTATTGAAAATTCACAAGCCCCGAATGAACTGCGCGTTGCCACCGAGTCCACTTGTGACGTGTGGGCCGCGAGCGATTAGGCGGTGCCGGGTGGTTCTAATTAGCTGTAACCGTTACTTGAATGTTTATGATCGTATCAATTTACTTTAAAATGTAAATGCTTACACACTCCCGCACCTTGCATAGTGAGTGGCCGACGCATGCAGCCCAAAAAGGGTAGCGGACGCATGTAATGAATCGTTAACAAAGTTAATAAAATTTAGAATCGAACAGACAAAACAAAATTTTCAATAAGTCCCTTGTTGCTTACAATCCGTATGCGATTTTTCGGTTAGTATGGAATATTAAAAGTAATTTGGCAGTGTATATTGATAATAACAGTATTCTTTGTTTCTATTGTATTGCTTGACTACTTAGGATGTATCAGAATACATAGGAGTATTATATGTCGAGCTGCCTTCTCTTGGCTCGAATTCGAGATAAAGTCTTCTTTCTTACATTAAAAATATCTAAGCATATACCAATGACAAACGGAAGTCTAATATTCTAGCACATTCTAGGTCAACAAAAAATATCTGACCGTCCAGACTGGACACCCCAACTAATGTGCGATTTGTGAGAAAATACATTTCAAAAGAATAAGTCTATGGTAATACTATATTGAACATTGCCTTTCCATTATATTTTAACTATGAAGGATGCTTGCTAAAAGTTTTGTTTACTATCCCAGAAATTACTGCCAGTGCATGTGGACAAATAAGAATTAGTAGAATCACAAAAACATAAAATATCTGACAAGGTCTAGTCCAAAAAGCCTTTCTTATAGTGAGGATTATAATTTGGTCTCCTTAAAAGAACATACTATCGTGTAAATTGTTTCAACGCTAAATAAAATTCATCTCCACAAATATACTCTTTTATAATGTAGTAACAGGATATAAAAAGTTAGCCTAACCATATATTTATTTTAAAGAATCACTTTTTGTACTCGACCTTTTCACTGGAAAGACTAATAATTTGATAATGGGTTTAATTAATGCAATGACGATTGGTGCGAATTATTTAATGACGCCTTGATGCGAACACAACGAGGCACTCGGCTTACTTGTTCCCTTAGATGTAGCAGTCTGAGTAACAACGAAAGAATCATTTGTACTATTATAACAGCAGGTTACAATCTATGAACAATGAACATTTACTTCACAATTCAACATAAACATATTGTCAACACTTGCTTCATATAAGAGACAATTTAGGCCAATACTTTCAATGCTGTCATACATTTACAGAGATTACATGAATCAACACAGTTATACATCAATATGTATACAATGGAGTGTACATAACTATTTTTTTTTTATATTTGAGTCAGTATTGTCAGGTTGTAACAAGTGAAAATATGTGTGAAATATTTTACAATATACTTTGATCATTCCCAAATATATACTACTATATTTTAGCTACATTCATAATATCACTTCAGGCCGACACACATTACACTCTGTGTCTATTCTTTATACATGTCTTTTAAGCATCTAAACAGTGAATACGAGACAATTTAGACATTAGGAGCATGCAACTGTGTTACAAGCCTACTTACATTTAAAAATACTTCTTCATAAGTGTACATTTTGTAAAAAATATTTTACATCACTGGTGCAGTAATTGGTTGACAAGAACCCTAGGTTATATTACTAAAGTAAATTTTGTAATATTTGGAACTATTGTCAAGGGCGTCATTGGGCTATTGTCTCTGTACTGGAATCTTCCATAAAAATAGTTTAGTTCGAAGATAACTATGTATCTTTTAGGCGCATTGACTTAATTTATCCAACTAAAGTGTCAGTGAGGCTACTTAGGAATCACATTAAACATTGCATTTAACATTAATTTGTGCTTAATCTTATATCTCAGTTGCATGTTCCAACACATCATATTCATCCTAATCAATGCATCACAATACTATATCCATTGCAGCAACTTAGCAATGTGATTTGGGACTCTTCAGACAACTTTTGATGCTACAATAAAAGAAACCATAACATTATTATATATTTCTGGTTCGAGGACAAGGCATGTATGAGAATATATCATTCATAGAAATCAAAAGATATTGACATGCCATTATCATTCTTCAATACGTAAATCTAATAGTATTGAATTGAATTGAATGAAAACGAAATCGCGAATCATAAAGCTGATGAAGAGTACCAAACCACGGTCATCGAGACGAACACTATAGCTTATCAGCATTGACTAGCCAACTTCCGTCTTGACATAGAAGAGCAGGTATGGCGTGGCAGCGGATCGCATCTTGGGCTCGGCGGAGAGGAGGTCTTCGAACTCGTCTGCTGATATTGGTTTGACGAGGTCGTCGTCGCAGGCGAGCCAGTGCGGCGCGGGGGGGCGGGGCGGAACGCAGCACTCGTTAGCTGCGCACCCGGCGGCGGCTCGCGGCCGACTGAACAGCGAACGCATGAAACCCGCCGACGTACCACCCGCGCCCCCCGCGTCCCCCGCGCCTGCGCGCCCGCACTTGTACTCGCACGAACTGTCGCGCGCGTACGCCACGTAGTGACCGCCGGTCAGCGTCTGGCCCAGGTGCATGATTACCGCCCATAGTATGTACCTGGAATGTCAATGTGTTTGTTTACTGGATGTTGTCCAATTTAAAAGGTGATGTGTGTATTTATGTTCAATCACCACACACTAAAACGGTGAAGGAAAACATCACGAGGTAACCTGTATACCACAGCGATTTACAATAACTTCAATGCTATGTATAATGTAAAGTCCGCCAAACTGCATTAGGCTAGCATGGTGGCCTAACCACTTTCAATCTTACTGTCGATTGTAGAGGAGGCCTGTGCCCTGCAGTGGGATGTATATGGTCTGATACAGAATAATATAAAAAGTGTTCAAATAGGCTGGTTTTCCTGTCACGCGGGCGCTGACAGTTGGCGCGTAGCCTGTCAGCGCTGATCCGTCAGCTCGGATCATTTGCGTCGTGCTGATCACCGTGAAATATATACGCTTGATTGGCCATGATACGTGCGTTCAGCGCGACGGGAAAACGACCTGACGACCATCAGCGCCGACCTTCAGCGGTAAACCAGCCATAGATGAGCCATGGTAAGTACATAGAGCAGTACCTGTGTGCAGGCGGGTCGTCAGGCGCGCGCGCAACACACGGTTCACAGAAGCACGGCATTAGCAGAGGCGTGGGCGCGTGACGAGTGATCTTCTCCATGCCGCCGCTGAAGCGCTTCAGCTGCAGCACCAGCAGGCGCGGCAGGCGCGAGTACGCCACGCTGCGACGAGCCTCGTTGTAGCGCAGGCAGCGCTCGCACCAGTACTGAAACATGATTAGTTTTATACATACATACATATTATACTGGGTATATCAAGACTGCTACTGAAAACGCCTTTGCCTTATTTGACTGGGCTAAAAGACTGTTTAGCTCTGTGTATTACTATAGATTTATTATATATTTTTTGCCGTCACGCGTGTTCCCTCCTTCCTATGATCCCGGATCCTTCCGCCGTAGTGTAAAGAGTCATTTTAGGAGGCCGGCATAATTGCACCGAATGTCTTGGGACTGTCGTCTGATGAAACTCGATACTCTGCCTGGACGGCATTGCACTTACCATCAGGCGCAGTGTCGTAATTAGGCTAGGAAAGTGTAAAAAATAAAAATAGGGCATAGCCTAGGGTACCTTGTTCTGATCCCTCAAGTACTCAGTGGAGAGGCAGGCGCCTCGGAAGGGCTCGGCGGAGGGCTCGTCGTCGCACACGGGCACGCACAGCTCGCACACCGCCTGCGCCTTCTCCGTCACCGCCTCGCACTCCAGGCACATCGTGCGCACCACCATCGTGCCTGGACATACACAATACATTAACAATACGACAAAATATTAATTAATACTACATGAACCTTGTACAGACTAAGACGAATTTCCGTGATTTTCGGCGTTTTTGCCATACCTATTACTGGAATCAAGTATAACTGCTCACTTAAATGTAATAATGATTTGATCCGTGGTGCTTTACAGCTGGCTTCCCTAGCTGTAAAAGTCTTTTAGCAAGGTTATTTACCTCTTTAGTTCATTGTTCTGTCACCGGCTTTGCATAGAGGGAAGTGGAAAATAATTTATTTCCGACTCCTCCTATTAATTTAACTTTCTAATTGATTTTGTTGCCGGTTAAAGACAAGTTAGACATTCCCGGATACTCGCCGAGCTTCAATGCTCGGTGTAATTACATTGCATGTCACTGTTGATCATGGCACACAGGAGTTACGGTGGTGGGTGTGAGGGCGGGGCAGTCTCTTGTAACTAAATACGAGTACCCACTCACTTCTGAGTTAAGGACTCTAAAATACCACCAAATGTATTTAGGCATCAAAGGTTTTTCTATTATACCAATTAATTCGAGTGACTTGAATGCAACCAAACCGTTGGGCCAGGCTGGCTACAAGCCGGATTCCCGAGAATGGCCGCATTAAACGCAGAAGACCGAAGATGCGGTGGAAAGACGAGTTGGATGCTTTCGAGCCAAAATGGCAACAGCTCGCCGAGGACAGAGTCAAGTGGAATAACAAAGGGGATGCCTTTGCACAGCAGTGGGATAAAGTATAGGCTATAAAAACTGGTGATAGGTCTCTTATATGTGAGAGGCCGCCTGGGTAGATACCACGTGTACAATGTCTATTTCTCCCGCCAAACATTAGTTTAAATGCACTGTTGTGTTTAGGATCGAAGGACATTGTAGCCAGAATAAGTACTGGACGTATTGAGACTTAACATCTTATGTCTCAGGATGGCGAGCGCAGTGGAATGCCAAGCATTGCTTTGTATTTTAAGGTGTTGTTTGGTTTTGCTACTGTTCATGAGCGGTCGTATCGATTACCATAAAAACAAGCAGAAAAGGTTTTTTAATGTATAGCAATTATTGGCGAGACGAGAGCATGATTTAGTGTTTATAGGCCATATAGCCCACCCCGCTGGCCTAGTGCAGGTTGGCAAATTTTACATACCATAGAAATTCATCCGAGTTCCTATGTGCAAGTTTCCTCGCGATGTTTTCCGTTATTTTCTACTTAGTGTGACAAAATATTAAAAAACATAGATGGTGACTGTACTGACTGTGGTGAAAACATAGATGATAACTGGTGTAACAGTGCATATATTGTATGCTACGATCAACTAATTTTCTTCAATAAAGATATTTATTGAATTTACCTTCAAAATCCTCAGCGACAAAGTCCCATCCAGGCTGTGATCGTTCGTCCTTTTCCGGTTCGGCCGGCGAAGGCGCCCGTTCTTCAATAGGCGAGCTCCGTTTCTCAGTAGCTTTGACTTCTTTACGTTTCTTCCAGGATTTGCGCAAGTTGCCCAGCGTGGGCTTACCACTGTCGCCGTCTAAGCTCGGTTGCCTGCCGATACCATTGCTTTGAAAATATCAAAATTGATAATTAGGTATTTACTGCTACTAAGTTGATACCTATTTATTTTGCGGTTTAATGACAATTCAAAGTATATTCTTGGAGACTCGCCCAGTTTCAATATTTGGTGTCATTAAAATGTGTGTCACTGTTGATCCTGGCTTACAGGAGTTGTAGTGGTGGGTGTAAGAGTGGGACAGTCTCCAGTAGTCAGTACAATTGACATGTCTTTGAGTGAGGTCACTATTTTGATTGTAAATGGTCGGCACAATTATGGCAATTGTATCCGGTTATAAATAGGTGGTACATCAAACGGTACTGCGGTCACTAACTGGGCGGATTTTAATAATATATACCGGTAATTAGATAATACAGAAAATATGAAGGTATTTTTGAAATGGTTAACATTGTGTGATATGCAGCAACTTTTTTTGCCAGTTATATTTATTTTTATTATATAAATTGTCAATAAAAGATTATTTAATTTTCTGATGTTTCAAGTATTTCACTACCTTAATCGTCACGGGGTGACCATTAAGGAAGTAAGGTGAAGTGGGTAGTTATGACAATGAAAGTGTGTGTATGTATGTATGCGTGTGCGTGTATCCGCGTGCGTGCGTGCGTGTCCGCGTACCTGTGCAGCGCGTGTCCGTTGTGCGCGAGCGGCGCGGCGCGGGCGGCGAGCGCGCGGCACGTCTCGCGGATGTTGTCCAGGATGCACACCAGCAGCTCGTGCGCGTCCTGCTGACGGTTACCTGCAACACAACACCGGTGCTCACTTGGGATACTTACTACTACTATCATATGTTTAACATATCGACGCAAGAAAGCGATTTTGTCGTATCTCCAAAATTCGTATATGCGTTTTATACATTATTTAATTCTGAAAAAAATACCGCGTTTAATTTCCTCGTGAAAATATAAGGTTTTATTTTAAAATGTTATTACTAAAAAAATGGTATTCCTAAGTTCATTTTTTTTTGTTTCTGGTGTAAAATTGCATTTTGCGAGTTACGACAAGATGTGTTCTGCCGTCGATATTTAACTTTACTGGTGGTAGGTCTCTGGTTTGTGAGAGACCGCCTGGGTAGGGTACTACCGCAGTATCTATTTCTCCCGTACAAGCGAGCGCAGTGGAATGACAAGTATTGCATTGTAATTCAAGGTGTTGTTTGGTTTTGCTACTGTTTATGAGCGGTCATATCGCTTACCATCAGGCAAACGGCATACTCGTCACGCCATTAAGAGCAACAACAAAAAAAAACGACCCTTTGTTAGCCCATATAATCAATCAAGCTTGCCAGCTTGGCAGTGCGCGCTGGCCAACTTTAAATAACATAGCAACCGCTATGGTATGCAGGTTTCCTAGATTTATTCCTTCACCACTATAGTGTGTGGTGATTGACTATTAATACATAAATTACTCCGAAATGTCAAATGTTTGCCCTAGGATTTGATCCCGCATGTTGGCAGCTGCGTCTGGTCCATTACCAACAGGCCACCACGCACTTACAACTACAATATTCATTTCTTAACACAGTTAGTTTAAAGGAATACATAAATATAGCGATGGCGTGTTACGTATTAATATGTATAGAGATGGGTGATATGGAATATGCACGAAAAAGTAAATGATGTAATAATGGTGTATGAAGAAACTGCATATCTTATGGTGAATGGCCTGATCAAAGAAGAATGAAAATAGAACGGCATGAAAGACCGAAACAAGTTGGCAAAACAGTATTTTCATGTTGGGTTTCTATGACATTGATACATCATTTTATACATTCAGAAATCTCATTTCCCAACATTTTGTAGTTAGTAAAGTTACATAATCAGTAGCAAGCTAGTTAATTTTACCTTCAAATGTGGAATTAACATCTCTAAGCGCGGCAAGGAAGGCGTCGGCCGCATAAGGCTCAGGACTCGCGTCCACATTGCTGCTGTTCATACATTTGTTCTCAGCGGCTCGTAAATTAAAATATGTCTCGTGCAGTTTCTCAGTAGCTATCTGCAAATAAACGCATACAATAAGATAACACGTGTCATTCATACCTTTATCAATTGATACCGACTTTGGATATGATATTTTACATGTAGGGTAAAAGATTGGATACATTTTGTTTCAGCTAATATTTTTTTCATTTAATTTCATATACAATTGTTACTTACTAGACTAAAATTTTGTAAAATAAACGAAACAATGACAATTTATTCAGTGTTTTATTTGTTTACTTATAAAGTTTGTACCAGTATCCTAGAGGGATAAGTAAAAGTGCCCGTAGTTCCAGCCACGTGTCGCACAGCTATTTCTACTTCAAGACGTACAAGCGAGCGAAAATTCAATGCAAATATTCCATTCTTGGGCATTTCATATGAAAGTTGAAAGTCCAAAAACGCATTAATTGGAGCAACCCAACTAATAGTTTAACCCAAAATCCCAGCATTAACAGCCACATGCTAATAAAGCCATCAATTTATTACATAAGTATTATTTCGGTACATCACATTAGCAGATTATGGTTACCATCATGTGTTGATTTTATCTTGAAAGCTTGAGAGTAGATAAGAAATATTTTGAATAATAATTTATTATGTTTTAAATTCCTAAACATATTATTATTTGGATATTGACAGCGTTCACAATTTAAAAACCAGCTGTGAAAAGCTATTTGGTCTAAATGTTTTAGGATTTAAAGTTTCTGATACCCATAACATAAGACATGCATAAAATAATGTGAACTTTTGCCATTGATTTTTTTTGTCTCTTCATACCCAAATTACTCAAGAACAAGTTTATCAGCTGACACACAAATAATATTTATTTTTATATTCTAAGAACATGAGACAAGCTTATCTCATATTTTATCTAGTGTTAGTATATTCCACATATTATAGTTTTCCTTAACATGAGTTTTCCACACATCCATCATCATCATCTTATTTCGAGTCAAATCTAACATTAATCATAAAATATTTTACCTGTATTTTACTTTTTCCTGAACTACTGTCCGACTGTCCCAGAGATAACAAATCCTTGCTGCTCCAAGATCTGGTTCCTGACGAAGCCAGACCAGCTGCACTTCTGCCAAGCGAAGAGCTTTTTAACCTGATGCTGCCGAGTTTCTGCTCAACACTCGCCAAGTCTGATACTAAGTGGTGGAGATTGTGTAGGAAGCGTGGTGCATATCTGTAAGGAATTATGGATTATTCATAAAATTTGAGTTTTCTTATTTTCAAATTATTAACATGTAAACTCTAACATTATTATGTTCATCATATCACTACCACCTATCTACCACCATTTCTGATGAACTAAGGACACCCGGAGGATTATTACAACAACAATATGATGTAAATAGCTAGGACCCCTTAACTTCCTATAACTTATACTGTGTATCCACTTTCACAGGATGTAAATTGCTGATCATAGACCTACTCCACCAATCTCCACATCAACCTGGAAGTATCAACCACATACAAGTGGCATGCATACAGCTACTTTAGAGTATACTTAATTATATTTTTTATTTATTCTAATACCCTGTATTTTTATGATAAAAATTACAAATAATAATTTATATAAACAGTATGACTAAATACACCTATGAAAACTTAATAGATAAAAAAAGAAGCATTTTTTATTAACAAAATCTTTACAATTGACCACTTACCGTAATGTATAAAGTACACTATTGAGGAAACAAGTGTTGCCCAGGTTGGAGAGTGTTGCAACGGGAGTCTTCCTCTGTGCACTCGCTCCATACTGATTGTCGGATTGATGGTGGCCATTCAACATGGCAGCGCTGCCTGGTGAAGGCTCCAGTATTACTAATTCTGGCTCAAATGACTTCACTGAAATAAATTAAAATACTATACTTGATAGAAAATGTGGTTATTGGATTAGTTTTCCAATATGGAAACAGATCACATGTTCCCACTTTATTTGTGATTTACATTGTACAATCGCTATCAGGGCTATATGTGTAGAGAAGAGCATGCCAGTGTCACTGGCCTACCTGCTGCTGCGGATATTGCGGCCGAATTCGATCCCTAACAAGAACCTATGCCAACATACTGAATAAAAACCCCTTGGTGGCCCTTGCGCACATTACGGACGGCACTGAATATCTCAGGGCAAAAAGCACCCTGATTCCTTCCTGTGATTGCCTAGCTCAGCACTAGGATGCAGACTGGGTTCTCTCATAAGGGAACTAAGATGCTTCCTACTTATGGCCTAGATTTGGATGCCTCTTTAAGGTATTATGGGCGTCCACAGCAGATATGAGGCTGCGTGCCTTGTCAGAGTAATATTTACAATTCTTAATAAGTCCTATTAATACCTATTAATAATTATAATTCAGAACAAAATGTAATTTGTGATATGAAAACGAACAATAGTTTACCAAATAACAATGCATAATTTTCTATCATATATGAATTCAATATTGGACAGTTATACCAGATTTTACACATGGAATGGCAAAAAATAAAACAGTTAAGAGAAATCCAATTACACTATAAACTGGTCTCTCAGAATTAACAGCTTGTTTACATGCAATGTTGGCTTAAATACAAATATAAATGTGAATACAAATTTGAATAGGGACAACAAAAATCATGTGAAAAGTGGTTTATAACAGGATTTTGGACTTAAAATGAGTGATTAATTGAAGTTTTTAAGGAGAAAGGTTTCACACAATAAATAGATATAATAAATTTAAGAACCCGTCATTGTTGGTATCAACAATATTCCAATGTTTTTGTAGCAGAAATAGATAATTAAATGCGATATATGGTATGTTACAAAATATATGCACAAAAATGATATATACAAACTATTATTTTTACTAAAATAGTATCCATATTGATAAATGAAAACTGTCTTTAGAACTGAATACGGAATATTTCTTTGGTAAATAAATCGAATCGGTGTTTGGTAAGTGGCCGGCTGTTTGTATATAGGCTACGGTAACTACCGGTGCTTGTTACACAATACATACCCGCAGATGTCGACGACTCGCTTAAAGGCTTCAATTTCTTAGCGGCACTTAACGCGTTGGCATACACACTCTTTAAAGGCCGTTTTACTGGCTTGTTCTCCTTATTATCACTAGATTTATTCGGATCAGTATTTTCTCTCGGTCTGCTAGGTCTCTGGTTTTCGTTGGTCAAATGTGTCGCATTATTCCTGTTTAATGACAGTGTAAATCTCGTTCTCTCAACACCTTTTTTCGTTTCCGACACAGAGTTAACTGGCATCTTCAGCGCACCTGCAAAAGGCAACAGGAACAAGCAATTAAACTTGAAATACGGACGGCGATCACTTTACAACTTTCTCATGGCATGTCAAGGATTTATGCCTCTTTTATATCACTTCCTGTGAGATCTTACTTGCTGAAAAGTCTTCATTAAGCGTATCGACTTACATTATATCGTAAGGCAATAAGATATCATTGAAAATTATTTAGTTAAACAGTGAATTTCTATAAATTAACCGCGAACAGCCCCATTGCAAGCAATCGGCCATATTGGATAACTTATTTGATTGATGGCTGTCGTTTGATTCGTCTTTGCCACACTGACGTTCATCCTTTATGACAGAAGTTACTTGTGTCTATGGTAATGAAGGGCGCGTGGCGAAAAATGAAAATATAATTTAGTAAAAAAATATTTTAATTGTCCCACATTTTTTGTTATAAAATGTTTTCATAATAAAAATAAAAGGAATTTAAAATTGTAATCTAAAGTATTTTAATGCCTTGTTTACACGGTGGCCGAGGTTGGACCCAAGCTTGTGACAAATTCGCACCAACGTGTAAAGGTATCGCGAACGCTTGCCAAGGCTCCATTGATTCGTGTTCGTAAATAAAAACCCAAATAAAAACTCGCTCATCCGTATGGACGATCTAGCAATCAATCTTTACCAATCAAGACAAGCCAACGCGAGCCGAGCCAAACTCCCCGTTTAAGCCCGCTGCACACGACGCTTGTTTTGCTGCTGGATTGCTTGCTATAATTGGCTGCTGGGTTCAAAGTTGGCTGTGGTGCTGGGTGCAATGATGGCTCCCTCGATATGTTGGCTTCACACGGTGCTTGCCACTACACGCCGCTAGGCGTCCATGCGGAGCGACGTCGTTATCAAAGATATTTATTTATTTATTTATACACTTTATTGCACACAAAAAAAAAAATACAAATAAAACGAAAATCATAATCATAAAAGTACAATTGGCAGTCTTATCGCTCAAAGGCAATGTCTTCCAGACAACTATGGGATGGATTGAAGATACGAGTATTCATAACTTCTGCAGTACCATGAACGCTCGAGTACAAAAACTTTTGCTGCTGAGATAATTAGACCTAGAAAAATTATTATTGTGGCAGCTGCAGTTATTGCTTTTAAACGGAAACGAGAGCTTGAACAAAGAAAGCGTCGATTGTGGAGTTGCGAGTGGCTATTACGGCGTGATACAGGACAAAATGTTCTACTAAACATGGTATTTAGTGAGCTCGGGTATGTATCTATTACATTTCAACTTTATTTGTTACTATATTTTTATTTGGATTTTTAATTACGTACTTCAATTTTTAATATATTTATATTACATTTTTATTTTAGCCCTCAAGATCCTTCCAGTCTCACTAATTATACGAAAAAATAAAAAATAATAATAAAAAACCCCAAACACGCAAGCAATCTATCACGAAAAATAGCACACGTTCGATCACCGAAATCCAGCACGCGACCACGCTTGAGAGACAGCAGTGACGTCACTTTTTCGCAGCGTTGCCAGCAGAACAGCCATCAGCGAACCCCGCAAGCAATCCAGCAGCTAATCAAGCGTCGTGTGCAGCGGGCTTTACATGCTTGTTTTGTTGGAGGTTGGAGTACTTCTTGGTCTGTGGAGGTTGGATTAGTGGGGAGTGGGGAACTTGTTGTTACGTTAATCTAAATTCTTCATTAATTATTGGAAAGGGAAAAAAAGCGCGGGAAACTTGGTTGTGGCGGGAGCGTCTTTTTAGATTTTTCAATTTAATTTAAAAATATAGATATAAAGTGATCAGTTTTGTTGTAGTTTGTACATATTATTCTTATTTAATTTTTTTCAAAGTAGTTTGTGTATATTTTCTTCATTGTAGGTAAGTTTGTTATTTCTCTGTAGATAGTGTAAGGGGATGGAGGAGCCCCCGGACCCCGGGGGTGGCTCTACCCCTCAAGTAGCTGCCTATGTTACCGTGGAACAGTCAGAATCGGGCATGGATACTGATTGCTCCACTAGTAACATAAATACAAGAAAACGTTCTTACGCCAAAGCCTCTAAAAGAGTATGCAGGCAATGTAACAAAAAAAAAAGAATAAATAAAATGTCCGTTGATGGAAAAAAGCAATCCTGTCAGTGCTCCGACATTGATTGTCCTGAACCTTGTCCTGAACCAACAGTTTCTCAGACCATGGAAAGTGCAAGCATGTCCCAAAAATCCCCAGAACCATCAACATCCACCAGACAATTTTACACTTCGGATGACTTGGCACCATACGTTATACATGTTCAAAAAAAACAAATAAGTCCAAGTGACAATATTATACTACATCCTATAAGTTTTGGATTCTTCCTGAAGAAACACAATTTTAAGAATATAATAAATGGTAGCGTTAAACGAATTGGTCGGAATAGAGTAACTTTATCATTTTCTGGTTTTAAAGATGCAAATTATTTTCTGTCTTGTGAGGCATTACAATCAAACAATTACAACGCATTTATCCCTACATTTAGTGTAACGAGAATGGGCACTGTGAAGGGCATTCCAACAGAATGGTCTGATTCTGATATTATTCAGAACATTTCTGTTCCTGTCGGCTGTGGTCCCATATTGAAAGTACGACGATTAAATTTCAAAGCCATTATTGATGGAACAACTACCTGGAAACCATCTCAGACAGTAGTTATAACATTTGATGGGCAGGTTTTACCCAAGCGAGTATTTGCTTGCTATAATGCTATACCAGTTGAGTTATATCACTACCCGACAATACAATGTTATAACTGCTGTCGTTATGGTCACACCAAAATCCAATGCCGTGGGACACCCCGCTGCTTTAAGTGTGGGCAGGATCATTCTGGTGAGTCTTGTACCATTAATGACAACCAGAGTTTGTGTTGTTTATGCTCTGGATATCACTATGCAACTAACAAATCATGTCCTGAATTTCTGCGTCAAAAAAACATTAAGATAACTATGGCTGAGAATTGCATTTCTTACTCTGAAGCTGCTAAGCTACATAAACCAATTTCGAAACCATATTCTGATGTAGTGTCAAATTCGAAAAATTCTACTACCAGTAATCCTCAAAGTAATCAAGTTACCAATAATAAGAACTACTCTTATAAGAAAATGGTTTATTCAAAAGCTAAACCACATACAAATTTCACTTCTGGCTTTAACCAAGTATCACATAATACATCACTCAATGAATACAATAATATACTGCTATCTGGAAATGGTTGTGCCTTTCCTGCTGAAAAAGAAAATAATGAAAACATATATCAATTATCCATGTCTGAAATTGTATCAATATTGTTAAATGTTCTTTCTAAAAATAATATTCTTGTACCGTCCAACGTTGCACCAATACTCGAAACTACATTAAATCAAATCAGTTATGGATTACAGAAACATAATTCAATGGAATTGCCGGAGTGTAAATAATAAAAAGAGTGATTTGATATACCTTATAAATGAATTTAATCCAGTTATAATTTGTTTATCAGAAACATGGTTAAAACCTCAATATAACTTTAGACTGCCCAGATATTTGTGTGTTAGAGAGGATAGACAGGATGGCTATGGCGGTGTGGCCATCTTAGTCCCCAAAAACATTCCATTTAAAAATGTTTCCATTCCTTCTCATTCTAATGATTTTTCCATAGTTTGTATTAATGTTAATAATATCTCATTTGTTTCAATTTATGTTCCACATCCCTCTTTAAATATTTTCAATGAAATTAGTAAAATACTGAACTTTATTCCTAAACCTTTCATCTTGTTAGGTGACTTCAATTCCCAGCATAAGTCTTGGGGAAGCTCTTCATCAAATGTTAATGGTGAAAATTTACTGGACATTCTAGATTTGCACAATTTGTGCATATTGAACACAGGGTCTGCAACTCGTTGCTCTCGCCCCTGTGAAGGAATAAGTGTTGTGGATTTATCTATATGTACTCCTGACCTAGCTTCTGCTGTCAATTGGCAAACTCTCTCATCTTCATTTGGAAGTGATCATTATCCCATTCTTATATCATTACCATATAACAAATTTACTTCTGATATTTCAAAAACCAAATCTCCTCGTTTAAAATATAAATTAGACTCTGCAAAATGGGACACATATAAGTCTTCAGTCGAAAAAAAAATTAATTCTTTGTCTCAATCTCCTGACTTACATATAAATGTGGAAGCTTTCACTAAAGCTATAGTAAATACAGCCGATGAAGTATTTACTCTTAAAAAACTATCTAAAAGACTCCCTTCTCCACCGTGGTGGGACAAAGAGTGTACTGAAGCTGTTAAAAACAGAAAAGAAGCTGAAATTAGATATCGACATGATATGTCTGATAATAATTTTAACATTCTGGTAAAAATTATGAATGATACACATAATTTGTTAAAGAATAAAAAAATTGAAGGGTGGAGAAATTTTTGTGCTTCAATATCCCCTAACATATCATTCTCCGATGTATGGAATCGTATTAAAAGATTTCGTTCATCTTTTATTTCCAGTACTTCCATAATGCCTTCTTCTTTGTCGGAAAAATTTCTAGACCATCTAGCTCCGCCAACGGTTCCACAAAAAGAATTAGTAATTCCATTTCCCGAGTATACTCCGGACGCAGCATCAACTAATAATAATAGTTTGTTTACACTGACCGAGTTAAAATTTGTTGTAAGTAGTGTTAAAGATTCAGCTCCGGGAGAAGACGGCATTCCCTATTCTTTTTTTTCTAATTTAGGAGACGACGCGTTAAATTACTATTTAAAAATAATAAATAAAATTATTGAGACAGGCCATATCCCTCCGTGCTGGAAACGTCAATTAGTGTTGCCAATATTGAAACCAAATAAAGACCCCAATGAATATATGTCCTATCGTCCCATAGCGTTATCACCAGTAATTATTAAAATAATAGAACATTTAGTTAAAAATAAATTGGAATGGTTTCTTGAAAATAATAATATTCTACCAAATAATCAATATGGTTTTCGAAAAGGCCGAAGTACTATAGACAGTCTTAGCATATTCACAACTGATATCCGTATAGCATTATCTCGGAATCACTCCACTATAGCTGCCTTTTTAGATATTTCTGGAGCATATGACAACGTAGTGATTTCAATTCTTAGAAATAAGTTAGAAAGATTGAACTTTTCCTCTTTATTAACACGATTCATAGTTAATATGCTGTCAGAAAGAACTATAATTTTAGATATTGAATCCAAGCCGTCACGATCTGTTTGGAAGGGTCTTCCTCAGGGTTCCGTACTGAGCCCCATATTATATAATGTATACACATACGATCTGGATTCTAGTTTCAATAACTCAATTTCTGTTTTACAATATGCAGACGATTTACTGCTATATTGTTCTGATCATTCTGTTAATAACTTAATTCAAAATTTATCCAGTTCACTCACCATTTTAAACACTTGGTTAGATAACCACGGATTAAAACTATCCACATCTAAAAGTAATATTATGTTATTTTCAAGACAAAGATTTTCTTTTCCTATTTTGATAAAATATAACCAACAAATAATTCCGTTTAAAACCTCAGTGAAATTTTTGGGTCTTATATTAGACTCCAAAATGACTGGATCAGCTCATTTCGACTATATTTCTGAAAAGTGCGAACAGATTATTAATATGATTAGATGCCTCTCTGGTGTGTGGTGGGGGGCCCACCCCTCTTCCTTGAAATTGATTTATAATGGATTGATCAGATCAATATTAGACTATGGAACCTTTTTGTTAGAGCCATGTAATTTATCTGGTATTAGAAAAATAGAAAAAGTTCAATCAAAAGCTTTACGATTAATTACGGGTGCAATGAGATCAAGTCCCCTAAATGCCCTAGGTGTGGAATGTGTTGAGCCTCCGTTAAATTTACGACGTCAATATTTATCAGATAGATTTTTATTTAGAGTTATGCAGTTCTCAAACCATCCCTTGCATTCCAAACTTCTTATACTATTAACTGAATTATCTTCTTCATCTTACTGGCTTCATAAATCTACTCCATGTCTCGTTTTGAGCTACCAGAGATATAAATCATTAACGGCCCCTTCGTATAGTTCGAATCGTCTTCCCTTGTTTAGCCATGATTACAGCACATTAATAACAACTCCAAATATCATTGATATGGGTATTGTTAAGAATGATCCAAAAGGTAACAAAAAGTTTAATGATATTATAAACTCTAAGTGGCCTGACTGGCATCAAATATATTGCGACTCGTCAAAAAACAACTCTTCAAATGTCGGTGTAGGAATATATCATCAGCAGTACAACATTGTACAAAAAATCAAACTTCCTCTCGAATCGTCAGTATTTACAGGGGAATGCTACGGAATTTTTAAGTGTTTAGAATATGTATACATCACAAAATTGAAAAAAGCTTTGATTCTCTCAGACAGTAAGAGTGCCCTTCAAGCTTTAACTAAAAATCCTTTTAAGTCTCATAATAACGCTATTATCAGTGACTCCAGAAATATGCTTTGCAAGTGTTTGAGTAATAATGCTAATATAATTTTTCTTTGGATCCCTAGCCACACGGGTATTTCTGGCAATGAAAGAGCTGACCAACTTGCCAAACAAGCGATCATAAGTGGAGACATATACCCATTTAAAAATTATTGTCACGATCTTTTAACTATACCTAAAGTTTATCTTTTGGAGTCTTGGAATAATGTTTGGTCCACCAATAGTATAAATAAAGGAAAGTTCTATCATAATATTTCAACTTAACATCTCTAAGTGTTCTCATATAACTTTCACACGTCAGAAATCAATAATAAGTGTAATGTATACATTAAATAACCAACGCATTAATAAAGTAAATTCTATTAAGGATCTAGGTATTACAGTAGACAGCAAACTTTTATTTGATCAACACGTTGAGAATATTGTAAAAAAGGCATCAAAATGTCTTGGATTCATCACTAGAGCAACGGCATCTTTTCATTCTCTTAAGCCAATAAAAATATTATACTGTTCAATCGTACGCAGCCACTTGGAGTACGCATCCCAGGTTTGGAACCCCCAATACGGGATCTATAAGTCTCGTATTGAGGGCGTCCAAAGGAAATTTTTACGTTACCTGGACTTTAAGGCGAAACAATGGTCCGATGATTATGACCATCGTTGCAAAAAGTACCATTTCTTACCCTTGGACTACAGACGGAACATTAATGATCTATGTTTTTTATTAAACATTGCAAACTGTTCGATTGACTGTCCCGATCTTTTGGCAAAGCTCACAATTCGAACTAATCTGGTCGGATTTCGACAAAGACCATTACTACAAGTACCTTTTGCAACAACAAAGTACAGGCGTAACTCTTTTCTACTGCGCAGTGCACATAATTTTAATATAATTTCTCACGAGTCTAATATTGACCTATTTTGTACCAAAGCAAGCACAGCAAGACAACTATTAGCTAAAACCTTTTTTGATAAATGAGTATAGTTAACGGCATTTACTCACAGCTGTACTCAATACCTACACTATATAGTTATTTGTTCAGCTTCAATCTTTTTTTGTGATAATTGTATTTTTTATTTTAACTTTTTATTACATATACTTGTTCTTTATATATATATATATATTTTCTTAGCCTTATTTATATTGTTTAATTTTTTCTTTTTTCAATTATGTCGACATTAGTTTATTATTTATATGTGGTGGCTTGTCATTAGCAATTAGACAACTTAGTTGAGTAATTTATAATGTAATTAGTCTGTAAGCCTTCTTAAAATAAATTAAAAAAAAAAAAAAAAAAAAAAAAAATATACAACCAAGTATTCCAAGCAAGCCTTGGTTTGCTAAGATGGATTTCTGTAAGAGAACAACAACTATTCTGATTCGAATGCGTTTGGGACACGTTTGCACTCCTCATCATCTTGCGAGGTTGGGAATTGTACAATCTCCGAAATGTGAGTGTGGTGAAGATGTCGGAGATATAAATCATATATTTTTGTCTTGTCCTAAAAATGATACTACAGCCTTGTTCCATCAATTAAAGTTGCTTAAAATTCCATTTCCTACATCTATTCCTGTTCTCCTTCACTCTAATGACTATCTAGTATACAAAACTTTATGTACATTTATAATTCAAAATAATATAAAAATTTAACTACATTTATTTTCTTTCCTCTTCCTATGTAATTCCTATCTTACATTACTGATCCTTTCCAAATTCCTAAGATTTGTCCAGTTTCCCAAACTTGACATTGGCATATTGTTTTCAATTGCCATAAAAAAAAAAAAAAAAAAAAAATTATTGGAAAACAGTGGCCGCCATTTTGAACTTTTTATTTATCCATCCGATCAAAATTAAAATCGATATTTTAATTGATTGAAGCAGGAAGAAGAGTTGGTTCGTCGTGAAATTAGAAGATAGCTAAATATTTTAGGATATGTAAAATATTATTGCCTTGAGTTTCATTATAATTTATAATCTTGCCACTGTACCTCTATGGAGCTGCCATGGGATCTACCTCAATCTTCATATCTCTTTCTCTTTCCTCTCAGTTTTTCTACATAGCTAAATTTTCAAGAGGCGGTAATTTAGTCGGCCATGAAGGAAGAAGACAATAGGATAATATTATTTATTATACAGTAAAACTTTTGTTATTTTTAGAAAAAGTATGTTTTATTGAACTGATTACGAGACCTCGTAACATTATATAACATTTACATCACATTATAACTGTAGTCTAGCCATAGGTTTAAGTCCACTTGCGGTATTTCTAACATTTAAAAACTAAAGGATGGTTACAATAGGCGGCCTTATTGCTAGCTGCGATCTCTTCCAGGCAATCTTTGAATGGACTGGATTATTATAATATTGAATTATATTTTTATTATATTAGAATTTAGAATTTAGAGATTTCATTCGATATTCATTTTATGTATCAGTAAAACATAATTTATTTTGGCTATTCGAAGAATTGAGAACCAAAGCAACGAAATAGGATGATCTCAAGTGACACGATATCAAAGCATTGTTAGACCCAAGAAGCTTATACCCAAATGGAGATTGCATTCCGTATAAAACACTGAAGTTCAAAAATTTGACCTTGAATGAAGTCGCTGTTGGCTGCTATCCTTTTCTTTAGAGTGATCGATGAATGTAGTTCATTAAAGAAAAAGATAGCAGTCAACAGCGACGTTAGACTCACAGCGACGTTGGATCGTAAGGAGTGTAACAGTGCTAGGTACAACAAGTACCTCCTAGGATCCTAGTTGACTTGTGATGTTTGTGACCTCTGCTGGTAAACACACAAAGCTCTGGGAAACGAGTGAGGGTAGAATACCCACCACAGATGGTTGATGATTTGATGATCCGAAGTCATCTATTTCCACTAAAAATTAGATAGACATCATTTTGGTGACGAATAGACAGATTCAGATAGGAAACCGATAGCAATATTGGAGACTGTCCCGCCCTCACACCCACCACTGTAACTCCTGTGAGCCAGGATCAACAGTGGCACGCAAAGTAATGACACCGAGCATTGAAGCTCGGCGAGTCTCCGGGAATGTCTAACTTGTCTTTAACCCGCAACGAAATTAATCAGAAAGTTAAATTAATAGGAGGAGTTGGAAATAAATTATTGTCCACTTCCCTCCGTGCAAAGCGGGTGACAAAACATTGAACTGAAGAGGTAAATAACCTCGCAAAAAGACTTTCACAGCCGGAGAAGCCAGCTGTGAAGCACCACGGATCAAATTATTATTACATTTAAATGGGACCTATTATGTGAACTGTTATGCTTGATTCCAGTAATAGGTATGGCAAAAACGCCGGAAAGCACGGAAGTTCTTTCTAGTCTCTACAAGGTCCATGTAGTATACAACTCCAGATGATATTTGCATACTATCTAGCATGATTTTACGCTCATTATGCCAAAGACTACACTCCCAAAGTATATGATGCGCGGACTGCTCATACTCGCAATTAGGTGTTGAACATGAACACGCAGGCGACGCAACAAGCTTAAAAGAGTATAGTTTAGACTTAAAGTTACCATGGCCCGTGAGAAATTGTGATACGCAATAATCGACATCTAGCCACGTCTTTGTTAAACGATCACGTACGCAAGGAAAAAATTGGTATAGATGCCGGCCCTTCAAAGATACCTCCCATCTATTTTGCCATTCATCTAATAGTTCGCTATATACCACTGAAACCGGTTTAAATAATCTGTCAACTTTTAAAAGTTCACGTGCGGTGAAAAACCTTTTATCCATATTCTCTCTATTAGAGTAATACATCGCGGCGCGACGTTGCACCTCCAGGTCGACTGGAAGTACACCCGCTAGGACAGGCAAAGCTTCGGTACTAACAGTTCTATATGCCTTGCACAAGAATATCAACGCCAAACGTTGGCTCTGGAGCAGTTTTCTTCGCACAGCACCGATAGTAGCCCTATCAGCCCATACGGGAGATCCATAACAGATACATCCTAAGTAAGTTGCTCCGTAGATGATTTTTAGTGTATTGAAAGATAGCCCCCACGTTGATTTTGATATTCTTGTCAAAGCAAAAAAGTTCCTTTTCGACTTTTCCCCGACGTTCTTAATATGTTCAAGAAAGGAAAAATTTCTTTCTAAAATTAAACCAAGATAACAAACTGATTCCTTTTTTTTAACATTGATATTATTAAATTTAATTCGCGGCTGTGATTTTAAATTTCCTTTCAGAAGTAATTGGAAAGTTTTTTGTGGTGCAAAGGTTAAGCGATTTCGATGGCCCCAGTCACATATTAGTTTTAAACACGCGTCCGACATAATTTCTAATCCCGATCTACTATTTGACTCTATAAGCAAAAGGCCGTCGTCCGCATATCCGGTCAAAGAACACCCTGACGGCAAGGGAATTGCAAGAAAATCGTCGAACCCTAAATTCCACAAATAAGGACCTAAAACTGAACCTTGTGGACAGCCCATCGTAAGTGGTTTCGACACAGCATAGTGTCCAAGTTTAAGTTTTGTTGTTCCGTGCGAGAAATACGAGTAAATAAGTGAATATATATTTTTAAAGCAACCTCGTAATTTCAACTTAAGAAGCAGCATCGGCCACCAAGCGTTGTCGAAAGCACCGGATATGTCCAGGAAAATACCGAGTACATATTTGCGCGCCGATGTACTTACAGCTCTTCTAACCGATATTGCCGCGTCGATAGTTGACCTACCCGTTGTAAATCCGAACTGTTTTTCATGAAACTTTGGTCCACCCGGTAGCAATCGAGGGACGATAAGACGTTCTAAAAGTTTACCTAGAGACGGTAAGAGTGTAATAGGTCTATACGACTTAGGATCATGTGGAGATTTATCGCCACCCTTGGGTATTATACGAATGAAACCGGTACGCCATACCCGCGGAAAAACCCCTTCAGCAATACATCTGTTATAAACAGTGAGTAATGCATCGCCGGCCGATTTACACACTTCTTTGATCATTTTATTAGTTATTTTATCGTCACCGGAAGCCTTGTTTAGGGGCAAAGCTCGTACAATTTCGCTAAATTCATCAAACGACGCGAGATTTGAATCGGAGGAGTTCGGTACCTCCAAGGCCCACATCCTAATCTGCTTATGGTATTCCGTAGCAATATTGGTGGTAGATCTCTCATGTTACTGGTGGTAGGTCTCTCATATTTGAGAGGCTGCCTGGGTGGGTACTACCGCAATGTCTGTTTCTCCCGTCAAACAGCAGTTTAAATGCACTGTTGTGTTTCGGATTGAAAGACATTGTAGCCAGAGTAATTACTGGACATATTGAGACTTAACATCTTATGTCTCAGGATGGTGAGCGCAGTAGAATGCCAAGCATTGCTTACAAAGCAATTCAAGTTTTGTTTGGTTTTACTCAAGAAGCTTATACCCAAATGGAGATTGCATTCCGTATATAAAAGTGAAGCACAAAAATTTGACCTTGAATGACGTCGCTGTTGCCTTCTATCCTTTTCTTTCGAGTGACAATGAATGAACAAAATGTCATTTTCATTCATTGTCACGCTAAAGAAAAGGATAGCAGGCAACAGCGATTGCATTCAAGGTCAAATTTTTGTGCTTCAGTGTTTTATACGGAATGCAATCTCCATTTGGGTATAAGCTTCTTGGTTTTACTACTGTTCATGAGCGGTCGCATCGCTTATCATCAGGCGACCGGCATGCTCGTCCTGCCATTCATTGCAATAAAAAAAACTGTCTGGCGTAGTTGTACTAAGGTACGGCTACAAAACTGAGGTCTCGGGTTCGAATCCCGGGTTGGGCAAAGTGATATTGCATTTTTCTATTCATTATCCCAGAGTCAGGAGTTTGTGCCCGATATGTGTATATGTGGAACGGAAGATACAAGGCGAAATGTGGGTGTCACGTAAATTCTAGAGCTATTTTCAAGGGTCACGAATACATTGTTTGATGACATTTTCAGTAATCTAAAAAGGGACTATCCAGAAAGTATACATCAGTAACCTAATATCATATTGGGGACTTAGTTCGCTGTTTCATTACTATGACAAAATCTTTGAATCAATTAAAGCTTAACTATCCTTAATTGTGTCACATTAGCTATCGGTACATGGTAGTGTTGAAATGTTTATTGTTGTGTTTATGTGTTAAAAACTGTATCAATCAGCCCAGATTTGTCCATCTGAAGGCACGGGCCGTCTCTACAGTTGAGAGTAGGATTGAGAGTGGTTAGGCCATTTTTCACCCTGCTGGCCCAGTACGGGTTGGCGGGCTTTACATGACAGAAATTCTTACAAATCACCATGGCAGGCAATCGTTATGGAGTAAAACAACTTTTGTTATTGCCCAAAAATTGTTTTTTTTTTATTGAACTGATTACGCGGCTTCGCTAGAACTGTCTTCTTGCCATAGGGATAAGTCCATTTGCGGTATTTCGCTACAGCTCACTCTTGGATTTCTGAAAAATAGATATTCATGTTAAAAACTCTTCATAATATAATTGCGTATAGGTAGAATTTCTTACAATCATTTTTTTTAAATCCTGACTGACGTACATACGTCTTTACTAACTCATTTATACTCGTATATACGCTATCTTATTGGTTTAAAGATTTACTTAAGCTTTTTGTTCTCATCCAACTTAAAAACTCTCATCTGATATTTACTTTTTTGACAGCCTCCGTGGCGCAGTCGGTTAGACGCCGCCTGTGAAACGAGAGGCCGCGGGTTCGATCCCCGCACCGAGAGAAATGTTTGTGCGGCCCACAAATATTTCTTCCGGGTCTGGGTGTTTGTGAGACCGAAAAGTCTCTCGTAGTTCCTGATACCCACGACACAAGACTCGATCTTAGTGTGGGGTCAGGACTATGTATGTGACTTTTGGGTGTTATTTATTTATTTATTATTTACTTTCATTTCTTACCCTATTTGTTCCCGATACATTCATTTATAAACAACTAAATGATCTAAAGATTTCCTAAAATATGTATTACTAGCTGTCGGGCCCGGCTTCGCCCGGGTGCAGATAGTTTTTGAGTCCAATCCACATCAAGAACATATTATTTCGCGTGTCTACTAACTATATTTCCCGCGTGCCGTCGACTATATTTCCCTTCCGTAGGAGAGGACATCCCGTGCCAACAATTTGAATTTGAAAGAGTAGAAAATATGTATATTTGGTTTCCTGACTCATCCCACGGGAACACTACATTTTTCGGGATAAAAAGTAGCCTATGTGTTAATCCAGGGTGTCAGCTATCACTATACCAAATTTCATCAAAATCTGTTGAGCCGTTTTTTCATGAAAGAGTAACAAACATCCATACATACATACATACATACAAACTTTCACCTTTATAATATTAGTAAGGATTTTGTGTAAAATAATCTAGTTCCTAAGTAGTACATTGTAAAACACTTCATAATGCAATTGACATAAGTATGTCCCTTTTTAAAATAACCCTAATAGTACAGGCAACGAAGCGACGGGTTACTCTTGTCCGCAATGCATAATTTGCCAGGAGTTTTTTCTTTTCATGAAGAGGTGGCATATAACCCCACTAAGTTAAAAACCCAAAATACTTACAAAAATGGCGTCCGCTAGAGCCGCCATTTTGGAAAACGCGTTTGAAGCTATATCTCCGGAACCATCCACTTTAGGCCCATCATGCTAAGGACTTTTTTTGTAGATAATTAAATTTCTAATCTTTTTTGTTCAATAAATTTTTTTGTACCATTTACCGTTCGCGATTTACAAGGTTATTAATATTCGTTTCTTGCCTTTTTGCCCATATCTCTGTTAATAATTGTTTAAACAAAAAATTGTTAATGACTAAACTTTTTAAACGATAATTCTCTACAACTTTTAACCTATACTTTTTTCTTCTAAAATCCATATTTTCAAAGTTATCGTGCATTAATTTCGAAAATCCTATGCCTAGGCAGTCGACGCCAGCTGCACGCCTGAACACGTCATCCATTCCAATAGCATCAGAGATGCCATTTGCACCACCTAGTTACTGGAATGCATTTCATGCAAATGCAGAACAGGTTGTGGTAGAGCCGTGGGTGCCGAAAGGCAGGCTTGGACTGTACTGTAATTTGTGAGAACTGCTCTGAAGAAACGTGCAGTAATCAACCTGAGTTCCTAGTGAACGATGCAGAATTGGGCGATGACGATGAAGATGTTATGAATTACCCCAATGGAAAATTAATGGAAGCATTGAAATCTTTGTATGACATTGAAGAAGATGAAGAGGAAGAGGACAACGTCATCGATATAGAATCTTCACCACCTACGAAACGGACGAGAGTTGAAGAAGATGAATAATTTTCATTTTATACCTTTTTTACAATAAATTTTACATGGATTTTTAACAAAATTTACTATTTCCTCATTGCTTTCTTCCCTTATGCCATCAGTATTTAATTAATTACGTGATAATCATGGAGAAATCATTGGATTTCATAATTACGCTATGCATCCTTCGTTTCCATTGACCTTGATTCGGTAGTACACCATTCAACGCGCGATAACTTCTTAAATATTGATTTTAGAGAAAAAAAGTATGGGTGAAAAGTTGTTAAGAATTTATTGATTTAAAAGTTTAGTCATTAACAATTTTTTGTTTAAACAATTATTAACAGAGATATGGGCAAAAAGGCAAGAAACGAATATTAATAACCTTGTAAATCGCGAACGGTAAATGGTACAAAAAAATTTATTGAACAAAAAAGATTAGAAATTTAATTATCTACAAAAAAAGTCCTTAGCATGATGGGCCTAAAGTGGATGGTTCCGGAGATATGGCTTCAAACGCGTTTTCCAAAATGGCGGCTCTAGCGGACGCCATTTTTGTAAGTATTTTGGGTTTTTAACTTAGTGGGGTCATATGCCACCTCTTCATGAAAAGAAAAAACTCCTGGCAAATTATGCAGGAAAAAATGCTTCGTTGACTGTACTATAAAATATAATCGTATTGATTTTCGCGACACAATTATTTGTAACTATCCACCTTTTGGTACATTGGCCGACTTACGGGCGGGTACAAAAATCCTAATATCTTCTCTTTCTCTCTCTATCTCTATCTCTTCTGCCATAGCAAGTCCACTGCTAACCATAGACTTTCTTTTGGGACTTCAGGAACTTTAATTGTTCAATCGTCACTACACCTAGCTAGAGGGCACCCTACGCCCTACATCCTACGCTTGCCAATACGCAGTCTCCACTCAAGAAAACGTTTACACCAGGGGTTATCGGTTCTTCGACAGATGTGACCAACCCACCGCCACTTCAGCTTACTAATTGTATGGACTATGTCGACGACTTTGGTTCTCTGACAGATAAGATCGTATCGGATCCTATTCTGCAGAGTTTCCGAGTATAGCATGGTCTATGGACCAGCGAGCTATTGTTCGCTTTGAGCTGGTGGACCAGTAGGTAGGTAGGTAGGTAGGTACGAAGGACTTGTAAAACATAGGATTTTCTTACTCAGGTGAAATTATCTGGAAGGCGTGACGTTGGATTTCGGTGACGTCATCACCAACAGCGCACAGTAGCCCGGCTAGACTGGCCTTCCTTATTTCTTGCAGTTGTTCTGTAACACAAAATTGCATGGTTAAAGATTTTTCTAAATATCACCAACTTAGAAGCTTTATGATACCTAACACACGTAAGAAGGTGTAGATTTTTCTACATAAATAGAAGAGTGCTTTTTATTTTTAAGTTATTAAATTGATGTGCATAGAGTTTTAAAATATTTTGCAGCTGTAGTGATACATAGTTCGCTAAGCTAAGCTTGTATCGCGGGTAACCACTGTACATAAATCCAGGCTCTAAAATTTGGCTGTATGCTACCCGGTCCCGAAAACACGACGTTGTAGACTAAATTTTTTATGACTAAATTAGGTTAATAACACAATGATGTAGTAGGACTGCAATATCAACGTATTATATTAGTTTCATAATACTTACCGTAAGATAAAGCGTATGGCTTCGACGAAGATTCGTACCAGTAGCGATCGGTAATGATACTCCTATGCAATTGCTCCGCTATGATACAGTAGACAGTCGGAGTCACCCAAGATCCTTCAAGCAAACTCTCCGCCCATGAACCGGCCATGAGTTCGATGTCAACGGGATCGCTGTAAATTTGTTTAAGTTCTTCCAATTTCTGTAAAAAAATATAATAGCAATCAATATTGATTCACGCATCGTTCGTTCATGTTCAATTGATAGTCATGATTCATAGTCGTGGTTTCATGGCCTCCTCTATCTTGGCCTGAACTACGAGATTTTAAGTCAAGTTAATGTCAAACCAGAAGGCTGTCAAACAGTTAGCCGACCCACTTACCCTCCCTTTTCTTTAATGGAAAGGACCCAGCGGAAAGAAGCAAGGCCCGCCCGATTGTATCGAAGAGCGTGAGGTTTGTCTTTTGCTAATATTCTGCCTGGAAACATTGCACTTACCATCAGGTACAGTCGCTTTGCTGAGTCAGAATATAATAAATAAAATACTCCCAACAGTTAAATACAAAGTTCTGAGCCCACACCAAAGTGGGGTACACACTACATAACATAAGACTGATCTGGTGATTTTAGAACCAAAAACTACGACAGACTTTTCGGTTTTATAAATACCCAGAACCAGAAAAGTAAATTATAATAAATAATTACTATGATTATTATAACGAACTGAATTAAATAAAAAATATTTATTCATGATATGAATAAACTGCCTAAATCAATAATTTATAAAAATAACTTACATGTGAAGGGATGACGTCAAGTAAATCTTCAAACGTCGTGTGGTTTTTCGTATATTTGGAGCAGTAATCCCTGTAATGTGTGTATGGCGCCAATCCTAAATATCTTCCGTTATTTAAATCTCCAGTTGGTATATCTATTGCGTACTGATACGGACCCAGACCAACTTCACTCATCTAAAAAAATAGAAAGTCGATTGAAACAATTTGTCTTTCGGTGCAATGTTATCTCATTAAAATGTCGATGTATTATAATAGGAACGAATAATTTTAAAATATCAAACAAATTTTGGTTTAGTGCATAAATATTACTGAGACTTGACATCTAATTTCTTAGGATGGCGGGAGTATTAGAATCACAAACATTGCTTTGTCATTCCAGGTGTTGTTTGGTTTTGATGCTGTTCATGAGCGGTCCTATCGCTTATCATCAGATGAATGGCATTATAGTCTTGCTATTCATCGCAATAAAAAAGCAGCAGCCGTCAACTTAAACCAATAATATAGGATTGCACACGCATACACAACTTTGTGAGCATGTACAAGGTTGGATAAAGTTTTGTCAATCCATAGCTCCTGCGTAACATTCTTAAAAAGCCGATTTAAACCCAGAGGGGTTAGTCTATGCTCTGTCACCAAGTTGGGGTGTTCGATTAAACGCATTAGATAAAAGTTTTCAACTTCTACAAACCAATACTATTCTCTATTAAAGGAGAAGGGGCACCCCAGCCTATCGACCAATAACGACAAGCCATATATCGATGGAAAGGTCTTTTTGGATGCTAGAACTTCTTCTATGGCAACAAAATCGAAATCGCTGTATTTTAGAAAATATAGCTACTTAAAGACTGCAGGAAAATCATGCGAAAGGGCCTCGCCATAATGAGCAATAACAACAAGCGTTGCGTCATTAGAAAGATCTTCTGAAATACTATAACTTCTTCTACGGCGGCCAGTATTAAATCTCTGTGTGGAAAAAAATATCGCTGCGTAAAGGTAACGCAAGGATGAAAATGTGTATATGGACTCATAGCCTGTTGACCAATAACGACAAGCGATATGTCATTCGAAAGCTCTCACTTGGATCCCACACGGGATTTGAACCAGAGCCCTCCGCTTTGCAATCATACCATAGTACAACTACGCCACGGAAGCAGTTCATACCTACCTGTGATACCTACTTAATGTCCACATATTATTTGGCTTTCTATTTTAAATAGTGTTTCTTTTTTCTAACAGCCCTCCGGATTGGATTATTAAGAACGTTGACAATAATTGACGTCACTGGCAAATGAACACATATCAGTACAAAAATATTAAAAAAAAAAAAACTTAAATTGTACTTATTTCACGCACATAACAGTGTACATTAACGTCATGTAGTACGCATCGTTTGTTATTATTGCTCACTATGCCGAGGCCCTTTCGCGTTATTTTCGTGCAGTCTTTAAGTAGCAATATTTTTTAAAATACAGTGATTTGGGTTTAATTCCATAAAAGAAGTTGTACCACCCGAAAAACCTTTCCATTGAGATATCGCTCGTCGTTATTGGTCCATAGGCTTGAGTCCATACATATAAGCGTCGCGATATCTTTATGTCGATATATTTCTTTTCATACAGCGAATCGGGATTTGTTGGTAAAGAAGAAATTATTGAAAATAAAGAGAGCTTTCGAATGATACATTGCTCGTCGTTATTGGTCAACAGGCTATGAGTCCATATATGTACATATTTTCATCCTTGCGTTACCTATATGCAGCGATATTTTTTTCCACACAGAGATTTAATACTGGTCGCCGTAGAAGAAGTTATAGTATTTCAGAAGACCTTTCTAATGACGCATCGCTTGTTGTTATTGCTCACTATGGCGAGGCCCTTTTGCATGATTTTCCTGCAGTCTTTAAGTAGCTATATTTACTAAAATACAGCGATTTCGATTTTGTTGCCATAGAAAAAGTTTTAGCATCTGAAAAGACCTCTCCATCGATATATAGCTTGTCGTTATTGGTCGATAGGCTGGAGTCCATACATGTTTGCCCCTTCTCCTTTATAATATCCTCCGAACTTAGTCTAAAGTTGCGATATAGGATTCGAATATTTTGCAAATTATTTAGCCATATTTGTAAAGTTTTACATACGTCGTCGAGTTGAAGTATATCCCCACTGTACAGTTAGGAATTTGTTACAACTACCATCTAAGCATCTTAAAGATATTCAGTACTAAAACTGCATTTTATTTGAGTCAAAAACTTTGGAGGAGTATTCCAATCACCAACAATTAGAACCTTACCTCAGGATGCACTGAATAGTCGTCGAAACTTCCGCTGGGTTGTAAAGTCATACCATGAGTTAATCCCAGCATATTGTCGTCGAAAGCCAAATCCTGAACACGAAGTGTGTAATCAACGATTGACTGTTCTCTTATATAACTGCCATCCTTATTGTACAGCCTATAATTCAAGTTATCATTCAGTTGGGTTTGATGATAATCGTCAATAGTGATTCATAACGTATTGAAATGTTACTTCGAAAGAGAGAAAGAAAGAAAATTATTTATTTGTAACAAGTAGCAGTAATATAACCAAAATATAATAAACAGATATACAAATAGTGCTCGTTACAAAAACGGACCACACTCAGCATGTGCTGGTGTTACCAGCGCTGGTCTTTGCAGGTTTTGTGGTGACGGGGCGGACCAAGGCGTTAGTCATCCGCTCAATTATTGTTAAGAAAGCTACCATGATTTAACAGACAGATATTCTGGTACCACTCTCAATCATACTGTCGATTGTAGAGGAGGCCCGTGCCCTGCAGTGGGACGTATATGGGCTGGTACAGAATTCTGGTACCTGAAGGAGGACACTTTCTACTATGAAACCAATCGCTGAGGTGAAAAAGGGCTTTGTGCCACGGCTTTATAGATCTTCAACACGACACAAACAAGTTTGGGCGTTTGTCCAGAATCCAATTATTAAGAAAAGCAAAGGAGTAGCTACGAAGGTCGCAATTTAATAAAACGAGATACATACTTAAGCATAGCGTTTTGTGTTTTGTGGAACCAACGCATTATGTATGGGAATTCAATAGATACAGTAAGCTCAATGTCTTCATCGTAATCATCTCTGAATCCAGTGTGGTTTAGAAGAATGCCAGCCTCAATCAATCTGTCTTTACCTAAAAATATAACAAGATATTTGAAGTAATTATAATTTTGCTTTATTGTACTACCCTACACGACTTTGAAATATAACTTACCAAGAACAAGGGCGAAGTATTCATAGAACATCATCTGGGTGTAGTAAGAAATGGTTATGTCCCTTGCAACGTTGAAGAGTTTTTCGTCGTCCCAAGAAGGATTCAGTTCCTCCAGTGTCTCCGCGACCTTATTGTGGAATCTCCACCACCACGTAGTGAATAGATTTGTGCCGAGTACTCCATTGGGTACTAAAAAAGAACAGTCAAAAGTACAAAATAACAAGCACACAGCTATTTTCCGTTTTTTTTTCTCGTGCTGAAGGAATAAACAATTTCTATAGAGGAAAAAGTCACAAAAATAATTCTTTGTTTTTTTTTTGCAACATTTTTATTTGCTTTGTGTCTGAAGTCACTAAAACTACCACTCGGGTTTGTTTTCGGTATCACTCTTTATATCCTGTATGAAGTTCGCAGATTCTTTTTATTATACTACAATATCTAGTGGCAATAATTTTAGTATAGTATCTAGGCTCGAGTTCTAATTTCTGTTGTTGAATTTAGAATATTGGATTAATTACCGTATCTGACACAGTCAGTTTCCTTCGCCTCCTTTATGTGACATGTTGTGGTGGGCACGGCGTCACTGGGGAAAGCCCTTCCATCGACGATTTCAACCTTCATTTTACCTCCTTCATAAGCTCTAACACGACTGATCACTCCTTTTCTGTATGCGTAAATCGGTGACAAGTCGAAAAACGTAGTTACTTGGCCCATCTGAAAATTTGAAAAGGTAATACAACTTTTCTGTGTGAGTACCATTACTTTGCGTCTGAGGTATTTCAAGGGGGTTAACAAATTGAACAGCTAAAAAGTTTCATAATCCAGACAGATTTTATAACGATATCTTGTTGTAATAATTAAATTTGACCTTCTTTGTGTTTTCTATTGTGGAATAGAGATTAACTTATTTTGAATTTTGTGCTCTATTCCAATAATTGTTTTTGATACTTTTTGATTGTCTTTGTAAATCCCTCTCTTGAATAAAACGTCTTTTGCTTATATCAGTTTATTCTCAATCCAATAATTTCATCAGGCTATGGGCCCAGCCCACCTGATTCACATTATAAAGTAAAAGTGAATAAATTGCTGAGAATATAATATATCAAGCAAAAAGAAGTTCCGTATTCAGTAAGAAAAATCATACGTGACAACTGGTTGTAAAATTCGCTTCATCAACAAAATGTCTTCCAATACGATGGCACTGATTGAAAAGTTGACAGGAAGAGAAAATTATCCTACTTGGAAGTTTGCAGTACAAACTTATCTCGAACACGAAGAATTGTGGGATTGTATAACCACCGAAAACCCCGACGTCAAAAAGGACACGAAAGCTAAGTCCAAAATTATATTGCTGGTAGATCCTATTAATTATGTACACATACAAGAAGCGAGGACTGCCAAAGCAGTGTGGCAAAATCTAGAAAAAGCTTTCGATGATAATGGTTTGACACGCCGCGTTGGTTTATTGAGAGATCTGATAACAACGACACTCGAATCTTGCATGAACATAGAAGATTATGTCAATAAAATTATTTCGACAGCGCATAAACTAAGAAACATTGGTTTCAGTGTAAACGATGAGTGGCTAGGCACCTTACTGCTAGCTGGTTTACCCGAAGTTTATCAACCTATGATAATGGCACTTGAGAGCTCTGGTTTGGCGATCACAGCTGATTTTGTGAAGACCAAGCTTCTTCAGGACGTGAGGAACTCCGAGTCTACTGCATTATATGTTAACAAAGGTAAAAGACAACCGATGCAGTCCGCCAAACAAGCTACCGATAAAACAAACAAGTCCAAAGGTCCGAGATGCTTTACATGTAATAGATATGGACATGTAAGTAAATATTGTCGAAATAAGAAGACACAACAGTCAAAGGATGACACTGGATATGTCGCTGTGTTCTCTGCAACTACAAACAATGACAATGGTTGGTACATAGATTCTGGAGCGTCAATGCATCTGACAATGCACCGTGACTGGCTCTATGACGAAGTAGCACCTCCGATTAGTACAATAAAGGTAGCTAATGACAAGAAACTTGTTGTGAAAAGTTGTGGAAAAGTAAATCTGAATGTAATCAATGAGAGAGGCAAGATAAATTCAATTATGGTTCAGAATGTTCTGTATGTTCCAGAATTGGTTACAAATCTTCTATCAGTAAGTCAGGTAATAAATAGTGGATGCCACGTGCAATTTAATAGAAAAGGTTGTATGATATTCAATAAAAATAATGAAAAAGTAGCAGTTGTCAATTTGGTAAACAATATGTACAAGCTGAAAACACACAGTGTACAAGCATACACATCTGCTTCGAAAGACAACGATTTCTATCTCTGGCATCAAAGACTGGCACACTTGAATTTTGAAGACTTAAATAGACTATCAGATAATACAGGAGTGAAACTGGAAAACAAAGAGAAAGTCGTCTGCATTACATGTCTAGAAGGAAAACAGACACGAAACCCTTTTCCTACAACAGGCAACCGAGCACAAAGTAAACTAGAACTCATTCACTCTGACGTTTGCGGGCCGATGGAGGTACAATCTGTTGGAGGAGCTCGCTATTTTGTGACTTTCATAGACGACTTCACTAGAAAAGTATTTGTTTTTATTTTGAAAAACAAATCAGAGGTATTTGAAAAATTCAAAGAATTTAAAGCCTCTGTAGAGAACCAACTGAATTTAACTATCAAAACACTTCGTACAGATAATGGCACAGAATATTTGAGTAATGAGTTTCAAGCTTTCCTTAAGAAGTCAGGAATCAAACATCAGACATCTGCTCCGTACACTCCTCAGCAGAATGGCTTAGCTGAGAGGATGAACCGAACTCTTTTGGAACGATCAAGATGCATGTTACTAAATGCTAAAATACAAAAACAGTATTGGGCAGAAGCAGTGGTAACAGCGTGCTATATAACCAATCGATGCCCTACAAGAACTCTAGAATTTGCAACACCTGAAGAGAAATGGTCTGGTATAAAGCCGAATATTTCTCATATGAAAATTTTTGGTTGCGAGGCAATGGTTCATGTTCCAAAGGAAAAGGTCAAGAAATGGGATCCAAGGTCAACGAAAATGATCTTTGTTGGTTATAGTGAAGAAACCAAAGGATACCGACTTTTAGATCCAAAGACCAAGAAAATCCTAATAAGTAGAGATGTAATGTTTATAGAAAGCTCAGTTAAAAGAAATTTTGTCATGGTTCCATTAGAATCTGTTTCAGAATCAATGTTAAAAGACGATGACAACATCTTGAATGACAAAACATTGAATAATTCGCAACAGTTGGAAACAACCAATGATGGAATAAGTGATGATAATTATTATTCCGATGAAGGATCTATATATGAGCCTGAAAAATCAATAGATCTAACAGAGCTGTCACGAAATATAACAACTAGATCGATGACTAGAAAGAATAAAACAGAAGCGAACACTTATATGTGTGATAATGAAGTTCTAGAACCATATAATGTGCCGGAGACATACACAGAAGCAATATGGTTAAAAAGATTGTTAATGGACATTGATGAATTTAAACAGGAATCTATTTGTCTAAACATAGACAATCAAAGCGCTATTTGCTTAATAAAAAATGTTGATTATCACAAAAGATGTAAGCATATAGATATAAAATATAATTTTATCAAGGACAAGTATAAAGAAAAGCAAATAGATTTGAACTATGTATGCACCAAGGAGCAATATGCTGACATGTTTACAAAAGCTCTTCCTAGAGATAGATTTCAGTATCTTAGATGGAAAATTGGTGTTCAAAGTTTAAAATGAAATAAGATTTTTTGTTTTTAATTAAAATTTATATCTTATATAAGTTCAAATTTGGTGCAAGTGTTGTAATAATTAAATTTGACCTTCTTTGTGTTTTCTATTGTGGAATAGAGATTAACTTATTTTGAATTTTGTGCTCTATTCCAATAATTGTTTTTGATACTTTTTGATTGTCTTTGTAAATCCCTCTCTTGAATAAAACGTCTTTTGCTTATATCAGTTTATTCTCAATCCAATAATTTCATCATATCTCCCACATGGAAATTGGCAATGTGGTCCTATAAGTCAGCCACTAAATATTATGATAATTGTCTTATGCATGCACCATGCACATAACATTGACCGACTGAAAAAAAAAAACGGAAATTCTTCACCATTTCTGGGCCTATTTTATTGCGTTTCCTTTGGTTTATTTTAGCTACTTAGATTAGCTATTAGATCTCAATCTTCTGACACAAGCGTTGAAAAGTATTATTTTTCACTTGGTAGTATTTTTTCAAGTCGGTTTAATGTTATTTATGGGCATTCTAATCCGCCTTAAATAGGATGATAGGAAGATATGGAAAAAGACTACTTACTCTATTAGGACTGGAATTCGGCGCGCATCCCATATTGTGGAACGACTGAGGTCTGGTTTGGTTAAAGTATTTGTTGTGGTCAAATCTGTGGGCGTAGTCATTTTCGGGTATATCTATTGTCGCACACCAATACGTCTTTTTGCCTTCAGGTGTAGAGCAATCTGTTATGTTGAATACAAAATTTTCTGGAAAGAACAAATAATGTTACATTCGTGAAATGTTACTGGAGACAAATAAAGCTGGTATGGTAAGCTTAGATTTTTTTAGTAAAGGGTACCTATTAAGAATGGTACTTCAAAAGAAAAGAAAACTATATATTGACTTTTAACTATGTAACCCAAAATGTTTGTGGTTTGAAACATAATTGTTATTTTTGACCGACTTCAAAAGAGGAGGTAATCAATTCGACTGAATTTTTTTTTTTTTTTGTATGTTTGTTACGCGATTACGCCGGCAATTTGGAACCGATTTTGAAAATTTCTTTTTTGTCGGAAAGCATGATATACTGGGTTGGTCCCATATAAAATTGGTGAAGACCTGATGAATATCTTAGGATCTGCTGACCAGAACTCCTCAAAATTAAACGATCCAGCATTCATTCTTTTTGCATAAGATTAAGTATAAGTATATTATTACAAAGGGTGGGTGAAAATAGGTAAAGGGTGGGGGTGGAGGGGTGAGGGGGGTAGAAAATAGGTACAATTGTTAATACTCAATATCTCCGGCAGTTCTAAACCGACTTAAAAATAACTTTTTTGTCAAACAGTATTATATGATAAGTTAGACCAAAAAAAGTATTGTGAAGACCTGATGAATATCTTTAGACCTGAAGGGCAGAACTCCTCAAAATTGAACAGTACAGCAATAATTCTTTTTACATTAGGTTCAGTTTAAGTTTATTACTACAAGGGGGGGGATGGAAAGGGGAAAGTAGAAAGGGGCGTGGGAAGGGGGGGGGATATATACAAATATAAATACTAAATATCTGCGACAACAAAAAATGATTTTAAATAACTTTTCTCCGGTACGAATTATACATAATGTTGGTCACATAAAATATGGTGACAATCTGATGAATAGGTACATATCTGGAGAGCAGACCTCCACAAAACTTTGCAGAAACGCAATGATTTTTCGTCCATTAGGTTAAGTATATGTGTTTTATTAAAAATAGGAAGTGAAGAAGGTGGAGAGGTGAGGGGGTAACGAATGATTACCACGCATAAGTGTACTCAAGATCTCCATCAGGTTGAGCCGATTTTAGTATTTTCTTTATCATAAAAACGAAATAAAAAATAAAAACGAACAGTGTAGCTTCCTTAAAAATCATAAAATATTAATTTTCGTTTTTGAAATTATAAAGGATCACAATGGTTCATTTTTTATATACATTGATTCCAGTTTTCATTATATGATTACCTTTGGCATCATTACAATGCTTATGAAAACTAAAAAGTAATAAATAAAATAATTTAATTAAAAATTAAAAGACCGACTTCAATGTGCACTACAAAGTAATAAATAATATATATTTCATTGTGCTAGTACACATTGATTAATTTTCTTATTGACTAGACTAGCCAACAAATCTTAAATACGTAGGTAATATTTTGAAGGCGGGTCGCCAAGTGACGAACACGACGACCTACTCTTAAATTTAATTTGTGTAAAACATCCTAGCGAAAAACACGCAATTTTACACGCAATATTAATTTGTCTTAATCTATATAAACTCACGCCATTTTCCCAGAAAGGGTATGCAGAGATTCTTCTGGTATCAACCAGGAGACCCACGTTACGCCTTGCGTGTTTTGTCCCTCGGTGTGATTGGGGGCTAGAGTCTATAGTCATATCGGGTGCAAATTCCAGTCCCTATCCTGATAACTAATAGAAAAATCGCCCGTCCTTAATATATCAGCTCTTAATCAACATTGTTGAGCATCAGACTTATCTACAATCGAGGGAAACATACAAACTTAACAACCCTTCCCTTTCTTATACTTTCCTCACTATAATTCCTATCACTGTTAAAGTAATTGTATATAAATATGCAAGTGACTCCAATAAGTCAATGGTGTACACTGGAGTTGCAACCCTTGACCACTGTATCTTTGATCGTATGCAATACATTAAAATTAGATCACACATATGACACATATTAATTCTATTAAAATTTCAACAAATGTACACGTAGGATCAATATGTGAAATTAATTTGTTTCTAGTTTACATATGGACCTAACTGAGCGCCAACGATACATCTACAAGTAGGTAATATTCAACTGTGTTACATTACTTGAATTTGTTCTCGTTTGGCACTTGGCGACCCGCCTTCAAAATATTACCTACGTATTTAAGATTTGTTGGCTAGTCTAGTCAATAAGAAAATTAATCAATGTGTACTAGCACAATGAAATATATATTATTTATTACTTTGTAGTGCACATTGAAGTCGGTCTTTTAATTTTTAATTAAATTATTTTATTAAGTTTTGGGTCCTATGATTATCTATTACAATGTTATTACGTTTCGTGGTTAAAGAATAATTATAAATCTACGGTTTTTACTATTTTGTTAATAAATGTATGTGGTTAATTGAATGTTGGGTATAGTCACATAGTCCTGACCCACACTAAGATCGAGTCTTTTGTCGTGGGTGTAAGGAACTACGAGAGACATTTTTCACAAATAAGACTCGAAAAAAAAATTGCTTGTGGTTCACACAAACAATTGTCTCGGTGCAGGGATTGAATCCGCAACCTCCTGTTTTACAGCTGGCGTCTTACCAACTGCTCCACGGAGACTGTGTATTTAAAAGGTAATTTATTCCAAAACAGGTTAAATACTCCATTAAATTGATAGGTATAGGTAATACGATATTAGCTTGAATCATGGTTAGCGGTTTATAAATATAAATATAATATAATTACGTATGTCATGAATGGACGTAGTGTCGCCAGCCAAAAACTCCGGAAAGTATGATGCGCCCATGGCAAGATCTTCACCGATCGTTTCGCCCACTTTCAACATTATCGAACGACTGTATCTAGCGGACGGCAATTCCTTGCCTGATTTCATTTTTCTTGGCTCGTAATCTGTGAACAAAATTACACCTTATTAAAATGTCCACAAAATATCCAGATTTCTATGTGGGGCTTTTTGTTGCCTGTTGTTGTTCCCTCCTGTTGTGGGGACCATGATTTTGCTGGTCCTTTTTATCTATTTTTTATATTTACTCTGTCGCTTGGTTTTCTAGTCATCAATAGAAACCGAAATTTATTATCGTATATTATATATTTTTCTCTTTCAAGTGTTGTTCCTGTTTAGTTAAATATACCTAACATCTAAGCAAACTAAGAAATTAAAACCAATCGTAATATAAATGTAAAAAAATAAACTAAATTCGCGATAAAATCCGTAAATAATAGTTTTATTTAAATTGTAATATAATTAAAAAAGTTGCTGCGTAATGCGTGAAAAACGGCGGAAATCTATTGTTTCATTTATATTGATACTTACTTTCACTGAAGTTGCTGGGCAACATCTTCAAGTAAGGAGTATAGAACGGTCCACGGCTGGGATACTTGAGGTTATTGCAAGAGCCATCGACTCGTCTGTATTCATTTTCATCACAAGGTGCGACTTCGATTGCACAGATCCTAAAAAAAAACAATGTATTTAAATAGAATAAGGACAGCAAGTAACATATTTAAACTTAATGTTATTGCCGTAATTTAACTGCCCATCCCATTCCATTGAGTTTGAAAGAGTGTCAAATATATTTTAATTCCTTGCACATCCCACGGGACCACTACATTTCGTCGGAATAAAAAGTAGCCTATGTATTAATCCAGCGTGTCAGGTTCATGTCATATTTCATCAAAATTGCTCTAGCGGTTTGAGCGTGAAGATGTAAAAAATATAAACTTTCGAATTTATAATTTTAGTAGGTTATAGAAATGTCACGCCTGTACCCATAGAGATAGGTAGACTAGGGATCTCCGACTTTCCTTATACTTTTCTCGATCCTGAAATACGTCATCTTTGTGTTAATTCGCAATTAGGCCAATAAGGAAATAACTAGCACGAGTTGGATAGAAAAGGGTATTTTACTATGATTGATTTTTTGTTATATTTTGCTTAAAAGCATGAATACCAATCAATTAAAATACTCCTGCCAAACAATATTCTGTAACTTGTACGAGTCATGCGTGTATTGTTAGTCAATCATCGCGCACTATAAATGCTGAAGGAAAACATCGTGATGAAATCATAGTGAATTTATAAGAATTTGTATGGTATGTAAAGTCCCAACCCGCTCTAGGCCGGCGTGGTAGACTATATGATCTAACTAGTAACCACTCTCAATCTTACTGTCGGTTGTAGAAGAGGTCCGTGACCTACAGTGGGGCGTATATGAGCTGATACGATACGATACGATTTGATGCAAAACTAATACTGGTGTAATTTTAATCCCATTGGTAATAAAAGTTTTAACAAATATTGTTCATTGTGATAACAATAATACATTGATGTTTTAAGATCTTCTTGCTTATAATGCACATTAACATTGTACACAATATTTTCTACTTACTCAGAAATATTTTGTTCCTTGTATGCTTCTAACTTTTCATCTGTTATCGGGACTCCTTCGTACGAATCGTAGTAAACTGCATTTGCAATGCAACAAAATAAATTAAAAGCTATAATATAGGACCACATGTTGGTAGCCGTCTATATTCTGTGAATATGCTTTCGCTAAACGATCCTTTATATACCTGAAAAGAAACCTGAAATTGAATACCGCTTGTTCAAATGCTATAATTTATTAAATATTTATTTAATAGAATAAGAGCCCGCGTGCTTCGGACTTACCTCATTTTTAAATGTGTAAAGTTATCACGCATCTTTTTAACATGCTTCACACGATCAGCATTTTCTATGAAGTTTGGATCGTGGTGGCTCTGACATTTATCATTATCATCATAATATGTCTCGCGATTCGCAAATCTGATGGAATTATTGTAAGTGTTGGTTTAACTACCAAGGATGTCTTGATATTTTCGAAGTTAATTCTTTATGAATTAACTTCGAAAATATCAGTTCAAGTTTTTTATTATAACGTCAGCTAAATTATATTTTAAGATATTTTTAAACTTCAATTGCTTACATATTGAAGACGTTAATATTTGCCAAAATCAAGAACAAATTACTATTAATTGCGTGGGCATCCGAAAATATATTTAGTTATTATACGTCCAAAACGAGTTTGACTGGAATTCAATAGTTGTATAGTATTAAGGTTTCTTTTTTCACAATTCGTGTGTCATAGACTAGCTGTCAAATGTAAACCAATAGGAGGGTATAAAAATGTAGCATGTTTCTGTCAGTCTGTCTCCAGGCTGTATCTCATAAACCGTGATAGCTAGAAAGCTGAATGTTTCAGAAAGTATGTATCACCGTTGCCGTTATAAACAACAAATACTAAAAATAAAGAAGAGGGCTCTCATACAACAAACGTAATTTATAAGCAAATTTTCTCGAAACTCGATCTTAATAAACAGGAATAAATGATTTTTAGAGTTTCTTTTACAGATGATAGTACGGAACCCGTCGTGCGCGAGTTCGACTCGCACATGGCCGGTTTTCATGTACGTTTTTGAAGTAACAGCGCTCGCTCTATGTAATAAATACGCTAAGTTTAGAGGCATGCGGATAAAAACTTTTAGGTATAAAAAATTGTGATAAGCTCGCGGGCTCTTAGACTATTTTAAGATGAATTTGCTTTGTATATTATATGAATTAAATTTCTTCTTACATTTATACTTGGAACACAAAATTGGGTTGTACATTTTATTTACCAACGACAATTGTTATAAAATTGAAATTAAATAAGAAAAATGAAACGTATTTTTTTTATCAGTGTCACCACTTTCAATGACCACCCTTTACTATGTTTGGAACGATGAATAAAAAAATTGTGTATACCAATTCCGTGCTCGGGGGGAATTTACTTAGCCGTACAAAATAATTTAACCAGTATTATTATTCCTCAATTATTATTTGTAATTTAACAGCCTCAGTGGCGCAGTTGATTAGACCCCTGCTGTGAAACGAGACTTTCCAAGGCATTTCGACAGCGACTTATTTGACGAATCATCCGTTCCGCGGCAGTGATGGTGCTTTTTGCTGATTATGAAGATGATGATTATGTTTTCATGCGATGACCAAGTTGATCTGTTTATTTAAAACATAAGGGATTTTTAGTATTGATATGATAATAACGTACGTCATAATTTTATACAGAAGGTCCTTTAAGCAAGGACTAATTAAATTAATCGACTTGGTGTTACATGGAACTCACAACTTTTTGCGGTAGACAAATTGAGCTGCGAGACTTGGTATTTTTAACAGGATGTTTTTGATGGGATCTAAAATTGATCTCGGTACAAATGTATCGATATTTAATTAGTTTTTAAGCTTCTTTTGGGGTACTTTTCATCGGCACATTTTGTGTTGTAAGTATCCGTATGTGTTTTAGCCCATATACGTCCCGATGCATGATGAGTGCGTGGTGGCCTGTTGGTAAACGGACTAGACGCGGCTGCCAACATGTTCACGGTGGTCGCGGGTTCAAATCCCAGGGCACACCTCTGACTTTTCGGAGTCATGTGTGTATTGACAGTCAATCACCACGCACTAAAACGGTGAAGGAAAACATCGTGAGGAAACCTGCATACCATAGCGATTCATAAGAATTTCTATGGTATGTAAGTCCGCCAACCCGCACTAGGCCAGCGTGGTGGACTATATGGCCTAACCACTCTCAATCGTATTTTCGATTGTAGAGTAGGCCCGTGCCCTGCAGTGGGACGTATATGGGTTGATACAATACAATACGTCCCGATGCAGGGCATTGCTCTCCTCGTCAATCGAGAGAACGATTAAAATAATTACTAGCTATAAATTAAAAGTGAATAAGTGAAATGAAGACGTATCTTTCACAAAACCATTTGTATGATGTATGTGCATCATATTTCATTATTTAATTAGGTGTAAGCGATTTTCATCACGGAACCATGGTACACTTACTACTCCATCTGTTTAAATGTGCAATGATATTAACATATACTTTCATCAATTTCTTTTGTTTTATAGATAGTTGTCAAGCGGTAGTCAAATATTAATTGTATTTTTTGCGTGTTAAAGATATAACACGAACGAACGAAGTGCGTGGTGGCCTGTTGGTAAACGGACTAGACGCGACTGCCAATATGTTCACGGTGGTCGCGGGTTCGAATCCCAGGGCACACCTCTGACTTTTCGGAGTCATGTGTGTATTAATAGTCAATCACCACGCACTAAAACGGTGAAGGAAAACATCGTGAGGAAACCTGCATACCATAGCGATTTATAAAAGGTGGACTATATGGCCTAACCACTTTCAATCGCACTCTCGATTGTAGAGTTCAAGACGACTTATAAAAAAGAATTGCCAGAATTGTAATTACGTTATAAACTGACATGAATTGAGTTGCATATTCTTGCACATATACGAAGAGGTGTCATTAGTGTCTACCATTTTTTAAGGAGCTCATTTTGGTCTCAACATAATATGATGAAGGCAAATCACTGTGCTGAGCGCAATTAATGATCATAGTAAAGCCGTAGGGTTAAAAGTGCTTGGTGGCCATTGACATAAGTATGTGGATAGGGCGGAAAGCGCATAAAGTGTTCCGACGTAAGTGGTGCGCGCGCTCCAGTGTATCGCATGCGCTGTAGTCGAGCGTTACTGAAATTAGTCATCGCTCGCAACGATTTTGAAAATGATTGTTTATATCACAGTTTATATTATGGCAAAAAGTTTAATATAGATGAAGATAGTATATTTCATACCGTTTAGACATCTATTAAATTAAGTTGATTTAATATTTATTTTAGCTCGTTTTTCACGGTCATCTTATTGAAATTCCAAATGTATTGAAGGTCCTATCCTTAATGTTTAAATCAATGGCGATGGCTTATCAGTAACGGACCGTGAAAATGTTGGCAGTCGCGTCTTTTCCGTTACTAACTAGTAAGCTTCAAATTACTTATTATATCTACATGTTAATTAATTTGAATATTTTCTGTAATATTATTCTCTGCAATTCAATAAAAAATATGCACATTCATTTGAAAATAATGCTGTATTTATATCACAATTTCTATAAACGGTTAATAATACACATTACACGCAAACATGATAGTGAGCTGTAATTAACAGTCTTGATCTGTCACTGAGGCACTCTTGACGTCGAGTGTTCGTGTATCTCAGGGATTAAATTCACGCATATTTCTATGATTAACATGTAGGTTGTTCCTATCTGATTGCGACAGACTAGTCACTAGAGTCTACTTGAAAACTTGAATTACGTAATTTTGCCTACTTACTAAATGACAATTATAATTAGACTTGCGTATACTGTTCCTTTACAACATAATCTTTCGGTCTAGTGGTTCACAGGTTATGTCTGGTAGCTTTGTTTGTGAGTTTTCAACATCTTAAACCTAGTTTATGTAAGTCTGTTTTTGGTTAGTTATGACGTTGGAAAATATATTATTGATCATCATAGTTAGGCCAATAGAGAGTGACTCGAACGTCATCGGAATGATAATATTTTCTTATTTAGATGATAAGAAAAAGAAAAGGGTCTATGAAAAATTTCCATTAATTCGTGGGGAAAGCCTCTACGAGTACAGGTTTTCAAAAATCCAAAAAATAAATAGTTACATTGAAATAGTCAAGCGTGTCAGACATTAATATTTTCGACTCTCCAGCGTCTCCCTGATAAAAAATCACGTTAATCTGATAATTTTCGTGATGGAGGTGGCCGCACGAACGGATAGTAAATACAAATGAAATGTTTCAGTGATTCCAACATTACTAAACAGTCTAGAAGCAGTAATATTAAACGAATGACAGACAGCTACTGCGAAACGAACAAAACGAAGCGACGGAATGCTTACGAATATATTTTTTCACTAGCGGTCGGGCCTGACTTCGCCCGCGTGCAGATAGTTTTTGAGTTCAGTCTAAATTTTGAGTGCACTTTAGAAACATAGGAATTAATTTCACGAGATAATTTATTAACACCTTTAAACTCAACATTACTGCCGGATTTTAAGCTGCTCCTCCCATTCCTTTGAGTTTGCAAAAGTTTCGTATATAAGTATTTAAATTACTTGCACATCCCACGGGACCACTACATTATGCCGCCATAAAAAGTAGTCTATGTATTAATCTGGTGTATCAGCTAGCTCCATGCCTATTTTCTTCAAAATTCGTCCAGCGATTTGAGCGTGAATTGGTAACAAACACACTAACTTTTGCATTTCTTATATTAGTAGGAAAGTAGGAATAGTAGGAATACCATTATTTCTCTACTATATTAGGTATGTATTGTACACGAAAATCTTCCTATTGAATTACGAGTACTTTATCCATTAAAAAAACTGCAGCAAAATCCTTTGCGTTGTTTTAAAGATCTAATGCTCCCCATGTATATGGGGGAAAACAGACAGCGGGAAGCGACTTTGTTTTTACCATGTAGTGAAGACTCCTCCAGAAAATAATGTTAGGAACGAAATAGGCACTCCAATAAGCGAGTATCTAAGTAGTTTATTTTCCAGATTACTTTTGTTTAGTGAAGGGGAATGTTAAATGTTTTGTGCTTGCTTTGGGTCTAGGTTTACTGTTTCAGCAGTTGTTTATTTTGATATTAAGGGAAATTAGGTGTAATATTCTATTGTCTTCTCTGAATATTATCAGGGAGTCTAGTGGTAGAAAAACTCGGCGTGGGTAAAGAAGAATACATGATATTCGGTTTCAAATAAGCCGAAATAATTTATTTGAGTTTAATATTCGACAGATCACAACATCTACCGATTTTTCGTGCCAGTATTGACAAAAAGAAAGGATGATATTATTATCATTAAACTAAATTAAATTCTAGCGGCCTGGCCCGGCTCCGCCCGGTCGAAGATACACTTTTTTGAAAATATTCTATAGCCTATGTTCATCGGGGATATTCAAGGATTCTAATGGTAAAGAATATTTCAAATCGGTCCTCTTTATAATATTAGTATAGATTTAACAAAATATATTTAACAAAATGTTATTAAGTTTCGCCGAATGATTATAATCTCTCCTTATTTTATTCTTATTAGTATACATTACTACGACGGTAAAGGATATAAGGAAAAAAAAAAAACAAATAGAAGCTAAAAATAGCAAGCTTCATTTAAATCCAATTCCGTATTTGCATTCTACGTTCCACCCATCATTAGAGCGAGAACTTTGCTCATTGAAAGCCATTATTGCTTTCACTTGTAATGCCAGCTGCTTGAATTTCTAGAACATTCCGTGGTATTCAGTGTTCGGAACACATTCTACAGTGCCGTTGAATTTCCAGATGTTTGTTAACAATTTAATTTCAATACACGCATATCACACGCATAATTATCATAAAATTATTTTTTTAGCGAACTGTGCCTAAATTGGAAATAGTCGGAAGACAACAAACGGTGTAATATTTGGTTGTACAAAATATTGTAAATAATAAAAAAAGAAAAGTTTTACAGACAATAAAGTACAAATTGTGGTTTTATCGCACTCGGGCAATTTCTGCTAGACAACCATGGAGGATATATGAGCAGGGAAAAAATAAAGGTCTTTTAAAAGATCTACATTAAAATTTTGTAAAAAGCAAGGTCTCAAAGGTGTAAGTATAGGGATATATTTTCAAAGCATCAGAAAAACTGTACTATTATTTGTGAAATCTCAATGAAGTGAAAAGAAATTATGATTCGCGTTCACAAAACTTAGAATAAGTAACATGCTGAGCATCAGCCGTTTTGTGACAAGCACAGTTAAATTAATACTATACTGGGTATCTCAAGACTGCTACCGAAAACGAAGCCGGGTGGTAGTTTTAGTGGCTACAAACACAATTTTAACTATACGTAAAGCTTAAACCATTGTTTGTAATAAATAAATGTTTCTTTCATTTTCCATTTTTTAACTTCCCAACGTGACGCAACGTTTCGCTTACATTACAGTTTCCGTGACCACTTTTCAATAATTTATTAAAGTTAAGGTTTTTGAAATTTGGTATTTGCTCTTTTATAACAATTGAATTTCGCCCCAATAAAGTGTATAAAGGGTTTCTGTATGATACAGAATCTCAAATGTGCGAGTCCCACTTGCGGTTGCTAATTATTTTTTTCTTTTCCTTTACATTCCACCAAAAACGCTGAAAATGAATGCGGAAAGTCAAACAAATGGACACTTTATTTGTTCAGCTGTTTTTATCAATTCAATTTTATGCATTAAATTTATTAAATAAATACGACAGTCTTTAATTGAGCAGTTTTTGTCACTACCTACTTTTATTGCGAGGAATGTCGAGGCTAACACGTCATTCGCCCGATGGTAAGCGATACGGCCGCTCATGGATAGTAGCAAGCCACACAACACCATGAATTACTGAATGATGCTTAGCATTACACTGCGCTTGCCGTCCTTAGACATGTTATCCAGTATTTACTCTGGCTACAATGTCCTTTAAACCTGAGCACAATAGTGGATTTACGCCCCTGTTTGGAGGGAGAGTTAAATATTGCGGCAGTACCTAGGCGGCCTCTCATACTCGTATAGGAGGGATATGTATATTGACATAATTAAAGTTGTATAATATACGAATTTCATAATCTGAAAACTGAAGTGCACGAAAACTGTTTTTTTTTTAGATTTAATTCCATATCAATAGGTAGCATTTTCAAAATAAGTAGTGATATAATTGGCATAATCTCTGAACCCAAACGCAACCTATTTGGTAGATTTCAACCATAATGAATTTCCTATGTGGCAACAAATAAATAATAATAATAAATACACTCAAGCCGCACTAAGGTCGAAGATATGACAAAGTACGGCAGATTTTTCGGTCTCGCGAAAACCCAGTTCTAAAGCAATTTCTTGTGAAAAAAAAAAACATTTATTTTAGTTCGAGGATCGAACCTTCAGCCCATCCATTTACAACCGGATTCTAACTATTTGTACCACAGGGGCTACAAATAGGAATGTATTATAACGCGATTTTTTCCAAAAGCATTTTTCATTAATAGTCACTGGAGCGAGTATTGCCCTTAGTTACGCTATAAAATTAATATACTAAACTCCGATAGCAAAGTGTCTCACGTAACAAGAACACTCGAAACTCGATTGAAGCTGTTAATTTGGTTTTTGGCGGGGAACGGATTTAAATAACTTGACGTGGAAAGACCCACTAAGATCACGTAGGTTTTAAAATAATAATTGCTTTAATTACGAATCATAATTGATATCTACCGCAGAATATGTTCTCTTAAGTATATGATATTCAGGGAGTATATATAAATAAATAAATTAGTCGCATATCTACCACAGACCACTGTAACAAGTCTTCTGTTGTATTAGGAAGTTCTAGAGTATCTTTAATTTCATAAATCAGACCACATTTACATACTTGTGGGTCATATTAGGCATTTTCCATGAATTTCTAGACTAACCTGCTGAAAGTGACCTGCATCCGGAGTCCTCAGTGAATTCTTCTGTTCACATCGTGGTTAAAAGATGAACGCTGCATCTCGACACGTAGCTTCCACGGAAAAATGTTCATCACTATAATGCACGTAATTTTATCTTCTGCGGATTTAGTTTCTTATGACCACACTAAAAATTTTACCAATCATCTGAAGGTATCTGAAAAAAAATACATCGTGTAAAATGTCTCGTTTTTAATTTAACAAGTATTTTATTATGCTATAATAGTAATAAAAAACGTTTCGGAGTATTATATTTAAAAAATATATGTAGTGACGAATTAGAAATTAATAAAATTAAAAACATGACGACATTAACTAAAACTACATGTATGGTTTATTCGTCAGCAGTTCGTAAACCAAATATAAGCCATAATTTATTCAAAGCCTTCAGATACTTTTAGACTAGATTATTATGAGATAAAATATTTGCTTTTTTATTTTGTTTGAAAATATGAATATTTGAATTTGATACGAAGAATTATTAAAACAAAATACTTTTTTGATAGACCCATTTTCCTGTGACATATTTTATTTATGACTCTATTGTGTTCATATCCGCCCCCTACACAAAACCGTCCTAATACGCCTCTGCTCCGCCAGCGGTCGATACCAGCCACTCACGCCATTTCGATTATTTTCATTTCTGTGATCTTCTGTTGAGATGCGAATCACATTACCTTTTGATAAGCTCTTGTCTTGTCATCTCTCGCGGGCCTTTGATAAAACAAGGTATTTTTATTTTAATGAATATGGCGAGATAATATGAGAAAATGAAGCATTTGGTGTGTTTTACGAACGAAAAATATTGCAAATAGGCTGTATTGCACAGTTAATAAAAACAATCCTTACTCTTACTGCCTAGTCGGTTATGAAAGAAGTCAGAAAAAATTTCAAATCAGACTGATACATGGACTGACTATATTTTTTTTATTTGCTTGTATAAGTTTGTTATTCTATGATAATTTCTGTTCGTCTTTTCAATGATTTTCTTAATAATATCATTGTTTTTACCAACACGCCATTAAGTGCTTACCATATACGGATGCCCACATGCTCACGGTGGTCGCGGGCTCAAATCTCAGGGCACACACCTCTGACCTTTCAGTCGTATGTGTATTGATAGTGAACTACCACGCACGGTGAAGGAAAACATCGTGAGGAAACATGCACACCATAGCGATCTGTAAGAATTTCTATGGTGTGTACAACCCATCAAGCCGCCAGACAACTCGCACTGAGCCCGAGTGGTAGACTATATGGCCTAACCACTCTTAACCGTACTCTTGATTGTAGTGTAGACCCGTGCTCAGTAGTAGAACTTATATGGCAACCCATATATTTAAGTCCTATTATTATCAACACAAAATAGAACATTATTATTATAGATTTATAAATCTATGTTTAATAGGATAATTATATTGAAACTTAAGTGATTACCTGAAAAGAAAATTGATTTAATAGAAACAAGAAATATATATTATATGATTCGGTTGAATGTCTCGTCTACGAGTTTAATAAGATCTCGCTAACACTACGTAATTTAAAAAACCTCATTCACCGTATCCTAATTAGTTATTTTAAATTTAAATTAGTATTTGCATTTGTTCATTAGTTTCTCCGTGGATTTCTTTTATATCAGTTCCTAGGTTTACAGGTTAAATAGAATTGCGCCAATAACTTCTCGTCATATGGCTTTTATTTCACTTAAAATAATTATAAAATAGGTTACCTAAGTAGTGCTAATTAACCAGATTTATAATCTTTATCGTATAAAATTATGTTACCAAACAATTTAAATACCTAATCTAAAACCCGCGATGAAGTAAAATATATTTATTTTAGTCTAATTATAATTAATGGTTGTCTGGGAGCAATCGCGTTATGCGATAAGACCGCCAATTGTCACCTTTATTTAAACGTGTTGTCATATTTTTTGTCTTATTACTGTATGTGGTGTTCAATAAATAAAATAAAAATAAATAAATAGATTAGAATATCTATAATTATAATTTATTTCAGTCTTTATAATTAGAATAATTAATAAGTATAATTTAATAAATAGAATAATAATTATAAATGAATTATAATTGACTGAAATAAACATGCTATATTTTATTGCGGATTTTAGATTATCTAAGCTTCCTAATGTTTCTGAAGGCGGAGGTATTAGTACCTAATCACTTATACAATGACTATATTTATTTTATAATTATCCTTATATTTAATTGTATTTCGTTATTAAATCACTGTTCAACAGGCGTAATAATTTCTGCTAAAATTGTCGCACAAATTCGACATTTAAAAAGATAAAGCGAGAAAATACCCCAGGCGTACAAGGCCAGACACAAAAGTAGAACGAGTTTCCACAACTCTGTTTCGACGCGGTCTAACTCTTCCATTTATCATTGTGCAAACTTGGATCCTACGTAAGAGATAACTCCAGACTTGTCACGGACCAACGATGTAGTTCAGCAAAAGTATCTTGTTTTAAAATGTATCGCGTCGTGTTAGCGCACTCAATGTGCTATAGTTTGTGTCCTTGTATTCGATGCTGTATTGGCAGTTTTCAGCCTGTTTGGGCTTTGGTATGTAGAGTAGTAAACGCTAGATTTATAAATTAAAGTAATGTACTATTTGAAGTGATTTCGGTTATTAAATTTCTGTTTATCAGAGGTTCTATGATTTTTAGAACAATTCACGAAGCTATACAGACAACGGAAAGCTTTTTTGTTTACAAATCCTGAGGGGGACAGTTAGCAATAGCAGAAATATAGAGCAAACATGCTAAGGCATAACAATTATTCCCATAACTAATAAGGAGGGTTTTGAAAGAAATACATATTTTTTATTCTTGGTGTGCTAAAGCCACGTAAACGCGGGTGTGTGAATCGGATATTTTATTATTATTATATGAATCTCTATTAGCTCTGTTAGCCTGGGTAGGTACCACCACAATGTATATTTGTCCCACCAAACAGCGATGGCAACGCACTATTGTATTTCGCTAAGAAGGACCAGAGTAACTACTGGACATATTGAGACTTTACATATTATGTCTCAGGATGGAGATCGCAGTGAAATGCCAAGCATTAATTTGTATATGTTGTTTGGTTTTACTACTATCCATGGGCTATCGTATCGCTTATCATCAGGCGAATTGCATGCGCATCTCACCATTCATTAAAAAAAAAACAATCAATGTTATCACCTAGAAAAGTATAACATATAGAAGTACAGATGGCGGGTTTATCGCTCTAGGCGATTTCTTATGCTTCAAAGAGCGTAAGATTTTTTTTTATATTATTATTTTTATAGTATTTTCTAAGTCAATAAAATGCGTACCCATGTCTATCCTGGCTTTAAAGAGTTGTAGTAGCACGTGTAGGGTGGAATGGTCTCTAGTATATTTGTTCGTTCTGTAGTAAGAGGAAATCAGGGTTCTATAGTGTATATTTACATGCAGAAACAGAAAAAATTAGAAATTATTTGTCAGGTATTTATTTTTCTGTTTCATGACATTTTTCATCATCATCATCTTCATCATATCAGCCACAGGAAGTCCACTGCTGAACATAGGCCTCCCCCAAGGATCTCCACAATGACCTGTTGGACATTTTTGAAAAGTTGTATTTCGTTATTTTGGATTTAAATCGACCATTACATTATAAATATTTTTACCAATGAGAGGCTACCATTAAACTCAAATGGAGTTCAGGACATGTGAAATAAAACAACACCTTTTCTGCACAATTTATTTTCAAATTCACATAGATCTTATACGTTCAATAATAATTTTTAATGATCGCTATTTATGTTTATAACATAGAAAACATTAATACTTATGATACTTATAGTATTTACATGTTTCTCATTTTATTTACAAAATTATTTAATGAATGAAGCTTTTGCGACACTGAAAATTAATTAGAATTTCTTTCAAACAATTTCATGATAGTAGGTTAATTTTAAAATAATAAATATTTAATAAATACGTATTTATTTACCAATGCATAAACTAACCAATAAAAAAATTGTTGAAATAACTGTAAATATCATTTTTAAATTAATGATGTTTCAATATTGCGTTTAAACAAAGAGCGAATAACATATTATTCAGGGCTTAGACTCTAGCTTATTTCATATACTCGTGAAATCATATTATATTCTTCATTATATTTACATATTATATACACATTAATTTTAGAACTTAAGTGAAGGATTGTAATATTTTGTTAAATAAAGTCAATGTAACCTATATATAACAATTTTGTGCCATTAATCTAATAATGGAATAATAAAATAACAATTTATTTTCATTATGAAGATTATTGGTAGATACATAGTAGATATGACTTTTTTAAATTGATTGCAATTCGTTTTTTGTGTAGGTCCGGCATCCCACCCATGAACATCTACGACGCTTGGATCATAGGTGTGTTAACGGCCCATCAGATCAGATGGGGAGCGGGGAGGGAAAAGAATAAGAAGAGGAAAGGTATATTGAGCATCCGGCAAATACACTCTCTGCACGAAACATGACTGCAAAGCTGCAGCTGTCGCTTTACGTCGGTTTCCTGTAAGAAAATTACCGTCCTAGACAAGCCTGCTCATACAGGGTATATCAAGACTGCTACCGAAAACGAAGCCAGGTGGTAGTCTAAGCGACTTCAGACACAATGCAACAGAAAAAGTTACAAAAAAAAGCGACAATTTTTTTTGGTATTTTTTTTCCTATGACCATATTTGGGTGGTATATACATTTTTTCCTAAAATAATAGTGTATACACTTTTATTTATAAATAATCTAAGGTATAAAAGAGTTTAAATTATTATTTTAGTAAAAACTATGGATTTACCACACAAAAATGACGATATTTAAAAAATCATAAAAAATAATTGTCGCGTTTCTTTGCGAAATTTTTAGTTGCATTGTGTTTGTTGTCACTAAAACTACCACCCGGCTACGTTTTCAGTAGCAGTCTTGAGATACCCAGTATATGCTCAGTGAAGACTGACAACAACGTGGCTCTGCTACTTTCTCTTGCCTCCTCTACACATCAACAGAGAGATGTTGTGATCATCAAGTGGAATTTGTGTCATTTAATATAATTATTTTAATTTTATTATTATGTTATTTAAATCATGCGTTCCACTTGACGATCGCAACACCCTTCTGAAGATGACGTCTGCAGATGCATTGTTGTAGGGGAGGCATAAAATGATAACTCTTTTTGATGAATTTTAAATAAATAATAATACGCTGCATGTCAATGTTGATTTTCAGACATTCCATTCACATTCCAATGAATCGGAAGTGTCTTGTTGCTTAGAAATGAAATACCAAAACACTGTAGTTGAATGAAATGATATTCAATCTGCGAGCCTAATGAGACTGATCTCAAAACCGCTATTCAGATTTGAATTCACAGAAATGTACGTGAAATGCAATTAGCAATGCACGTGCCGAGTTTGGTTTTCAGTTACAAGGAAATAATGAATGTGTGAATGAGTTTGATTGTTCCAAAATGGCGTAAGTATTCTCGAAATTGCCGACGAGTAGTATCTATAGCAATTCGAAAAGGTTTTTTATTAATAAAATACAGTGATTTTGTTATTTCATGATTAAATGGTACAATAACACACAATCGTAAATACTGCTGGTGTTTGCGCAACTAAAATGTCCTATGTTTTTTTTCGTAGTGTCGGGAGTGTTTTCATTGGCCGTCATTTAAAGTATAGTCTATTGGCTAACTGGGCTTCCTTTCATTTTATTGTTAATAATCATCACTAGGGATAGTCGCAGTTTGGTAATATTTTATTTGATTAATTAAAATTGCATATGCAGACAAGGGACTATAAAATTGTTAACGTGGAATGACATTTATGAGAAGTTGTTTGTTAAATCGCAATAATGTTTTGTTTTTTGCAAGTAGTTCCTAGTGTATTATACATTTATAATTTTATTTTTATACAGTACATTGCCGAAGCCGTATATATACATAATTACTTTCTCTTGCATTTATTAATTACATAGTATATCTAATTTTACAAATCTAATCTTATTCTATAATATTTTCCCTACATCAATTTGGTTAAGTATCAGTATGTACTTATATTTAAAAGTAGGTAGTGTACAGTATATTTACAAGAATTTAACATTTGTAAGCTCCGACATTAATTGCGTTTAAGCGTACAGGTCCTGTGGTGTGCGGGGGACGCGGTGGGCGCGGGAAACGCGGGGGGTGCGCGGGGCGCGAGACTCGCGTCAAATCCACGTGCGCTCCACGCTCGGCCGGTTTGAGTCATTCGAAGCGCACTCTCCGAGCAGGCTGGACGCAGCGCGCCGCTGTCAGGCTGTGCTCACCAGCGTGTTGTTGTAAGTGCTATGCATTGAAATGCGAATCGTGCCTGCAAAAATAACAAATAGCGTAATACTCTACTTTGGGTGCAAGCAATCATCCGGTCTTTCACGGATGTCTTCTTAAAACAAAGTTTGGGCAGTCAAACGGAAGCGGTCAAAGAATTGAAAGTAGTTGAAAGTAGAAGCCAGTGGATGAGGAAGCGAGTACGAAAGGCGATAGGTTCAACGGATATGACAAGCCTAACTACAGTTTTTTTTTATTTTTTTCTAAGCGAATGCGTTTGTATCACGCTGTTTTATAACACCCATAAAATTATCAATTATAGAATTTGAGTCGCGTACTCTTACTTGTTTATTTTATTTGCATGAAGCAAGTGGGGAGAGCCAGGTGGGTTTTTGATGAATTTTGTCGTCTTGAACAAACCTACGAAGAAGAAGAGTACTCGTGTTGAACACAGAATTTGAATACAATAAATATAATGTATAGGAATGAGCATAAACTTTTGCAGTTTGAGAAGGATGGGTTAGAAAGGTTTGTAGACGAAGGAAAATGAAAGACTATATGTAGAGTAAAATATACTGCACCACTAAAACACTAGTAATTGAAAATATACATATATTTTTTTCTTCAACTTGATTATGAAGCTTTACCTAGATAATTTCAATAATTCAATGTATTTCGGGAAATTATATCATCGATATAATAAATGCATATCTAATTCTACTGCATGTGGTCTAATACTTCTACGTAACTGAAACTGTAAGAAAGTCAATCAAAAGCTACAAAAAATAAAATGAGTTAAAATATAATAAATGGATGTTTGCATCTTACTTGTGCCGTTTTTCCGGCTCGGCGATAGAGATCTCATTGATCTATCTAACCGATCACCTCCAAATGCTCGGTGCCTAGTGAGACCACTTCCACCCAAGGCTCCACAACACCAGAAAAACTGTTTGAAGCCTCGTCTGAATCTATGGAATTAAAATAATTATTAATGAAAAATATTTGATTATATTCTTTTGTAGATATCAAATCTAAAATGTCAATTCACATTCAATTTATTTTTCTGTATCTGATTTTATATATTACGTTTTACCATACAGCCCCGAGTTTGTACCCCTTCGGTTATCAAATCGAATCATCTAAACATTTTACGACAGCAAGACTGAGCCCGCAGTTTTTGTAGTTCCAAAGAGGGAATATTTGTTAACAGATCCAATAGATATTTCCTAATGAGCAGACCTTTTCTATCGGTTGAAGAGACTTTGTACACAAAAAAGTTGATAACTTACTTGGAATTCATCCAACAATAGATGATGGGATTGTACATGGAGTTGCTCATGGCGAGCCAGTAGATGCCAAGGTATATTTCTTGGATGTGGGGATAGTTCACCACGTCGGGATAGTAGGAGGTGACCACGAAGTACACGTGGAATGGTAACCAGCAGACAGCGAAGATTACCACCACCACGATCATCATTTTGACAACCTGAAACAAATTTATGCAATTTTCATAGTATCCAATTAAAAAAATCGATTTTTGAAGAACTATAATGAGTTCGGTTCTTGAAAAGGGTCATGCCATGCTGAACGATTTTGGATTGGATTGATCTATTATCACAGACAGAACTATTGCTGCTAATAAGCCTGATATAGTGGTAAAAGATCAATTGGTGCGCCGGCAATAATTATTGATGTCACCATTCCGCATGACGATAACTTGGATAAGGACTAAAAAGACAAAATGTCAAAACATTTATATATGGCACATCAGGTTACTAATATGTGGTTTGGCGAATGTCTCGATTTTTGTCTCTACAAATGGATTGATGATACAAAAGAAGAGCCTCGCTTCTATTTTGGGGGACCTGTTTTGTAATAGGAGCATAATTTAGAAATATGCATATTATATTTTTTAGTAATTTTGACTTAGGTTTCGAACTTACTATATTCTTTTATCGCAATTATAGTACCTTAGGAATGGAGATTTTATTTTTGCCGAATTATTTTTATTTCCATATAATAATATATTGCTTTTGAAAAGTTGTTTTTTGTCTAGCGACCAGATTCTAGAGTAAGCCTAAGACCATCGATAACTTGTGAAGCTATAAAGAGCACCTTCATTTAGTTTTACTTAATACGTATTCAGTTTATTATTACTAGTTTAAATACTGTTTGATTTTAATTGTTTGCTTATTTTTAATTTCTCTTTTATGTAATATTCACCATTGTATTGAGACTCCGATATGTCAAAAATAACTGTTAATGACTAAAACCGACTTTCTAATTTCCTAAAGAAATTACTTAATTTTGTGAAATATTGTGCAAACGCTTTGTTTGTTCTTTATCTTGTTGTCGTCATATTTAATGTTTGTGATATATATGAATATTTTGAATAAGAAAATATTCTGGCGTATGCTTTAACGAAAGGCAGCTTGTGAGAATCAATATCGGGAACTTGTCTCTCTCCCGGCCTCTGGGAATTTAGACCACAGATAAAGTGCCCACTACTTAGAGACTTCTTTTAAATAAATCCAAGGCAGGTTGTTATATATCTTACTCTTCGTTTGCTCTTGACGTTGTCAAGTTGCCTCTGCGTGCACTCTCCGATGGACTGCGATCCCCATAGCTCCACTCCGACCCTGGAGTACGCGTAAGTCATCGCCATGATGGGTAGGAAGTACGTCAGAACCATGAACATCACGTTGTAACTGAAATAAAAAACAAATTGAAGGTTCGCCAACTGATGTATTTTCCGCACCGTTATGTCGTGGAACAGCTTGCTATTAATATTTATATTATAATTAGCGGCGTGGACCAGCTTCACCCGGGTGCGGCTAGTTTTTGAGCTCAGTTCACATCAAAAACACATCATTTCACGTACTAACTGTTTCAAATTTAAACTAAATGTGGTCGCCGTCGAGTATATTGCTTTTCCCGTCCCGTCTCGTTATATCCCCTTCCGCCCCGTCTCATGACAAAGCATGCAATCCTGTCCTCTCCTGTGACCTGTCTCATGCCATCCATTAGATTTTGAATGAGTAGTAAATATGTATTTTAGAATTCCTTACTCTGTCCACCGGCACACCGGCTTAAGAGATTACAACTAGAATATAATACGCTGACGGCTGTGTCACAGTTTTTACAAGTACAGTAGTCAAAGTGAACTTTTTATAATATAAAATTGAGTTGTTATTTTAATGTTATCTGATATTTAGATCAAAATAATCTGTAATTTTCAAATGGAATAAATAAAAATCATTTATATATTTGAATAACCAAATACGGATTGTTTTAGCGAGGTTGGAAAAAAGTTAGCTTTTTAGTTTCTAGCCATAAAATAAGTTCATAAAATAAGTCTGTGGATTTTGTTTGGCCTCATGCCTTGGATATTTAATTTGGTGCAAAATATTTTAGCTTACTAATGATGACGAGGCGATGTGCACTCATCCATCAATTAATCTTAATCTCCAGGATTCTAAACGATTAAGTAAAGGCTGAAACTTGCAAAGCCACCAGTTATTTACGTACTGTATATTAATGAGATAAAGTTGACAAGGGTGAAAAACTTGGCGACGTTTGCGAAAACTAGGCGATTTTATTTTTTAATACAGACAGTTATTTTGGTGTTTTTTTTTCTGTAAATATTTGTGTGGTTTGTTAAATGGAAAATATGCAATAGTAAACAATGAACTATTCTTAGCCTTCAATTGAAATTAATAACGGTGGATGGACATTGTCCATCCTGTTAATTGTTGGAGGTCTCACTTTTTGAGGATATTCCCTAAACTATTAATGGCTTTTTATATCTTTATTCACTACTTGGGTGAATACGATAGTGGTCTGTGTAGTGGTAAGCAGATATCACCGCTAATAGATTTTGGAAACCGAACGGCTTCTATTTTTATGATTAGTATATTGTAATACTATAGATTATAACATATTATGATCATCAATTTCAGTCAGAATTTAGACAGATCATTAACAAAAAATACATTTTATATTTAGGAGAACTCAACTCACTTTAGCACAAAAATCGTGGACATATGCAAATTTTTGTTAAATTATAACATCATAATAATTTTGAGCTTAATAATAATAACTCTTTATTATAACACCATATACAAAGGATAAACAAAAGACAAAAACAAAAGAAAAAAGAAGAAAACAATAGTTATAGAAACATAACGTTGGTGATATAACTGGCGGTATTATCGCTTTAAGCGATCTCTTCCAGACAATAGAGTTTACTTCAATGCTGAAAATAATTATGGCGCATAATTATGTTAATAATTTACATATATAACTCACACGTATTCCATATGGGACCTCGTAGTAATGCCGTCCGGCCACTCTGAGAAACACACGCGCCTGCGAAATAAAATAAGTAAGGTCACACATCCATTGGAATTTTAACGGCCGCAATATTTCACAGCACGGGGAACGATCAACACATTTATTAAGCCTCCGCTGTACAAGTTGGGCTTTATTTATTTAATCCTTTTTTGCACTATACAGAGATAATATTTAGAAATTACAGAATAAAAATAATGGTTCATGTGGCGGCCTTATCACACTAAGTAATTTCTCACAGGTAGCCATGGGATGATATATAAATAGGAAAAAAAAGGTGAAAATGAAATGTATCGAACGGTAAATGTCAAATATATTCGAAGTTATGAAATTGTATTCAGAGCTCCTCTGATCGCAGTCTATGTTTATCTAGAAAATGGGTTTACTTCAAAATTAATCAAGTTTGTCTTATAAGCATTTACTAGATGTAGAGTAATACATGCTTGTATTGAAAATATTAATCTGTATCAGCCCATATACGTCCCACTGCAGGGCACGGGCCTACTCTACAATCGAGAATACGATTGAGAGTGGTTAGGCCATATAGTCCACCACGCTGGCCTAGTGCGGGTTGGCGGACTTACATACCATAGAAATTCTTATGAATCGCTATGGTATGCAGGTTTCCTCACGATGTTTTCCTTCACCGTTTTAGTGCGTGGTGATTGACTATCAATACACACATGACTCCGAAAAGTCAGAGGTGTGCCCTGGGATTCGAACCCGCGACCACCGTGAACATGCTGGCAGTCGCGTCTAGTCCGTTTACCAACAGGCCACCACGTTATAATATTAAACAAGCTGAGAAATTCAGTTTATAGTCTATAAAATAATACACGTTTGAAAACATATAATTTTATAAAAAGAGAGTTATTTGTGAAATAAATTTGAATCTAATTTTTGTCCGTATTTTTATTCGTCGTCGCGATAATTTAAATTAGGCAAAGGTCCTACCTACCTAGTCGAGATAAATTTTTATTCCCCTGAATTGACTGACTAAAATAATAATTTTTTACGGATCATTTGGCAAGTCCAACACAATCAGCGACTACTTTTGAAACATTTTGGAAAGGTAAATATTTCTGAAGACTAATTTTATAAATGGATACAATAAATGATAATGTGTTTTTCTTCTTGTTTAATTTACTTTCGTGATATAATATGTTTTCTGTTTTTGTTTGTGTAATTAACTGTTTAACAGTTACTTACTCAAACAAAAACAGAAAATATATATCACGTAAGTATATTAAGAAAGAAGAAACAAACATTAATCTTATTTTATAAATTTTGGAATGGACGATGAACAATAATTATTCTTCATTACTTGGTCCTTGCTACTTTTCATTAGTGACTTATGAGATGCGGTGTATTAAAATTGTGTGGAACTTGCCCCTAATTGTGTTTATTAGGGTGAGAACATTAAGCCTTCCGGTTACTAGGGTACTTGGATGAGGCGAGAAGTTTTTAAGCAAATTAATTATTCTCCTAAGTACATTTGTGCTGAATGTTCCTCGAGTTGATATTAACTGGTGGTAGGTCTCTCATATGTGGCAGGTAGCCTGGGCAGGTATCACCGCAATGTCTATTACTCCCGCTAAACAACAATTTAAATGCACTGCTGTGTTTTGGAGTGAAGGACATTGTAGCCAGAGAAACTACTGGACATATTGAAACTTAACATTTTATCTCTCAGGATTGCGAGCGATGTGGAATGCCAACCAAGCATTTAGGCGTTATTTGGTTTTGCTACTGTTCATGAACGGTCGTATCGTTTACCGTCAGGTGAACGGAATGCTCGTCTCACCATTCATTGAAATAAAAAAAAAAATCGTAGAAAAGAATCAGGAATAATATTACAAGTAAACATGATTAATTTATTATTATTTATTTGGCCTATTTCAATCATACCTATGACCAGCAATTATAGATACATTAGGGCTAATATGATGACGATACTGATTGTTATAAATCTTTTTATCACATTTATACCTTGGTATTTTCAACTGCCTTGGTGGCGTAGTTGTACTACGGTACGGTTACAAAGCTGAGGTTTCGGGTTCGAATCCCGAGTTGAGGAAAGTGATATTGGATTTTTCTTTTCACTATCAGCAAGGAGTCAGGAATTCGTGCCCGATATAGCGATAGGCTCGCCTCTTATCACATCGTGGGATGGAGCATACAAGGGGAAATGTGGCTGTCTCGGTAGCACCTTTGCCTACCCGTTCTGGAAAAAAGGCGTATGTATGTATAAATTCACGGTCTCACCTGAGACTTCCATCAGGCAGAAAATCGTTGACGGTGGTGAAATATATGAGGTTCGGGCTGCTGATGATGGAGCTCCAGGCCCAGATGGCAGCGGTGATGCCCAGCGTCGCTCTCTTCCCGAGCCTGGGCCGTAGAGGACTCATGATGGCCACATACCTATGGAACAAGCACTGGGTTATAATGTTGACATAAACAAAAAATAAAGTCCACTTAATCTTATCTCTTTAAGGGATAAAATTATGTAAGTTTCATCCCTGAATATTAGGAAAGCCGGTGGAAATCGGATAATATAGATGTTCTAACGCCACGCAACATTATACTAAATAGTTCTAACTCCAATAAAGTTACCAGTAGCAAACTTCGTACATGAAAATTATTGAAAACGATTACATATTTCGATTCTAGCGCCATGCTCTGGTGAGAATGTGAAATTATCGTGTAAGTAGTTTAAATGGAATTGTTAAATAGCGGTAGTGTGCCACTAAACTAAGAAATATGTTATGTAGGTTTATAAAACTTCTGTAAATTACACTAATGTCAACTTGATATTAAATAAAATTATAGGCGGTTAAGAAAGATACAAATTATGAAATATTGACATAGCCAATTAGATTTTCATGCGTTTGCCGGGTGAGCCCGCTGGTGGTAAAAGCACGACGAAGAAAAATAAAATAGAGTTGTGCATCTATCTCTGTATATAATACTATTTATGAACAGTAATATGTGGTAGGTATCAAAAACTACTAAAGATCAAAATATGTCCACACTGTAATAGTTTACTATCTGGGCAAGAAAGACAGTTATCTCTTGTCATTAGTCACAATTATGCCTACATAACTGCTTCTTTAAACTACAATGGATAGGATGAGAAAACAAATCGACTGGAAAATTGTTCCACAGTTTAATGGTGCAGTGTTGTTCTTGAGTGTGTACATGTATTATGTTAGTAATTAAAAATGGCAATTCCCTAATACCCAGAGATCTGATAGTATTTAAATTTCAAACAACTACAGTAATAACCGTATATTAATCATACCAAATGTATGTTATCATCAGTAATAGCCACATCTGTGATGCCACGGGTAATTTGCGTACATTCATAATTGTACTGCACATGCATGCAGTATACATTTTAACAAACGAACTCTTATTAAGTATGAAGATTACAATTTTGATACAACCACTAATTTAATATTTTATTTATAGTATAGTTTCAAATTATTTTGATTCAGTCGTAACGACCCAGAAACCATGCAATGTTCTTCGTCTCTCTACCATTCTTTATATTAAGTATTTATGAATTAAAGAGTCAATTTAAATTTAGAAACAACATAAAAATGTTTAATTCCGCTGTGTAATTACTTTCTTAATTTTCCTTAATTGAAAAAAAAGAAGATACAATAGAACCGCAAGGGTTTTCATTTAACTTTTGTAAGGAAAATAATTGTGGTTTAATTCTTACAAAACGGCTGATTGTTTTAATTAATAGTTCTCTGATTCCGCGAAATTAAAGTGCCTAAAAATCTTAATTATTTTTTCTTAAGGGAAAAATGCATGAATCGTTGTAGCCTGTAGGCAATGTGTTGCATGATTACAAAATTTTTGTTTAAATAAAATCTAATTATAACCTACATTTAGATATGTTTAATAAATCACATATTACTTACTTGGGATGAACAGTTTTTTTTTTGATGAATGGCGTGACGAATATGCCATTCGCCTGATGGTAAGCGGGACGATCGCTCATGTACAGTAACAAAACCAAACAATATCAGGAATTACAAAGCAATGCTTGGCATTCAACTATGCTCATCATTCTGAGTCATAAGATGATAAGTATCATTATGTCCAATTGTTACTCTGGCTATAATTTACCTTAAACTAGAACATAACCGTGCATTTATACGGATGTTTGGCGGGAGAAATCCTTCGTTAGTTTTTTTGGGAATTAATTATCGGGGAATTGAACTTACATTAAATACATCAATAACTTGAGGATCGGTTAACATCACAATTTACCCGTCATTGCTTGTTTTTCTGTTTGACATTAATAATTAAATATTTACTATTGCCGATTAACCATTAATTAACTCTGTAACAGCATAACTAAAGTCAACTTAGTAATGCGCTATGGAAAGTGGTCTCATGGGACAAGTCGTCCCTCACTTTTTAATACAGATATCTCCAAAAGCAAGTGTGGTTTAATATATTTTGGATAATACGTATAGTCAGCAACATAAGTCGCTACACACTTCCCATTTTTTTATAACTCTTTTATGAATTAAAATTTCGAATTACTAGTCTGTAGTCGGAAAGTATAATCAAGTAATGTCTTCTTTGTCGATAAGTGTTATACGATATTGAGAATTATTATTATTTTGGATTATAAGACCATTCCAAATTTCATAAATGTATAGCGACTTATGTTGCTGACTGTACATTGCAGGTACTAAGAGCGGGTAATCGTGAATCAATTCATGTCCATGGCTAGCCAGAGTTGTTCCAGCTAGCCACTGGCAAGGAGGTATTTAAGGGACTGACTGCCAACCTTCAGTAATGAAAAAGCATCTATTGAAGAAGAATCGTGAATACTGGTATATTTTGTACTCAAAATATTATATTGGTATCATGCAAAAAAATTGTCCACTTCCCTCCTTAGCAAAGTCCAAAATATGAAATGAAGAGCCAAACACCCGGTTAAAGAAATAGTAATGAACTAATAAATACACCCAAAAGCCACATACATACATATTCCCAATCCCTCACTAGAATACGAGTCTTGTTCCGTGGGTGTTAGGAATAAACAAATATTTGTGGATAGTACAAATATTTGGCTCGGTGCGAGGATTGAACTCTCTTGTTTCACAGCCGACGTCTTACCAATTAAGCTACAGAGGCTGTTAAAGACATTATTACTAACCATTGAGGAATTATAATAGAGTGGACATTGGGAACAAAATCTCTGCGCATTGTGCTAGCTAGGAAAGATGATGTGACTGCGTAGGCGTGACAGAGACAGAAATAGAAGGAATGGTACCGTTAATTTTTGTCACAAAAATTTTGTTTGCAGTGTCCCCTCTAGTATAATCTCAATGTAACTTACCTATCAACACTGATAGCGAGTAATGTGAAGACAGATGCCGATATGCTGAGCACTGCGATGAACTGACAGAACTTGCAGTAGAAATGACCGAACGGCCAGTCCGAATTCAGCATGTATGTGAAATTGAAGGTCACGTTGAGGGTCGAGACCATGGCGTCGGCCACGGATAGGTTTACTGCAAGAAAATAAACATTTTTATTTGACTTCAAACATCAATGTTAACGTTTGTGGCGGCTGTTGCTGCCCATGCATCACCATCTACACTTGCTGCGCCAAGATTTTCTAGTCTTACGTGGAAACCGGCGCTTCGTATGTCTTGATTAGTCAGTGATGTGGCGGAGCGCAGTGGCGTGCCATTCCATGTTTGTTCAGTGAAAAAGTGCCGTCATGTGCAAATAAACTATAGCTTTTCTACAAGTCTGTAAGGATGTGGGTGATGCTGGTCCTTGGTGTGAAGATGGTTCTTATTGGATTTCCTGTGGCTGAATGTTGGATTTAAAATAATATTTCCAATAGTCACAAATTTAAGTCCGATCTCGATATACACGTATTTCAGTGTCGTGGGTATCAGAAGCTACGAGGAACATAAACGAGAACACTCACTATGCTCAAAATAAATTAATTATTATCGATTATAAAAAAATATCGCGAAAAAAATGAAGGTAGTTAGAATAAAAAACTTTAGTAATAATTGAAACCCTCTTTGAATTTAATAATATGACTAAAAATTATGTAAATGATTGTATTTGTTTTAAAGATGTAGGTATATATTTTTGTACAATTCTTATAATAACTATCGTTTCTACAAATAGCTCATGATTAAATTGAATACATTTTTTTTCCTACGACGACGCTTTTTAGACGAGTCGATTTAAAGTGATTGTGATCAATTTGTTCAGAGAACACCTTAAGTGTAATTAGCAAACCCATAATAACATCAGACTTTATATCATTTAAGCTTTGGCCATTTGCAATAAGACTGAATAGTCTAGTTCGTTCAGATTTCCTTACAGCACTGTATCACGAAACGGCTAACTTAATATTAATTTGTAGTCTGGACTTTATGTAGCTGTTGTATTTATATAAATAGACCATCATCATTAATCAATATAATCATCATTAAAATAGTCGATCATACCCAAGAAGTAATTAGTGACGCTCCTCATCCTCTTGTTGGCCAGCACGATCCATATGACGACGAGGTTGCCGACGGTGGCGACCACCACCATCCCAGCGAACAGCACTGTCCACAACACCTGTCGCCACCACGGCAGGATGAATGACTGGTAGGCCTGGTGACAAACACAAGTCAATGAAAAGGAGAAAAAAAACATGCAGGGTAGGCACAAGTACAATTTGTTTATCTTTCCTTTTTAGGATTCTGTTCCCAGAAGGTAAAAAAGGGACCCTATTACCAAGCTTCCGCTGTCTGTCTATTCGTCTGTCTGTCACCAGGCTGTCTCATACACCGTGATAACTAGAAAGATGAAATTTTCACAAATTCTGCATTTCCGTTGCAGCTGTAAGAATAATTAATATTAAAATAAGAAAATGAAAATATTAAGGAAGGTCCCCATAAAATAAACGTGTTTTTTCGTTTTTTTGTTCAATATTAATAATAGTAACAGGTAGACACTTAATTCAAAATAATTTTTAAATTATTGTCTCAGTAAAACTAGATTTATTTGTCGTTTTAGCAAGAATTACAAAACAACATAGCTGTTAAGCATCGGTCCTACCGATATAATAAAGATTAATATTTTTGTATGCCGTATTGCCTTGTACAGTAGGTACTCCTTATCATATTTTGGACCATATATTGATTTGATACAGTCTTCTTCAAATTGAAACATTGCTCCTCACTACTATTCAGCAGCAGAAATAGACAAGGACATCATTGACACAACTCAAATGGTTTTTAATATTTAAAGTAATAAATCCTTAGTTACTAATATTTCATAATCATACTGTGACAAGTCAAACATGAAATTGCTTTCTTTATTCAGTGCACGCTGTAAAAATAAGGAAAACAAAGCTTCCGACGGCGTCTAATTTATATGAAAATATAAAGTTAACAATAACGATATTAAAATGAGTTGTGTTTTATGCAATTAAATAGTTGACATTCTTATTATGACTCGGAAGCAGCGAGTAATGAAGAACTTGTGTAATATAATTTACAATTTTAGTTTTCACAACCGGTTGGCGCTACATTTTATTTTTGTAATAAAACCTTTGATTTCATAGATATATATTTCTAAGATACATAGGTTATAGAGCTTTTGATATTGTGTGTGGATGTTTACGCTTCAGAAATTTGTGTAGGTAAATTCACCAAAGGCAGGAAAGAAGTTTTATATTTTTGATTTTAAATATAATACTAGCGAATTACCTTCGCGAAGATGTAGACATTCTTTTATTCTTGATTTTTGCCTAACTTTATTGTTTACGCAGCCTACATATCGGGGATTCTCATAAGAAACACACATTCACCATTATTGCAATATTTTTCTTCGATGCTCTACTGCTATTGTTTATTAGAATAGTATTCACTACGCCAAAATGCGTGCTGTTTTATAGTACATCTTATGTCTCAGGACGGCGAGCGCTTTGGAATGCCAAGCATTGCTTTGTAATTCACGGTGTTTTTTGGTAACCTGTTGTTTGCTACTGTCCATTAGCGGTCGTGTCAATTACCATCTGGTAAATGGCAAGCTCGTGTCGCCAATCATAGCAAATAAAAAATTAATTCAAAGTTATTTCTAACTATTTTACTCGTACAAAGCAATCAATACTAGTGACAAAGAGATTCACTTTCAATTACACTCTCTTCCCGAATTAACTAAGTTTATTTGCGATGTGAAGTAGTTTTTATTTGCTCTTCAGGTATTTATTTTGTTAGATAGTTATCTCTAAATTTCGTTAAAATTTAAAGGTAGAGATTCAGGTAATGGTTTTCTTACATCTTGTTGTCTAGAATCTAGATCGTTTACGATATTAAGGCGCACGAATGCGTTGTTGTTATTCTGTGTCAAAATATTAGAAATAGATTTTAAAAGGTGATAAAGTGGATAAAGTGAAAGTAGGATGTCAGGATCGAGCAAAGTGGCGGTCTTGAGTCTCTGCCTACACCTATGGGATATAGGCGTGACGATTATATATGTATGTATGTAGATTTTCTCTCTTCACATTTTATTTTGTCGGACGTGTTAACAAAACCACGTAATAACATCCTAATACACGCAAATGTACTCTATTTTTAAATAGCTGTGCTGCTGAGATAAGGAATATGGGAGTGGTAGATCAAGTACCATGGGTATATATTTAGCACAAAATAAAAATAGTACAACTAGAAACAAAGAAAAGTATCCCGTAGTATTCTCGTTGCAGGCCGCCAAATGTTGTTCCTGTATAATTTTATTTCAGCGGGTTTCGAGTAGCGTAACAGCTGACGTCACCGCCCAGCAGATTTATTTGGCTCTGTGTATTTGGACCCAGTACTATTAAATTTAAATGAGGCCTGGCTGATCTTTATTCCGGTTTTATTACTTCGCTAATCAGCGACAGAATTGAAAGATTTCTTTAGGGTAGACGAAAAGAAAGTATTTTTCCGTTTCCCGTTTAGCCTGTGTATATTCGGGTTCAAGCAGTTCGTCATATTTTGTTCAATAAGCATGGGTACTCTGTTTAGGTTGTACTGCGCTTATCATGTACTTTATAGTCACATTTGTATTCACATATACTTTAATAGTGTTATATATTTCTAATAGCCCACACTCCACAGTAAGTTTCTCTAGGCATTTTCTTCCACGTACTACAAATCTCTGAAAGCAATTGCCAATACCAATGTTTCCGGATAAAGCAGACGGGCAACCTTTAAAAAAGAGCGTACTCTTACCTTAAGGGCTGGTAACGCTCAATGGTGTTGCAGATATTCATGGATGGCGGTGATCACTTACTATCAAGTGAACCGTACCCTTGTTAGCTCCCAAGTTTTATAAAAAAACCACCGGGCTTTCGCTACGATTCAAAGGTCTAAAATAAACATCTTCTGTTTTGTCATATTAATATTTTACGTGTATGAAGCGACGAGTATTCGATCAGAAGTTAATTATTCCATAGTATAACGCGGAGTAACGGCCTACGTATTTTTACAACAGAATTGAGTTTCACACGCGAACACGCTTATTTTGAAAGCGCGAATAGCTGTTGTTAAAAAAACATGTTCTAAATTGGCAGTGTGTACTTTTTGTTTAAAAATTTGCCTATTAGAATGATTCTTCGTAGGTGTACAAAAATAATTATTAATCCACTCAGAGATTGAATCCAGTCTCCATTTCAACGTCGATATTTTCAGTATCACGCAATAATTGTCAAATAAATAATAAAAAATACTCGTATCTCAAAGTTCCTCGCATGATCTTGTCCGTGTGGTCTCAAAATCGGTATACCTTAATATAGATTGCAATTGAGTACTAGTCTTGTGCCGTCAGTATTCGCAAACAAAAGCGATTTCTCAGTCTCAGAAAGCGCACTACACACCGAAGGCGTCGATCGAAAAGTCGACGTCTTGACATGATATAAGTAACTTTGGTATGACGTTGTTGATTGTCGCTGGTCAATTCTGCTGTCACATGCCGCCAACAAATTGGCAGGCTTGTTGTCGACCCACAGATCATGGGATTGACATGATTGTCTTATTATAGGCCGCCGGGTTGTGACAGCGGGTTGCGTCGCCGGGCCGGCGGCTTTGGCACACCAAAGCAAGGCAATACACATATTGCGTTGAACATTGCCAGATTTTTTGAATTTTTTTGTTTCATAAAGAGTTATATTATTAATCAAAGATTTAAGTTGCTCGATTTTTCTCTTCAAGGAATTAATTAAACAATCAAGGAATAAAGAAATAAGAATTGTAAAGTACCTAAATTAAATGCTTAAGTCATAAATCATTGAACGTTAACAACCAACTTTAAACAATACTCAACTTGTAGATATGAAGTTGGTGTAATAGTTACTTCCCGTTACTGTGGAAACTTGGCTGTCAGTCGTCAACTCCCAAATGGATTTGTCCTCGGCCGAGATGTGTTTCAAGTGTTATCGCGTCTAAGTGTCCCACTGAGGGATCTATTACAATAAGTCTTTGAATTTGATTTCGATATATCTTCTAGATATTACAAGATAAAAATATCTACTTTATCCTTACAAAGCTGATATTTATCAGCCTCCGTGGCGCTGTTGGTGTAAAGCCGCCTGTGTAACGAGAGGCTGCAGGTTCGATTCTCTCACCAAAACAAATGTTTTTGTGATTCACAGGTATTTGTTTCGGGTCTAAGTGTTTGTGAGACTGAAAGTATAGTTTCTGATACCCACAACATAAGATTTAATGTTAGTGTGGGGTCAGAACTATGTAAGTGACTGTTGGGTGTATTTATTTATTATTTGTAGTTTAAGAATAATGTTGAAATAAATCGTGATCTAGCAGGTGACATTTGGCACACAGAATCTGAATGAAAACTGAAATGAAAATATTCAAACCCATGGTTAACAATCAATAGAGTTGGATGGTGAATATTATCACCATATTGAGAAATTGGTTACCGATGGGGACAAATAGTCATGATCAAAATATATCAACCAGTGAAAGATAACAATCACTTACCGGTTGACATTATGGTCTACTTAAAATAAAAATCCAAAATGCAATGGATTGTGTGTAAGATACGTTTTTTAATACAAGGGCTATGTTTTATCTTGAAAAGTGTGATGTCTCCGTGAAATGAGCAAGGAATTCTAATATATTTATTACTGTTTTGACTACGAAGGGTTTGGGATGGGACAGGAGGCTTATGTGTAATCAAGGGACACGATAAAACGTACATGGACAGGATATAATTTAATTGATTGATTATATTTTAATTGAACTTTCCTTACTTGTATTAATTATTAAATGGTGAGAAATATCATGTGTTTAGAGTGTGTTTATATTTTTCATTGTAAGCCCGGAGTTAAAAATTTGTGCCCGATATGGCGAAAAGCTAGCTAACTACCACATTGTGAGACGGAAAATAGAAGACAAAATGTGGGTTACCTGGTACAATCTGCTAATCCGTTCTGGGACAAAGGCGTTTATGTTTATACCTATATATGTGCTTATAAAATAGTCATAAGCATTGTGAGCAGTGCATGCTATCTTATAAATATTAAAGTGCAATAACAGTCTTGATATGTGATCTGAAACAGCTGTAATGCAAGCTCAGACTAATTAGATATCTTATTTAATATTCACTTTTGGCATGATTTGATTACTGTTTTGTCTAATTATACTTACTTTGACTTTTATTCCCTTTTTTCTTTTTATTCCATTGAATAGCATGACCAACATGTCGTTCGCCTATTGGTAAGCGATACGGCCGGTCATGAAAAGTGAAAAAACCAAACAACACCTTGAATTACACGCTTGGCATTCCACTGCGTATATACTCAGACATAAAATTTTTAACTTTAATTATATGTCCAGTAGTTATTCTGGCTACAATGTCCTTCAGACCGAAACACAACAGAGCATTTACACTACTGTTTGGCGGGAGAAATAGATATTGCGGTGGTACCTATCTAGACGGCCTCTCACATATGAAATACCTATCACCAGAAAGTTGGTTATCGCTTAACTCTACATTCGCTATTTTTTTTTTTCAGTTTTCCTCATTTCTAACTTTGTCAAAATAGGGAGGGCCTTCAAGATGTTTCTTTGCAGTCAGGGGTAAAGTAAACATCCCTTATGTGTGTTACCTTGAAGTTGTTTTGTGTTTGTACGCTGTTAGATTTTTATCTGGGACGTTCGGTGTCTTTATCTTTGCTATGTGTGCTTTATGTTGTTGAAAACAGTGTTTACGAATATGTAAGATAATTTCTACGAATATGTAAGATAACGCACTAAAAACGGTGAAGGAAAACATCGTGAGGAAACCTGCATACCATAGCGATTTATAAAAATTTCTATGGTATGTAAGTCCGCCAACCCGCACTAGGCCAGCGTGGTGGACTATATGGCCTAACCACTTTCAATCGTATTCTCGATTGTAAGATAATTTAATTTTGACAAAAATATTTTTGTTTTGGTGGCAGCAAGAAATTGACACGCGTAGTGCTATTTTGTATGTCTTTTAATATGTAGAGGAAAATTATATTTCTGTACTATCGTTGATTAGCACGAGTAAAACAGCCGGTCAAGTTCACAGTTATTTTATTACTGACGACGATTGATTGTCACTATGCGAGGCGCAGTTCGCGAGTGGGTAACAGATTTTTATTAATTGATGAGTACCTACATATCAATTTCATATTATTATTTTTTATATTGCGACGTCTAGAAAGTATTAATTACCTATAGTTATAACTGGTAAGTTCAAATAGTTGGTGTCGTCGGAGATAGTTATTATATTTATAGGTAAAAGATCGATTATTTGCTTCTCTTCTGAGTACATACGTTTACAAACCCAGTTTTTATGCAAAAACACTTTAAAAATGAATACCTATAGGCTGCACTCAAAATATTTATCCTTTAGGGATAATTTCTATTTTTCAACTGTTTAGATTTAGTCAAGTACTCGTTGAAGCCCGTAAACTTTGTTTAAGGACCACTTGCATCTAGTAACTTTGAATTTAACTTTTGTAACCAACCAACTCAACATTTAGTATTTTATTATATGACGTTGATATTTTAGAAGTTAAAGTTAGGTCAGACATTTAAAACCCAGTTGTATCAATTAACTTTGATTTTGAAAATATAAATCTTCATACATTTGCAATCTAAAATTTATGGCGATGAAATTACCAAAATCAGAGTTATGGCCGAAGATGTGTATTAATTAAACTGGAAATTGACGTACAGCGACAGATTTGCTGCCACGTTTCGTTCAGTGAGTGAGATTGCACGATGCCCGATACCTCTTTCCACTTCCATCCGTTTTTCTTTCCCGCTCTCCTCCCGATTTGGTGGTCCAACAACGCAGATGTTCTTAGGCGGTTATGATCTCTTACCATTAGGTGACTTTGTTGCTCATTTGCCTTACCTGTACAGTAAAAACAATTGGGCCTAAATAAAAGCAAGTTCAAAACACATACCTCGGTGGCGTTCGGTGTGGTGTTGACGTATCTTTCGTTCTCCACATCGTAGAAGGTGACGTAGAAGTTGTGAGCATCGGTCATGGATGTGGAGCGATTAGACGCTATGGTGGGCCCGAGGTCGTCCAGCATCCTGGCATCGGGATACACCTGGAGACCAGAAAAAAAACATTAATTTTATCATTGGAAATTTTAGCTAGAGTAACTACTGGACATACAGAGTCTTATAAATCGCTGCGTGGTGGACTATATGGCCTAACCACTCTCAATCATACTCTCGATTGTAGAGGAGGCGTGTGCCCTGCAGTGGGACATATATGGGCTGATTGAGAGAGAGAGAGAGAGAGAGAGAGATACAGAGTCTTAATAATTTATCAAGATGGCGAGCGCAGTGGAATGCCAAGCATTTCTTCATAATTCATGGTGGTGTTTGTTTTCCGCCGATGCTCATTCTTAGCATACTGACGCTTTAACTAAGTATTAGTTGCTAACAAATCAGTGCCTGTGAATTCAACATCTATTCATTTGTATTTCGTAATGTACAAAATACAATAGATTCACGAAGAAAAAATAATTTTAAAATTAGGGATATATTTTTATTGGCCCACAAATCAAACAAGCTTGGATAAAGTACCGGAATCCATTTTGAAACTTGTGGCCTGTCAAAGTTTATTGATGAGTTTTAAACACGTAAGCGACGTGAACATGCATTTTAACTTGGAAAAATAGATTGATAAATGAACCAGTGGAGTACAGTGCAATTTCTCTGTGAAACTGTATACTTAGCGAGAGTTAGAAAACTCTGGAAAAGACTAATGAGGTTTATTGTTTATGCAGTTGACTGTAAATAGATTCTCTTAGTTATTCAAAATATTATTTCGGGAAGCCTTTATATTTTAATTAAATCTGCAAAATTTTTGTATTGTACATATTTAACAACCGCCTTTCTGACTTTAGACCTTTTAAGAAATACTTTGGTACTCACACAGATAACTTATGTACTCCCGAATGGATAGGCAAAGGTGACTCTAAAGCCATTTTCGGATATTAGAAGAGAAAGGCACTAACTATATTCCTAGAAAATTCACATGATATTTAAATTTTAAACGTTTTCTTTTAAAAATCTACAATAAGTGGTTTGCCCGACCTAAAAAAACAAACCTATCGGTTGACTAAAGTGTGGTACCACAAGGTCCACGAAACGACGGACTTAATAGAAACTTATAGTATAAATTAATAACTTGATCCAAAGTAAGTTTTATTTAGGCCACGGTCTAAGAATAAACAGCCTTATTCATAGTCCATTGACAGTTTTAAAACCAATTTTGGCTATCGAATGTTTTGTCATTTTCCATCCACACATTCATCAGCCAAAGGAAGTCCACTGCTGAACATAGGCCTTCCCTAATGATTTCCACAGTGACCTGTTGGAAGCAGCCTGCATCCAGCGACGTCCCGCGAACTTTACCAGGTCGTCTGACCACCTTGTGGGTGGACGTCCTACGCTGCGTTTTATGCTACGTGGCCTGGCCTCCATTCGAAAATTCGTTGGTCCTATCGGCCATCAATTCTCTGCGCTATGTGCCCCGCCCATTGCCACTTCAGCTGTCTAATCCCCTGGGCTATGTCATCTTCACTCAAACTAAAATTAAAAGACGTTCTAAAGGGACAAATTATTCGATACTAAAAATGTTTTTTAACGTCTATGAATAATGCCGTAGGTTAATGCAACATCCAAATAACTGTTATTAAATGTTAACACCATTTCAATAATGCACGGGATTGTCGCAGGGTTGCCAATGATGTACTAATAAAATATACAAGTTTATGATACTGCAGACGTTGTTTTATCAAGGCCAATATTGTTTAAAAATTATTTACTTACATGTGACAATCTGAACTGTTAATATAAAACGATCACACTTTACTTGGGTTTTATATGCTAAAGAAATAAATATATAGCAAGTGCGAATTATTAAATGTTATATTAGAAGATTCTTAGTCCAAAACCTTTAGAAAATTCGGCAGTTTTTAAAATTCAAGTATAATATATTTCAACTATGCCTATATTTATCCGAAAGTTGTAACAACCCTAGATTATCCGTATAAATTTGCACAAATCTATACATAAACAAATCTATTGAAAACTAATTATGTTTTAAACCAACCCGCTTTGAATAATCCTAACAACTAATTATTTGTTATGACCAATATCCGATACAGCTTTGTAGTTTGTTGTTTCAAATATGTCGCTTGCATGGAAGCAGAGGGCTGGAATAAAACCCTTTTATTTCATGAGGAAAAAATATTAAGCTCCTCTTTCGTAACCCGGGTAAGGCCGAAAGGGGTAGGTCAGTGTCTCTGACCTTCCAGTCCGGCACAACGCGGATGTTGTGGCCGGGCTGGGTCCCGAACAATACCTACGCCAGCATACTGACTAAAAACCTCTCGATGACCGTGACACGCATTGTGGGCGGCACTGGACAACCCAGAGCGAAAAGCGCCGCGATTTACGTCCGCGTAACCATCTCGCGTGAAAACATTGTTGAGCCAATCCATTATAGGGCCCGGGTGACCCCAAGTGAAGATTATTTTTGGATGTCCTCTTAGGTGTTATCGATGTTCATGGTATAGATGAGGCTCTGTCATACACCCCAGAGTCGTTGTATATGAGTGCGCACTCCTCTATGTTCCCAGAGACTTCGATGACCTCTTCAGGTCGCCTCTGACGACGGGCAGGTGGAATTAACCCTAGAAGTACAATATTTTTAAAAGTGTCTGTATCGGTCCGTACACATCCTACGGCAGGGCATGTACCTTCTCTGTAATCGAGAGTACGATTGAGATGGATTTAATCCACACCGGAGTTTCTTGCTTTTCTATCGTGAAAACTTTTCCCCGAACCAGAGTATAGAAAAAACTACTGATATTTTTTAATGAATAGTATATAGATTGAGTATTATTTTAATATTTATATCTAAGCGTATTCCATATTTATCCCAAAGTATTTCGATGTTTATTTATGAGTGATACATACAAACCAAGTTCTATTTAAAAACAGGCGCCAACCTTAACTTCTAATTTCTCATGGGATCGCTCAAATTCGATCACTGCCAATGACTAGCTGAATTTTAGTCAAAATATGATCACCAATTACGTGTTCTCAGATGTTTGACGGTAAATAGAAACATGTATGATATTTGTAGCTGTAGTTTAGACCAGTTATGGATCGAGTTTCTTCATAGTATATGACCAACCAAGAAGTCCTTAGTATAGCCTATATTCAATTTAATATTTAAATAGCTTCATAGTCACTTAATTTATAAAACATCGAACTGGTCGCAGGTTTCTCATATGTGAGAGGCCACCTGGGGAGGTACCATCGCAAATGTTTTTGCCTCTCGCCAAACAGCAGTGTAAATGCCAAGTTCGCCAACCCGCACTAGGCTACAGACCCACTATATGACCTAACCACTGTCAATCGTACTCTCGGTTGTAGAGGAGGCCCGTGCCTTGCAGTGGGACGTATAAGGGCTGATGGCGAGCAACTTGGTGTCCCACAATAGCAGAGCAATGTCGTGCCACAAAGCATGCCCCATCTGTATAATTCTGAAAGCCCTGCAGATTAGTTATTGTTCTTTTCAAATAACTACCCATGCTAGCTAAAGAAGCCACAGCTAAATAATAATCGATAATTGGCCCAAACCAAATCTGCTAGTTCATACTTCTGCCGAACCATAAAGCTGTGAAACTGTTTATCACCTTCTTGTCACCTCACATTAATTATAGCTTTATTCATAAGTACCAACGTGCTGCGAATCAACTAGATTGAAATAATTGCCAGGTATAATAGTTCAATAATATTCAGCACTCGATCTGAAAAGTACCGCCACTAAAACCTGGCTTGAGTTTTCATCTTTAGAGGATATTTTAATTTTACACTTCTGTGAAAGTAGCTGGGCTCAAAATCGTTTGCTAATCCGACTCGTCTTCATGATTAACCATTCACTAAAAGCCACTCGTATAATGGCTATTCATAAAGTGGGGATAAATAGTCTGGGGTCATTTGAAAGGTGATTCATTGTAGATACATTAAAGTAAGCTCGGTGTCATTAATTACAGCAAACTTAGTTCGGTACGACAGCGATTTCTATAAAGCTGAAAAGTGAACTTAATCCTGATTTATACACAGATTTAGAAACAAAATAGGTATTCGCAGAAAGTTAATCTATATAATAGTTTTAATTGAATTTAACAGCGAGAATTAATTATGCCGGCTAAGATATTCGCTTTTTAAATTGTACATCGGTATCAAATGTAAAAAGAAAAATAAATTAAAGAAAACAAAGCACAAATGGCAGTCTATCACACAGACATTCTTGAGATGTAAAAGCAATTATTAAAAGGTATAGTGAAGATATTTTACTAGGAAGTTCAAAAAAATTACGAGAAATTGATGTACATTTTGAGCCAAATTTGTGGCAGATGTTGAGGGTTCCGGCCAGTGTAAATATGTGTACAGCGCCCAAATATTTGTTTCGGATGTTGGTACGTGCGGAAACTGTGTTTGTAAACACGCGACGCCAGAGGAATCACGGATTTAAACTTTGGCAATAATTTTAATTTTTAAGATACACACATTCATAAACTCACGTTTCTTGCTCAGAAGGGGTAGGCAGAGGTGAAAACCGGACACCAATATTTCACCTTGTATCTATGTGTCCCACGATATGATAGGGGGCGAGCCGATTGCTATATCGTGCACAATTCCTGATAATGAATAGAACAATGTAACATAACTTTGTCCAACCCGGGATTCGAACCCGAGACCTCGCTACCAACGCTACCGAGGAAGAGGCTTTTTAAGAGAAAATGTTCAAAATGTCACAAGAATTTAAGTGAATAAATACACTTAAGGCGTCAATAAGAAGTAAGGTGTTACACTCCGCCATCTTAAGATCATAACAAACATCCCCCGAGCCTTATAAATCCACAAGGTCGGAGCAAAACGCTCTAATCTGTGTTTACTTAATTTGCATAATACGTGATATTACCGTTTTATCTAAGCGAAAATATTAGAAGAATATAATGGTACTTTGGAGATATAATTACTGGGGTAATCGACTACGTGGGATCACGTAGAGCATCAGTGGTAATTTAATTATATTTACTCAGTATTATAAGGATACAATACGTATAATATGTATTAAAAATATTTATTGTGAATTTACAACTAATGAACTGCTCTGATTTAAAACAACTTGTAAATTTTGTATTAATCATGACATTGTAAACTGGTTTTGAAAAGAGCAACACTAGAGTTTCTAGCCCGTTCTTCTTTAACTGAATCTAAATTATGTTGAACATTTTAATGGATTCAATAAATTATTTTCATTTTTATTTCATTGCCTACAGTGATACTTATCGTACGTATCATTATGAAAATCTCTCGATTTTGTAACCCATCAAGCTTGTTTGCAGCGGGACTTCTTTACCGCATCATGTAATTGTAAATGTGATCTGAAGGAAGCATATCCCTGGATTCCTTTTACAGCAATTGTTTTATAAACTTCTGCAAAAGCTGTTGTAGTCCAGTTGTGGTTTTTAATGTTGAAGATAATGTAACAAATTCATGTTAAAAGAATCACAGGAATTTAATCAACTTTGTGTTTTGATGAAGACTACCATTACAGATCACATTGAGCTCAATTGAAAGTTTATAAATATTGTAGCGGCTCGGCCCGGATTCATTCGGTACAGATAGTTTTTTGCATCCAGTCCACATCAAAAATAATATTATAGATTATCCAGCGTATGCGTTGTATATTTTATGCCTTGGGTTACATTATTAGAGCTTAAATAAGAATCCCTATTTGTTTTTAAATATAATATAGCTTATATCACCAGGGGAAAAGTAACCTACCGACAGTGGCAAAATTTTTTTTATCGATTCAATAGTTTCAAAGTCTATTCAATTCAAACAAACAATCAAATTCCTCTTAATAATATTAGTATAGACGACAATAATACAACAACTGCTATCTTTATTGTCACGATCTCTCGATCCATTACGTCAAGGACATAATAGACCAAGAGCCCGTGGCCTTAATAACAAATATAAAATTCAGCTTTTATACTATAACGCTGACAAAATTACATTATGGTAAAGTTTGAAGATAGAATAATATTAAATAACATGTAATTTTGCCGGCGTGATAGTATAAAAGCTGAATTTTAGATATGTTATTAAAACGACTATATACAAATATTTCCTTGGTATTCAGACAGTTTTGATGGTTCTTTCATCTTGCCAGACACATTGAAGCTCATAACTTCCAAAGCAACCACGATCGGAACTTCGTAATAACTGATCGTTTGATGCCTATGTTAGAGTCAAATGCAGACAAACTTTCAGCTTTTATAAAATTAGGAAGGTCTGGCGGCCACGGGCTCTTGATCTATAATGGAAATAGCTTTGATTTTGAGATATGCTTTTGTTCATAAGATACACCTATGGTTGAGACTGAATATGATCATGTTGATATATACGAAGCCAGTTTTGTAGTAAAATAAAAATATAGTATAAGTATTTCATTTCACATTCTTGTTAGATTATATTTTGGGCAATAACCTAGCCTCATATATATTATATTCAATAAAAAATCTCGAAATATAACAATTTGAATATACAAAAAATATATTTAGACCGCGCAATAGACTATAAATATACCACAACAATAAGTTTGTGTGCTTCTAATTTGTCGTCGTTTAAGCATCTTGTGTAATGAATATAAATATCAGAAACACAAATAATCGTTGCTAAATATAATTTGCTCTGTATCAATTAATTGCGTAAAGCATTGAACATCAAATTAGATTCTAACTTGAAAATTAAAGGATGATGGGCGTTTTGGTACCCATGTCCAATCAAAATGAATTTACCCTCGTTGGATAGCTTTTTTCAAGAGAAGAAAATAATATTATGGCGAAAAACCTGTATGTATTGTCCGTTTTGAAATATCGTCGTCGGAAGGTATTGGATATACATATGTAATAACCGACTAATTCCGGAACTGTGTAATGTGCTGAAGAGGGCTATACCGAGGCTGATATCAAGTGCGTATTTAATCGGAAAACTAACTTAGAATACATGCAGATACAGCTGAATAAATTCCAGGAAATACTACATTATAGGTTAATTGTCAATTAACTTTTTAACTTTTTTTTTCTTTTTTGTATGGATGCGTATATATTCACTCCGTATTCCATAAGGGGTAGGCAGATGCTAGTATCTATGCTGTGCTAGGGTGCTACCAGGTCAATCATGTTTCCAGGTTTTGATTCCAGGCTGACCAAGAATAAAATTCCATAAAATGAAATGAAATGATAATTATTTATTAAATCCATTTAAGATGATCTACATCATTAAGATTCAATCATTTTTTATATCTATCACCTGGTTTGGAAAGCAGTTTTCACTAGAGAAGAACGAGCAAGAAATTCTGCAGTGTTTTTCTTATACAATTGGTTTAAATCACAACAGTTCATTCATAATATGTCATAACATTTTAAATACAAGCATGTTTACATTATATTTAATATAGCTGAGTGAAGCAAAGTCGAACGAACGAAGAATCAGTCATTATATGCATCATTGTTGGTATTTTTAGACTGGGTGTACTACAGAACAGTTAAATGCATTTTAACACCAAAAAACTTCGCTACGAAATACAAGTTCGGATCCCAGAACCACTTTGGGTATTTTTTGACAAAGCTACTTACTCGAGAATACAATGAAAGAGATGGAATATTGTTTAATACTTCAGGAAGAAAAGTCGAACGCCAGTTGGTCCTTGCACGAGAGTGTTCTAAAACGAACTACATTATGCCTGACAGGGGTTTCGATCACGTACCTAAAGACAATGTTCTTGATAGAAACCTCAGAATTCCTAAAACACTATTCGAAAATGAGGAAAGACGGATGCAACGATGGGAAAAACCGCTTGCACATATTGCTTCATCCCAATGATGTATTTATTTTAGGCAATATCAAAGAATATGGATACGAATACTACGTTTTTTCCAACAAAAAACATGGGACATACACAACTTTCACCCCATGAAAATAATTCCCGACTGGTTACAATATGCCGATGGGTAGTGAAAGTGGTAAACGGCCGAATCAAAAGATATTGTAAGCTATTGTGTCTAATATATTCTAATAAATACAGTTCATGATATGCTTGCGGACTTTTCGATTGCAACAGAAATAATAAATCACTTCCACTATTCAATTGCAGATGGCCAAAACGCAGAAGTTTTTCTACAAAAAATAACTGAAATCTAGTGATATGAAATGTAGAAGAATTATGTGCGTGGTGCCCTGTTGGCAAACGGACTAGACGCGATTGCTAACATGTTCACGGTGGTTGCGGTTTCCAATCCCAGGGCACACTTCTGACTTTTCGGTGTCATGTGTGTATAGTATATATACATAGTCAATCACCACGCACTAAAACGGTGAAGGAAAATATCGTGAGGGAACCTGCATACCATAGCGATATAACAAAATCTGTAGTTTCCATATAGTCCGCCAACCCGTTCTAGGCCAGCGTGGTGAACTATATGGCTTAACCACTCTCAATCGTACTCTCGATTGTAGAAGGGGCCCGTGCCCTGCAGGGGGACGTATATGGGCTGATACAGATGAAAAAGAAAAAAGATGAAATACCAGAAGAGCTGCTTTTCAGAGATTGGAAGCCAATGATATGGCCGATTTTCTTCGATTAAGTGAACAAGACGTGATATGGCTATCTTTGGGGACATACCAGTTAAAACGAGCACCTAAATAACAGTTTATCTCTCATCGAAACTTATTGAGAAGTTGCTATGGAGGACATAACTGGCTACGAAATTGTGACTTTTGCGTGCACGTATACAGTACCGACATATGAGAGTAATATTATACTTTAACAATACCAGCCCATTAAACGTCCCTCTGCAAGGTATGACTTAGCAATCGAAATACCGACGTATCAGGCTATAGTCCACGCTAGCCAAGTGCGGGTTGGCGAACTTTAACTAGACAGAAATTCTAGAATAGCTCTATGATATTCAGGTTTCCTTCATGATGTTTCCATCCCCGTAATAGTGCAGGGTAATTGACTATCACTCTACACATGGCTTTGAGAAAACAAGAATGTCTTGGGATTATAATAATACCATGTCAAATTGAAAAAAATCAATAATAGTATGTGTACATAATACGATGTAACAAAAAATGTTTAACTATAAAGTAAGATTTCTTCGATTGGACAGCAAATCAGGTCAAGCGCCCTTGATATAATTAATCTACACTAAAATACCTTTCTAACGATGTATCACTCATTCCGATTGGAGCTGGTACCAGGTTCCATACATTTGTGCCCATTGTCCTTTGTTATGAGTTGGCGCAGATGTCTGAGCGTATTCTTATTTTAAAGACACCCATGCGACGTTAATAATTAATTAATATAACTTTTTCCATAGATTACATTTCCCTAAATAGTACAGACTATAATGCAGACATAAGATGATATAACCAAATTAAAGAAAAGAGCTAATGACCATATTTTTTATTCGTAATATTTTTGATGTGTAATGCTACTTCCTTCATTTGATTTCACACAAATGCCTAAACAAATATGTAATATGTTGTTTTATGAAACAATATAGCGAAGTTGTACCTCTTTAAAGATATTTTTTTTTGTCACGATTCGGCATAATTTTCCAAATCATTTGTAACTTATTTACAATGAAACACTACACTTTAATAAAAATTAATATGTAATGACAAACATGTAAAAAAAGAACAACATTTAAAGCTATTGCTGCAATTTACATTTTCCCGAGTACCTACCATGTTAAATATTTCTAATAAACTGATACTGAAACGTTTTATGGTTTGTTCTAGAAAGCTGTATCACATATCATAAAGCAAATGCTGTCACCACAAATCATACTAAATTGAATTAAGATTTCAAAGAGCTTCATTTACAAAATAATAATGTATGCCATACAAACGTAAGTGATAGAAACGAGAGTGTCCCCTTTCCCCAACAATAAACACGACACGACGTAACATTGTTTTTAGAATTTTGGTCCATCAGGCACAACAAACATCGCTTGTATATTCTACGGATCAAAAGTATTGAGCTCTTTGCCTATCCAATTGATTAAATCCGATCTGTATTGTAAACATGTTGTTTGAGATTTACGTAAAACATTTTTTTTATTTTTTCAATACGCTAGTCAGTGAATGCATGTGGTCAGGATGATACTACATTCATCTTAACCAAGTTGTTTAGATGCATATGTCAATCTTCAGGCATTCTTTCCATTTAATCTTTCAATCGCCTCGTCGCACTTACTACATCGTTAATTTCGTACCAACAAATAAATTACTATCTGATCAAAAATATTGAACTAATGCGAGGATTTATTAGTTGATATTATAAATATTTTTTTCCTCGTGTCCAGTAACTCGGCTAATTCCTCCAGTTGACCCTTGCTTACAGAAAAGCAATATTAAAATTATTATAATATTTCCATCCAAACATTCTAAATGTAGTGGGTACCAGAATCCTCTAATAAGATCATTGGATATATTTTTATTAAAAATCTTGCCATCTATGGTATATCTACGGTGGTCACAGGTTTGAGTCCCAGGGCACTTCGTTCCTCTGATTTTTCGAAGTCATGTGTGTATTGATATTCAATCACCATGCATTATAACAGCGAATAAAAATATCCCGAGTAGGCCTGCATACCATAGCGATTTATAAGACTGTCTGCTGTATGTTTGGTCTGTCAACCCGCACCAGGCCAGCGTGATGGACTATATGGCCTAACCTCTCTCAATCGTACTGTCGATTGTAGAGGTGAACCGTGTCCTGCAGTGGAACATATATAGGCTGATACAGTACAATCAAGTAGTAATAAAAATCTTGACTTGCCAGAATTACATTATCTTGTGGGTATATATTTTTGGGTCTCGCATACGTTAGTATGCGACATGAGTTAACAAATATGTCTGAGTTATTCAGGATGGTCGGTTCCATCGAAAACACCTCCCACGCAGCTTACAGGTCTTAAGCGTGGCGGTTGGCGTGTCAGGTTTAAGTGTGGCGGTAGATGTTATATTAACATCGGGTTGGTTCATTATGCGTTTACCTATAAGCCTTGGACTATGATGTTATTTACTGACTGGTCACTTGTGGAAATACATTGAATAACAACGTGGTCGCTAGGAGACAATATTTTTTTTTTTAATTGGTCTTCTCTTTCTTTGATAAAAATCAAATAAGTATATTATAAAGTAGTAGGACGTCCTGCTGCAGAGTGGACCGACGACTTGGAAAGAGTGGCGGGTAGTGGATGGATCAAAACCAGCTCAAGACCGGGATGGTTGGCGTTTACTTGGGGAGGACTACGTCCAGCAGTGGATGGCGATAGGCTGAATATATATTATAAAGTATCCTAGAAATATTTTCATTTACCAAATATTCATTGGAATATGATTTTATATATTTTTTAAATACGAATTGTATAAGACCCTAAAATAGGTTTCAATTTACCATTACCTCAGCTGCCTACATAGAGTCTATATTTCCAAATGTTACGTAGATATCAGTTTCGCTTTATCCACGAAGAGAAACGCAAGCGATAATGGACTTTAATGACGTAGATAGTTTAGCGTTTAATACAGGCTTCAATTACGTGTAATCGTTGGAAATGATCTGCGCTTAGGTGTTTGGATGGTGACGGCCGGACGGTTCTATGCGCGCCGCGTTGGTTTAATTCCGCCCCGCATGTTTGCGTATATCCAGACACGGCACGCCCCGCTATTTCATTATCGGCTTAAATTTCCTCCATTAGCTGTTCGCAGATATTAGGTTTATTTTTGACTGACCATACACGAAGTTACTAGTTTTTTTAAGTATCGAAATAAGTTGAAAAGGTCAGTGCGCTGTGTTGTTGGAAGTTAAAGCATTGTTACTGGAAATTGTCTATTTATCCCGCCAACAGTGAATACATTATTGTGTTTCGGATTGTAGGGCATTGTAGCCAGATTAACTACTTGATTAATGGAGACTTAACATATTATGTCTCAAAAAGAATTTTGAAAAGACTTATGTCTCAGAATGGCGAGCGCAGTGGAATCCCAAGCATTGCTTTGTAATTCAAGGTCTGGTTTCGTTTTGATACTATTCATGAGCGGTCGTATCGCTAACCAGCAGGTGACCGGCATGCTCGTCTCGCTATTGATGGCAAAAAAAATATATTTGAATATCAATACTTCTCAAAAACCTCGGATAGGAAACATGTTATTTTGTAAAACAGCTAGCGAATATGTCCTACATTGACAGAAATTATTCTATGTTCCTTTAACTTCATTTTTATTCAATAGGTCCGGAAAATGAGCCAATAGGTCACTTGATGGTAAGTGGTTAATGCCGCCCATGACCGTGGTTGTGTTGCCAGAACATCAAACCTGGAGGAAAGCAGTAAGAAAAAATACTTGGATGGGGTAAGGGGTATTGGGCGGATGCCCAGGGCGGATACGGTGAGTGAGATTGCTGGATAGCAATCTCACTCACCGTACAAATCGGGATGGCAAAGCTGTCACTTCACATTGATGTTCTGTGAGACAGTGGAAAGCTTAAAAGAATATACGAGTATTGACCTGCAATCAAATTTGTTGCGTATATGTAGGAACAGGATACCTAAAATCCATTTGTACAAAACCACTAACGTAATCTGTAAACACAAATTTATCACAAGAAATTGTCTGTTTGAAACATTTGAACAAACATTTATTTTGGTTACGGCTGCAACATCACGTACAATATAATTTACTTTATCTGTTGGTGCAGTCACTATACAAATAGTTCAAAAACAATATTAGCTTGTTTATCGGGGTATTAAGCGTTTTATGTGCAGCGTATCATACATTTGTAGTAACAATACATTAATTCACTATACTGCCGAAGAGATAGATCGAAGTTTTATTTTATTTTAATGAACGGCGAAACGAGTGTGTATTGATAGTCAATCACCACGCACTAAAACGGTGAAGGAAAACATCGCGAGGAAACCTGCATACCATAGCGATTCATAAGAATTTCTATGGTATGTAAGTCTGCCAACCCGCACTAGGCCAGCGTGGTGGACTATATGGCCTAACCACTCTCAATCGTATTCTCGATTGTAAAGTAGGCCCGTGCCCTGCAGTGGGACGTATATGGGCTGATACAGACAGACAGACAGAAACGAGTATGCCATTCGCCTAATGGTAAGCAATATGACCGCTTATCGACTTTAGCAAAACCAAACAACACCATAAGTTCCACTGCGACCACCCTAAGACATAAGATGTTAAGTCTCAATATGTCCAGTAGTTACTCTGGCTACATTAACTTTCTTACCAAAATACAACACTATCTTTACACTGTTGTTTGGCGGGAGAATTAGACATTGCGGAGTACCTAGCCAGGCGGCCTCTCACATATGAGAGACCCACCACCAGTAAAAAGTACTCCTAATATCAGTTACGTGTTAATTATTATAATACGAATGATAATAAGTAATTGTCTTTTAATCGAAACATAGGATGTACACCTACAGGCACAGAAAAAAGATCTGAATCCAAAGGGCTCAGAAACTTGGATCCAATAAGGTTCAAGTCAGCAGAAACTCTCAGGAGGGGAGCGAAGGAGGGGGGGGGGGGGCGGTACATTCAATGCACTTCTATAACTGAAGACGATGATCATAATGTCAATAATTAATCCAATTAAAGCCGATATTAAGCAAATGGCTATGACAATAGCTATTAACATCACAAGTAACCCTATTACACAACAAACCACAAGCTCTCATTACTGGTTATAGAAGCGTGTGCCGGCATAATTATTGCATAAATTGTCTGCAATTTGCTCGGTGCAGCATTTAGAAATCAAACCACAATTACTCCTTGAATAGAAAGGCAAACTCGCTATGACATCCATACATTAATTATTCGAATGACCTGGCTGCATTTCCTTTACTTTCCTCAGAGAGTCTTGTGTTGAGTCTTGGGAAAATAGTCATTTTATTTTATTTTTATTATTTTACCAACTTGTCTGGCTTATCTTGATTCCGATATCCGAGCATTCCTTTTCCTTGAATCACGTTTCCCTAGCTTACATAATTCATCACTAGCCACAACTTATCATTGGCGTAACACAGACAAGTGCTTGTAGTCATAAAACAAAAAAAAACAATGATTATCACTACATACTATAAAACAAAGTCGCTTTCTCTGTCCCTATGTCCCTTTGTATGCTTAAACCTTTAAAACTACGCAACGGATTTCGATGCGTTTTTTTTAATATATAGATTGATTCAAGAGAAAGGTTTATATGATAATACGTACATATTATTGTAGAGAAATCTATTTGTAACCGGTAGAAGCTGGGCCGGGCTGCTAGTAATAAATAAACAAATCGTACTCAGTAATTCAATGCCAATAACACCTTATAAGATCTTCTTATAACATATTACAACCATATTCTGTCTATAAAAAAAATTGAGGCCATTAAGATCCCAAATCCTTTCATATCAGGAAGGAAAATTGAGTTTCGATTTCCGTACGCAGTGATAATGTTGGGTCGCTTGATAAGCCGGCAGATGACAAAGAATCGTATTTTATAACCCGCGGGTAATAGATAATGCGATATTAACTATTGTTCGCACTGCTGTCCCTTATCTACTGACGTATCTTGGGATAGACCTTTATTGAAAGGCTTAGTTCGTTGGAGTTTGTTTGACTTTTTTGTTTGAATTGGTTGTCTAAGAACGGCGTAAGTGGTAAGTAATGGCCGTCCATGGAAATATTGTTATTATGTAGGATTTCATAAGTAATAAATATTCAAATAGTCACAATTAAGACCAAGACTACAAGATCGTCGGCAAACCGAAGCTGAGTGATATACTCGCCGTTGATGTTGATGCCGAATCCTTTCCATTGCAAGAGCTTGAAGGCATTATCCAGCGCGGCAGTGAACAGTTTCGGAGATATGACATCTCCCTGTCTCACGCCTCTCTGTAGTGGAATAGCCTTCGTACTCCGATCCTGTACTCGGACCGACATGGTGGCGTTATTGTATATACACTTCAACACTTCGATGTACCGATAGTCGATATGGCACCGCTGGAGAGACTGTAGCACAACCCAAGTCTCGATCGAATCAAAGGCTATAGGTACAATACGGCTCAGGTAAGTTCCCGAAACGAAGTTCCGATAGGCGGTAAAAGACTCGTATATCTACACAATGATCAAAAATGGTAAAAAATAATGTAAGAAATAAAATTACAAAGTATACAAAATAAAACAATAATATTTTAATTATGTACAAAGTCACTTGGGGTGATGAGGAAAAAGTGGCTTAAATTAAATAACAAATTTCAATATTACCTTGTATAGCTAGGCCCCTCAGTAAGTAAACAATTCTGTGTAATTAATACCAAAAGGAACGCGGCAAACATTCACTAAAAACTTCAATATACAAAAGAAAATAACTAATGCCGCTACATAAATTCCTCAGTATTTTGAAAAGACGTCATCAAGCTGACAAATGTGGTTAATTTAACTTATTTCACGTTGCGTACAATTTCTAAGGAACATTGAAATATTATAGTCTATTGTAATATCTGAAAAGTTTCCTGGAAATGTATAAGATTTGTGAGGTAGACGGAATCAGGGAAACCAAGGGCCCTACTATATTCATCCGAAACGAAGTTCGAAACTTCGGACTATCGAAGTTTATATACGATACGAATGTACCTATATATACTTATGGTCGTTATTGACTTATGGTCGTAACCATAGACTTATGGTTACGATGTACGTTATACAAATTCGAACTTTTACAGAGTAGATATGTTATGGGCCAAGTGTAATGCGGGCAGGGTTCATAATGCCCGGGCAGTATGAATATTGCCGACCCATATCGGGCCAAGTGATTAATTATAATCTAATCTTACCTATTTATCACATTGCCCGGGCATTATGAATATGGCTACATGATGATTGGGCAATGTGATTAATAGGTATTTTTTTACGTGGTGGGCTGCCGTATTGTCGCATCTGCGATAGACCCATAAATTAGAAAGGTTGAATTGATCTGCTTATGTTAGTTAGGTCGACTGTGCCCCAAAACCGACTCGGGACACCCCGACTTAACGTAGTCTTTTGGCTACCGACCCTAGAGTGTATATAAAAAGCCGGAGGCGCGGAGGGAGAGCAGCCCCCGCCCGTTGTAACGAAGGATAGGCATCCGTGCGAGCCGTAGCGGCTGAGGCTGGTCGCCGGAGGCGACCAGCAGGCCGATGCTGCGGAGGTGAGCATGGGTGCCTATCTTTTGTTACGCAAGGGCGAAGTGGCTGAACTTCCCTTAGCGCCGGAGACGATGCAGATGCTAATTTATATTGACAACAAGTGGTACCAGGGGAGGTGCAACTCTCACCCTCCCCCTCCACTCCTCCCAACCCACCCCCTCGTGCTGTTCTATTCTAAATTCTACCACTTCGGCTCATTGTTTTGATTTTGATTCGCTTTACATCACTCTGCCCTATAGGCACTTGGCATTATTCATAATGCCCGGGCAATGTGATAAATTGATTGGTTATAATCCCATTGCCCGCTCTTATTGGGCATTATTCATATTGCCCGGGCATTAAGAATAATGCCCGAATAATCACTTGGCCCGTAACAGATACATACATTCGTATCGTATAAAAAACTTCGATCATCCGAAGTTTCGAACTTCGTTTCGGATGAATATAATAGGGCCCCAAGGCGGTCTTTGATCTCCTGCAGAGTAAATAATGCGTAAATATTGACTTTTTTATAGAATCATTCTAATAAATAATTAAATGCTTTATTCACTCTCATTCAATACACGAAAAATATGACTATGTAATTTATTTATTTCTTATTACTATTTATTTTATTTCTTATTACTATTTATTTTATTTCTTCTTAAATTTTCTTTCATCCCACGTTTGTAATTTGTTTATATAAGTATGTATGTTAGTAAAAGAAAACAAAAACAAATAAAAATTAGAAAAAAATAAAAGACATCGTCTTTGCGAAATATAAATGTTCACAGCATTTGAATTGATGTAAAAACTGAGGATAGGCACTCCAGTACAATTCGAGTTTCAAAATAATTACCGCGAAAATCACCCTGTAATAAAAATTAAATTTACTTGTTTTAATATATTTCGTCTGAACGGTAGCAATAATATTGTCGTCGTTTTTATTAAACTTTCTGTCATAATACACGCAAGCATTTTCAAAATAGTTGCGAGCGACAGCTAACTTCAATAAATGGCAGCTAGTAGAGAAGGTTCTAAACTGTATCTATGTCTATAAATCTCTCTCACTCAATACAATACAATACAATTACTTATATCCTCAAAAAAAAAATCTGATCCCAATCGGGTTGTGAAATAATGTCTAGTATGCAAATGTCTGTTTAAATTAAACAATTTTGGCATTCAAATTGTTGATTATTCTTATTTGTCCAAAGTTAATTAAGCAGAAGGTTTTGTAGTATTTGATTAAATTTAAGTTGTACGTAAAATATTTTTTTGGAAATCCCTTTCTCAAAAGCCGAATTTTCTTGTAAACTCATTTACATATTTACTGGTTTTTAAATGTTTACAGTCGTTGGGTCAATTTGTTCATGGCTCGGTGTATAATTTTTTTACAAAACCGTGAATTGCGATACTTTTTAGAATATTAACAATTGGACACATCTTACTCATAATTTCACTCTTGTCTCCCTATACTTCATTGTTAATGAAAGGCCGATTAAGGAGCTATGATTTTGAGGTATATAATTACTAATAGTGATAATGTCTTATAATTGAGAAATTTACTTAGTTTGTACTGTAGCAAAAATGTTTTTAACTATATCTTTTACTTGACAAAATATATAGTTAAAAACAATTGTTGAGTATGACGATTTTGTGCTGCAGCGAAACAAAGTCCGTTGGTTGGAAAAGTTTGTTTAAAAGCGCGGGGATCAATAATATGATTCTGATCAGAACATAAAAAGTTATAAAGTCAATATATCGCTCACCCAATAGAACCTCGACGTAATTACAAACAGATTTTCTTGTTTTATTTGATTACATTAAAAAAAAAATAAGTTTTCACACGAACTTATAATGAATTACGGTCCATAGTAATGTTAGACACATAAATATTGTAAGATTCCATTGAGGTATACTAGAGCGGACATCGTGAACAAAATTTGTGCGTATGGGGCATGCACACGGGTACACAATAAAGCGAGATGGAAGATAATGTTACTTCGTAGGCATGACAGTGACAGATATAGAATGTTCCCTTCATATTGTTACAAACATTTTGTTTGCAGTGTTCCCTCTAGTATATTATCTCAATGTAAAATGCAATTAAAATTACTGGAAATAAATTATATCACAAATTTTAAAACACTCATCTGAAAATCAGCTGGAGTTTAATTACCTCATTGTTCTTTTGATGAGTGATATCATTGTCGGCCCCAGATACACGTGTACTAATATTAAGGCAAACAAATGCGTGCAAAATAATAACCTATAAAGTGTTCTACAAATTAAAATTTCCTCTGGTGTTGCAGATGTTCATGGGCGGCAGTGATCACTCAAAGTCGGGTGAACTAAATCATCGTTTACCCCATATAATATAAAAAATAGCTAATAATTAAAACATTATAATAAATAAATTATTCATTTCCGCACTGAAAAGTATCCAAAAGCGGTAAACATGATTCATTTGTTCACAAAACCAATTCAGGCATTCCCAAACAGCGTATAATATTCCGAATCCGTCGGATTCTCATGGAAAACCAATCCATTGGAATCCGTCGAAAATATACGCCTACATTGCCGTTTCTTTCTACCATCTGACAATTGTGTAGAATGTGGCTTATTTAAGATCTTTTCAATGAAACTGCGTTATTGCGTGTATTGGAACGTTGGTGTCAAGGAATTTCTCCTGATATTGCTTGCGCCATATTATCGTGGGTATTCGCCATCTTAACTTTATAGGACATGCGGTTTCAACTTTCCTTATTTCAGAATTCGGTATTTTTATTCGAATGTGATGGAGAGGCGCGTGGTAAACTGGTTTATTTATTTATATGCAGTTTATAGTACACTCGTTCACGCAAATACTACAAAATGGATTTTATTGAAATTTGGTATAGAGGTAGCTGCCATCCCATAATAACACATAGGCTATTTTTAACCTGAAAAATGTAGTGTTCCTGTGTGATGCGCAAGGAATTGAAATATACATATTTGCTACGTATATAAAAAGATCAGGGCGGAAAACCCAGTATTGTAGAAACATATGTAAAACGGCACACGAAACAATATCTATGTTGTTGTTGTAGAATGGAGTCAAAAAGCATTTGCACCCGGGCGAAAATAAATATATAGAAATAATATAACGTGTACTTTTGTATTCGACTGAAATATTTAGCTCGTCTGTACTGTGTATAGTAATCGCCATCCGTAAGCAGACAAAAATCATACTACATAAAATAATTAAATAAATACATACACACCCCTTTTACTCAGGAAAGACAGGCAGAAACGCAAGGACAACCACATTTCGCCTTTAATTTTCCGTCCCACCATATAATAAAGTTCGAGTCTATCGCCATATCAAGCACAAATTCCTGATTTTGGGCTGATAATGAATATAAAAATCCAATATCACTTTGCCCAACCCGGGATTCGAACCTGAGACCACAGCTTTGCAATCATACTGTAGTACCACTGCGCCACATACGTAGTCGAAATTAATTAATATAATTTCATATCTACCCAAAACTTGGATAATTGGTATACTATATCCGAATTATATGTACCAAAGAGTCTGAAAGAGGTAATAAATTACATCTCCCCACACAACTTGTGTATTTAACCGCCCAGATTTATAGTCTGTGCCAATACGCTTCTTTTATTTTATTTTAAGAGTATTTCAAATACGTTTCTTTTGCAACGCGGATTTATTAACGTCTGTGAGGGAGGTGCCAGCTTTGTATTGTAATAACTACATTTGTACCCAGACTGAGAATATCGTGTAGAATAAAATATTCGAATTAATCTAAAATTTAAAATTTATATTCGCCTTTTAGTTTTACATTACTTACAGCTAAATATGTAATTTAAAATTAAAAAATAAAATTCATTTAAAATTCGTAGGTGGATAAATGTAATCCGTCCATCAGCCAAAGATACATAGGCCAAAAGAACATTAAAATTCGTAGGTGGTTAAATGTCATCCATCCATCAGCCAAAGATACATAGGCCAAAAGAACATAGGCCTCTCTCATTGATTTCCACAGTGGCCTGTTGGAGGTGGCCTGTTGGAGACAGCCTGCATCCAGCGACGTCTCGCGACCTTTAATCACGTCATCTGACCACCTTGTGGGAGGACGTCCTACGCTGCGCTTCCCATTACGTAGCCTCCATTCGAGAACTTTTTAATTTATGTAAGTTAGTGAAAATGTTTTATGACAATATGTTGACGGATACGATTGGTGTGCAATCATCATCAGATGATGGCCCAATTAACTTTACGATAAATTGTTTTAAATGATCCTAAAAATCAAATTAAATATTTTATAAGCTAAGTAAAAAATTAAACCGATATATTAGAACATATCCTCCAAGTAAAAGATAGACATATCACTATTCTTCCACAAGATCGTTGTCCATTTTCTGTAAGTCTCGCTCATAGTTACTATAACAACAATACATCCATTATTTACACATTTCTTACTACATAAAGCATTTCATCTTTCAATATACTTTTGGTCTGTAAAATAAAGCGGGTATTTAATCCCCTTACAATATAATCCTGATTCATAGAACAAGTGGTCCCGAAGTCAACCTTACGATTTAGGTACATCACGCTCATTCGTCAGAAAGACTTGTTAATTTATTTGTTCCTAATACAAACATATATATACAGAATCCATCCATCCAGACGCTAGCTTCGTTAATTATTCCCAAGTATTAACGTCCTCATGTCGTAAAGTCGGAAAGTGTAATCTTAACCCAAATCCATGTAGTGAACCCTTGAGTGAACCCATGTCTGATTGGGCAGCGAGCGAGATTTGTAATCTGTGAATAAATGTTTGTTTGTATTTTATTGTTTCAAAATATACGCTTGCAATCTTCTTGCTTGCAATAGTGCGCTCAGAAATTATTAGCTGTAAAATTAAAAAGAGCATTTATGGTTTATTTTATGCTCTGAGAATTGTTTAATCTGTGGATGTTCTAATTTTAAAATATGATATAAACCAGTGCTAAAATTATAAAATTAAAAGATTGTAGTGTCTTGTCTGGCGAGTCTATTAAATAGTGAGAAAAAGTAGATTTATCAGTTACGTTTGCAACCGCTCTTAAAAATGAGGAGGTTCTTATAACATAAGAAAATAAATTGTTTCTTAACGACTGAAAACACCCAAAGCGACAGAATTTTCGGTAGACAGAGAGAGAGAGAGAGAGACTTGTAATCGCGCAGCGAGGAATTATTTGGAATAAATTCACTCTTAAATAATAATAAAAGTTCAAACAAATTTTTCCTTTGAATACGACAAATAAAGACTTCAAAGAAAGAAAGAAAGAAAAATAATAGTTAAAAAAACTACTAACTAAAAAAGTAAAAATAATTGATACTGAATTTAAGATAAGTAAATGGAGTAAAATACATATATTTTATTGTTACAAAGCGTGGGGTGTTTACAACAATTACTTATCATCCTGCACCCCCTTTTTTAGTTGTATATCTTATTAAAGCGTGTATTTTAGTTTTTTTTAACTATTATTTAATTGTTTTGACTAAAAACATCCATCTACAGCTGTATTTCCAATCAATAACGCCATCTTTTGGTCAGTAGTAACATTTGACACTTGAAGAATACAATGTTAACACCATCTAGCGATGAATAGTGCAAACATGCATTATTGACGTGATCACGCCATCTATTAGTCAGTAGCAAATTATGTTCATCTATACGCCACCTAGTGGTCAGTAGCAATGGTCATCAATTATAAGAATAATGAATCCTGGCGAATCTAATCAGGATAATTATATATTTTAATCGAATTATTGTATTGTCATCGGTCTTTGACAAGTGTGCAAAATTTGAACGAAATCTGGCCGTTTAAAGTGGGTCAAAATCGCGCCCAAAGAAGTCGGTTACAAACAAACATACAAACATACAGGTGAAGCTAATAAAAAGCGTGTAAAAAACACCTTTATTTCAGCTTTTTTTTAAGTGTTTAGAACTAGAGATTCAGTATAAGACAATGCATTACATTACTTATACTTTTTATAAAAATAAACCATTCATTTTTACTTAACATAATCCGATTTGTTAGTAAGGAACCTAATAATTATGTTAGTAGTTTTATGTATGTGATTTCTTACTGTATTTGTGTGCAATAAACTGTGCATAAATATATATTTTATTGGACTATTTTAAGAATATTCTAATCGTAAATAACCTGATGAAGTTTACCGATAGAGCCGATAGATTAGGAAGTTGTAGTGGCAGTGGCATTGATCATATGGGTCAAGTTGATCGGGATATAGCGCAAGGATCTAATCTCCGGGATTAAAATGTTGTTGAATGGAAGCTACGTACCAAGAAGTGCAGCTTCGAACCACCTACAAAGACATATGATGTAACAGAGATTGCTAGAAGTTTTTGGATGCAGGCTTCCTACGGATCGCTGCCGAAATTCTTGATGGTCTATGTGCAACAGCTGACTTCCTATGATAGTTGGTTGAAGTAAAATTAATAGATTTAATAATTTTGCTTATCTATCGTCTTTTTTATACTGGCCCGGCATAGTGATTACACTTTTCCTAATGGTAACCGCAAATGCCATTCAGGCAGAATATCGATAGGCATCAGACGGCAGTCTCATACCAATCTATACAACTATTCCGGCCTGCTAAGATGCCTCTTCACACAACGGCGGAAAGACACAGGATTATAGGAAGTAGAGAACACGCGTGACGGCAAACAATTCCAAAGCCAACCGGTGCGTCACAAAAAAGAATTTGCGATCCTTTTGGTTCGTGCCAAGATGGTTTGGACCATCAAGCTATGGCTTCGCAAGCCAGCATGCGTGATTTACTTAGGAATGGTCTCGTCTTGAAACCACGGACGATCTCTAGGAGATCGCTATTGAAATAAAATCTAAGAAACCATTATGAGATAATTATTCTCATATGATCGCTTCAAATACTTACATGATATGTCAATTGCTGTGTTTTATCACTTTTTATAACTGCACAGTCTGCTCATTATTTTCTTTAATGACTACATAAAGCTTGCTCACAAATCTAATTCCCGCGTCAAATAAATAATTCAATCCATTAAATAAACAACAGATTATGTTAATCACAAGTGCGCTGTACCGTGATGGAATCAGAAGTAACAAGGCTGCGTGATACGTCCCTCTGGAATTTATCCTGCAATTACGAAGCGAGACTTATCAACTTGCATTGATATATGTAAGGTTGTATGATAAAAGGAATTCGTGCCCGATATGGCGATAGGCTCACCCCCTATCACATTGTGGGACGGAATAAACAAGGTGAAATGTGTCTGACTTGGTACCTCTGCCTACCCCTTATGGAAAAAAGGCGTGAGTTTATGTATGTAGTTTTAGGGTGAATTTCAACAGGTCCATTAAAATCTTCATTCCCGTGGATTTTTCTATCTTTAAGTTTAAATAATAATAATTCGCGTTTATTAAAGTTTTTGATAATGTATGTATTCTTGTTTAATATCTAACAAATAACTTAAAAAACTAACGAGATATAGAAGATTAAACATTTCATGTCACGGCGATGAAACATGCCTGCACGGCAATGACACAAGCGTCCATGGCAATGAAAGAACTGTGCCACGGAAAAATCCAAAAGCATAATATTTTATATACACGCCTATCTCCGAGAGAGAAAGGCATATCTAGACTGTGTCCCTTCATCGGACCCTATAAATTCCTCCAATACTATAAACAATAGCTTGGTTCCACCCAGGGAGTACAATAAGGAAAGAAAAAAATGTAGTATTGAGGTCTCTAAGTAGTGTTGCGAGTCAACAGTCCACAGTCTATCTTTCCTTATTCTGGGTCTTTGTGTGACCGAAAAGTCGCTTGTAGTTTCTGGTACACAGGTCACAAGACACGATCTTAGTGTGGGGTCAGAACTGTATACATAGGTACATGACTTTTGGGTGTATTCAGTATTAATTTGGGTGTATTTGTCTGTATCAGCCCCATATACGTCCCACTGCAGGGCACCGGTCTCCTCTAAAATTATTATTAAATTTATAATAAAGACTTGGACTGTGCTGCAGTCTCTTCAAAAATGCCATGCTTAGACAGCCTCCGTGGCGCAGTCGGTTAGATGCCGCCTATGAAACGAGTGGCCGCGGGTTCGATCCCCGCACCGAGAGAAATGTTTGTGTGGCCCACAAATATTTCTTTCGGGTCTGGGTGTTTGTGAGAACGAAAAGTCTCTCGTAGTTCCTGATACCCATGACACAAGACTCGATCTTAGTGTGGGGTCAGGACTATGTGTGTGACTGTTGGGTGTTATTTATTTATTTATTTATAATGCCACATTTACTATCAGTATATCGAAGTGTTGAAGTGTTTGTACAAAACCGCCACCATGTTGGTCCGAGTACAAAATCAGAGTACGAAGGCTATTCCATTACAGGGAGGCGTGAGACAGGGAGATATAATATCTCCGAAACTGTTCACTGCTGCGCTAGAAGATGCCTTCAAGCTCTTGCAATGGAAAGGATTCGGCATCAACATCAATGCTTAGTATATCACTCACCTTCGATTTGCCGACGACATCGTAGTCTTGGCAAAATCGCTAAAAGACCCGCGCCATATGCTCAACGACCTCAGTGGAGTTTCTTAAAAGGTGGGTCTTAAAATGAACATGGATAAGATGATGAGATGTCGAATGTTCATTCCATGCCCACCTCGATAGCAGTTGGAAACTCCACGCTCGAAGTTGTCGATGAATACGTCTATTTGGGACAAGTTGTCCGGATAGGCAGGTCCAACTTCGAGAGAGAAGTCAACGGTCGAATCCAACTCTGATGGGCAACCTTCGGGAAACTACATCACGTCTTCTCGGCAAACGTTCTTCAGTGCCTAAAGGCGAAAGTCTTTTAACTGTTGTATGTTACAAGACATGTTGATATGATATGTTACAAAGATTTTTTCATAAGTTTTTCGTACGACACAATAATTTATACATATTTAGCTGTGAGGTTAGAATCATGTGAATTTATGTAATAAAGATTTCGTGCTCTGAGCTCGATCCTTTAATCTCCATCTCGATAGCGCGGCCTCCTTTGACTACGCTATTGCGTTCTTACATTCATTAATTCCTTTTGCAAGCGAATTTCTAACATAATACGGGTTCTTATGCGCTCGTCTTCATCTTTTGTTTTCTGTTTCGAAATATTAATTAAATGATGATAAGCAAAAGCTATGGCAACGTTCCGCTTAAAGAGTTTCAAATCGGATAGGAATAAATGAATTGAGTTTGCAACTGTTTTATAGAGTCGGTTAAACTTTCAGAAATGAAATTGTGACAAGTTTTATAAGAATCTTCGGAATAATCCTTTTGGCGTATGCTGAGGGAAATAGATTGAACGATTGTAGATGGGAACTTTGACTCCACGCATTTGTGTGTAAGCTCTAAATACTTATCTAAAGCGTACATCTCGTTGTTCTAAGGTTGGATCCACGGAATATTGAGGTCTACTCAGGACCCTTGAGCTCCCGGACTTGCTATTAGTATTCGGATGCGAGCTCACCCGACACTAGAGCTCCTTATTTAGCTCCGTTTTATATACACACAATTTGATCCGAATAATGTTTGAGACGTCTTCAACCACATACATACTACTCTGAGCATAGATACTCAGTAGCTATCATTGAGATAATATACTAGAGGGGACACTGCAAACAAAATTTTTGCAACAAATTTAAGGGTACATTCTATTTCTGTCTCTGTCACTCCTACGAAGTAACATATCTTCCGTCTCGCTTCAATGTGTACCGGTGTGCACGCACCATACGCAGAGATTTTGTTCCTGGTGTCCGCTCTAGTATAATACCTCAATGGTAGCTATACAAGTTATCACGAAAGTTTACTTAAATAGATGTTGTATGTGTATTATAAGTTGTGAAAGAACTCAAATACTCACACTTAAAATGAATCGTTTCGTTCGTCACACATTTTAATAGACTGGCATTCATTCTTTACAATAGAATCCTTGACATACGAGTATGTAATCGAATCGTTTGTTACCAAATACAAGACCTTGTTATATATCTAAAATTAGATGCTTTGGTTGTCTAAAATTACATTGATTCAATAATATATCACCCCACTTACGCCTGTCGCTAAGCACGAGAACTAGTTTCAAGAATGAAGAATTCAAGAGGGCTTATGCCGCCCACTACGCTGGCTTATTGCGAGTTAGTGCGAATTGATTGCCTGTATTTATTTATTATATCATATAATAATTAATTAAACCTTATTGCGAACTCGAGCTGTCATAAACCCATTGAAATTCAAATCAAGCGTGAAAGGCTCGAAAGTATTGAACAAACGAGATAATGTGAGCGGACGTGATGTCGCCGGTTATAAAAATGCCCGTTTTATACCTCAGTGTCAAGCAAGAGTTTAGAGCCTGCACTCAATTGAATGGCCTGTTTACGAGCTCTTTGAGTGTTGTAGTTACCATTGGACGGTTTCGTGTTGTATTTTGTACTGCGGTTTGATGGCTTGATAAAATGACTTTAGAATTTAATGTATGGCTGACACCGCAAAGATTGCAGTATTCATTTCGACATCTATCTTCTAATTTCTCTTTTATATAAAAGGTGGAATATGCAAGCATAGGTTCCTCGTATAATTAAACTTAATTTTGTCCTCTGTCCAAATAGTATGACTTGCACAAGAAGCGAAACCCGGAACCGATTGGATGCTTAAAGCAGCAGACTGAGCATTGGCAGCCGCGTCTGGTCCGTTTACCAACAGGCCACCACTCACTTGATACTTGTAGTAAAAATATAGATACCTAAAATAAGCTGCCAAAATTGAGATGTTAAGTAGAGAGAAACGGTTTACCAGTCTATCTACAAAAGTCGTTTATCTCAGTCAATATGATCGCTCGCATCAAACGCTATGTGCATCAGAAGAATCAAACGTCGCCCTTGAGTGTTATAAAAACAAACTAAAACGGTTTGATTCACCATTTTATTACTAACTTCGATTTGAAATGTGAAATGTGTCTAAACGTCATACAACTTGGCAGAAAAGAATATGATGCGGTATTTTTTTGTTTTTTATTTATTAAATGGCGAGACGAGCGTGCCGTTCGCCTGATAGTTAGTGAAACGGCCACTCATAAATAGTAGGAAAGCCAACAGCTTAAATAACAAAGCAATGCTTGTCATGCCACGGCGCTCGCCATCCTGTATCAAAAGTTGTTCGAAAGGGACAAAACATTCGATAGATAAAGTAAGCTATAAACTATCTATGTATAACGCCGTAGATTTGTATGTCTCGTTAAAAACCGAAGTGAAGTGTGACATTCCTTAGGGATTTTCTTTTATCAAAGACAAAGCTTGAAGCTGAGTAATCTGCATCGTTTCTTTCATCGAACATTTAGTATATTGTAGGTACTCAAATGTTGTTTTTCAATCCTCAATACTTTGTACACCATATAGCTTATTTGAGAGTTATTTACTTATTTAATCCTTATTAGCACTACATAAAGAAACAATTACAATAATGAAATGATATAATAATATATGTTGTTGTTGTTGTTTCTACACATGGACTGATCCCAGAGCCTCGACCAACATTTCCAGAGGCTTTCAATTGGTCGTTGGGTTAAGAGCCAAATCCAAAAGGCGGTGTTGTTGGACACGGCACGCATAGTGAGCAAGTTCCTTACTTAGTATCCCTAACCGCCGCCGGTAGCTTGGGTCTTGAGCATCGCCACCGAAGGGTCAATTATTTTTCTATATTTAATATATTGTTTATTTTTGTTTAAATATATAAAAAGTATGTATAAATAGGTAACAAAAAATACTTACGTAATAAAGAGAATGATAAAATAGTACAAGAGGCAGCCTTATCGCACTGGGTATTTTTTCTAGACAACCTTTGGATGGAAATATAAACAGAAAGTGTTGTAAAGATTTTAATAAAGTATAAGAATCATGCCTCCGTAGCAAAGATTTTTTTGGGATCTAACTTTATTATTTTATTCAGTGTTTTTCGCAAATATCTAGAAATCAATTCTATCGTAGTAAGGGAACGAACGAACAAACTGTTTCTCAGCTTAATGGTGCGGCAGAGATAAGAACTCAGAAACTTTTAAATACCAATATAGATTTAACCACACAGCTATATTTGAGATAGAATTGTTGATACTAAGTTTCAGACTCTGCAAACAATATTCAGGTTTAAGTTAGACTGGATTGAACGTAGGACTTTATTGTGTTAAATATGCAACTGCGAATTTAGTTTAGTTGGGTAGGTCAACATTACCTACCCAATTACTAGTTACATTTTAACATTATTTGCTCTGAGAGAAAATGATTCGTTTGTGATCTTTAATATTTATTTAATAAGGTTGTCAACTCAGTGTAAATCTTTTTTTTAATTTAACTTATCGGAAAATATCGATTGGAAGGCACAGTTATGTTTGCAATAGTGTGAACTCACTATTCCCTGCACAAAAATACGACAACCTATCCCATATAACAGTTGGTTATAACGATGTATCATATCGTAACAATGAGATGAAGTAATAGGTTACAGAAGTAAGTAAAACAGGCATTTTTATAATATATTAGTCGAAGAAAATGTTGCCAGGAAACGTGCCTATTTAAAAATATATCATTTCTATGGTATGTTAAAACCACCAAACAGCGTGGTGGATTATGGCAGTAAAAGGCAAAAATAAAAAGTTTTGATATTAAACTAAATGCAATTTGAGAAATTTCATTTTACAATATTTCGTTTCACCCCGAACTATTAACTTCGTTGTTGATTGATAATGAAATTAATATTATCAAGGCTCGGTGTTAAATATTTAACTTTATTAACTAGTAATATTTAGTAAACGAATTAATAGTTGTTGTTATAAAGTATATTAATTTATCATAAAAGTATTTAATGTTTTTGCTCACCTTACGATGCCAGACGACCTGATTGTATTTGATTGACCAACGGTCTTATTCATAATTACTTATCGCAGCTTTCAAATGCCGTTAATATGAGCTGACTCAAATACGTAATTCAAAGACGTTAACAATCACTAATCAGCTATTTATCAAATCATTAACTTTAAAATTGCCGAGACCCTTGTTTAAGCAATTTTAAGCAGACAAATGGCAGCTGATATCTTTTAGCCGGACGTTTGATATTACTGTCAAGTGAATGTAAACACTTTTTTCTGCGAAGTGGCAAAATCTGTTTAAATGACGTGTAGAAATAACCATTATGAATAGCAACAGTTAATGGACGTTTTATCTCATTTAACATAATTTAACTAATTTACGTATATTATGTGGTTGATAAGCTGTTATTTTATGAATAAGGTGCGAGAGTTTGTGACCGCCAGACTTATTTTAATTTTGTAAAAGCTGATTTGCCAGTACATACCTGTAATATATTTAGTCATTCTAAACACAGTAGTCTATTAAACCTACTGTAATGGCAAAAAAACTGAAGGTTATAATGATGACTTTGTTTAAGGTCTTTTTGAAAAAGCACGTAATTAATCATTGAATTTGTTTCAATAAAAATCGAATGATTTATAATCCATTTGTTGGATATTATAGGTATATTAAGTGCAATTGTCTAAAAATTACTAAATTTAATATTATAAGTACTTGTATGTTGTATATGTGAAATCTTAATATATCTTATTTCTGTATTTGATAGAAGTGAAGATTCATCGAGTATAAAAATGCAATTACGTTTTAAATTAGATTTTGACTTATACTATTAGGTTGGAGACCACGTTATTACCTTTGAAATATTTTAATATTAGAAATTGGTGTACAAAGTAATTTCAGAGCCGTTTCACATTTGATTCTACTAAATGGTTTTGACAAGTAGTTGGAAAATATTAACAAATAAAATTTGTAGTAAGTTTATGGTTATAGATTTACATATGTATATATTCATAGCCTCTGTGGCGCAGTTGGTTAGAAGCCGTCTGTGAAACTAGAGGCTTCGGTTACGATCACCGCACCGCGATAAATGTTTGTATTTCCTATATGGCAAAGTACTCTGTGGTTTGTATGATCCACAAGTATTTGTTTTGGGTCTGGGTGTTTGTGTTGACAAAAAGTCTCTCGAATTGTTTAATATCAGTGTGTTATATCAGTGTGGGGTCAGGACTATGTATGTGACCGTTGGTTGTATACATTTCATGACTCTAGGAATGTATTCCTGTTCTATTTTATCCGATTTTATTTGTTTTATCTCATACTATCCCTATAATTTTGAAAGAGAAGGAAATATACATATTTAAATTTCATGATCATCCCATGGGAGCACTTCTATTTTCGGGATAAAAAAACAGCCTATGTACTAACTCAGGGTATCAGCCATCTTCGTTTCAGCGTGAAGAAGTAACAAACACTCAAAGTTTGGCCTTTATAATATTAGTAGGATAGGATTATTATATAAATCATTTAACTAGTGTGTTTACTTAGTCTAGAGCTAACGGTATTTCGTTTTTTTTTAAATTATTGAATAAAAAATTCCCATTAATTCGACTTTAAATTCGACTTTACGCGACATGGTAGGTAATAGTCTAAGATCCCGCCATACATCGACCTTCACCGAGATGTTTATTTGATGAAACCTATTTTATATGCAATTTAATATGTCAATAAATATATTGTATATGGGTTGCCTTGCAAATTTCAGTCCAGAATACGATTAATTAATTATTAAAATAAAAAAAAATTTTTTACACTTTTCACCTGTTTGATTATTAAACAAATTCTATACCAATCGAAAGTATGAAACCCATAGAAAATGTAAACGTTAGGTTGCCTATTTTTTTCCGGTCACAACCCTCAGGTTGCCAGGTATAAACAGGTAAATCGCTACTAGCATTTTGCGCCGGTCTGATTATTGAATGGAAATTAAATGAAAATAAAGATCATTTTATTATGAACACGGTGGTATAGGGTCGCCTGCGAAAAATCAGTCCCGAATTGCGGTTGTCGAATTTAGAAAAGTGAAATATTGCTCCGAGTGACACAGCATAGCAGCTGTTCGAAGTCCGCTCATAAAGAAAGAGGGTGCGCATGCTATTTATTCTTGAGAATGAAAAGGACAGCGATAGACTCGTATATGCTGTGTTCTGTGTTACCTGGCAACCTGAGGGTTGTGACCGGAAAAAAATAGGCAACCTAACGTTTACATATTCTATGGGTTTCATACTTTCGATTGGTATAGAATTTGTTTAATAATCAAACAGGTGAAATGTGTAAAAAATATTTTTTTTTTAATAATTAATTAATCGTATTCTGGACTGAAATTTGCAAGGCAACCCATATACAATATATTTATTGACATATTAAATTGCATATAAAATAGGTTTCATCAAATAAACATCTCGGTGAAGGTCGATGTATGGCGGGATCCTATACTATAAGTTTTGTGCTTGAAATTTGCCAATTTTACTTGTCTAAATGGCACATGCATTAGATCAGTTGTCGACCAGACAGTTCTAATTAGACACGCTATGCTGCCTTTGTCTCCAAGCCGATACATTTGCCGACTATTACAGGCTTTTGTGTTTGTTCGTGTTGCGTGGAACATCGCTTCAGTTAACCGAAAACAATGGTATGTCGTTGCGTTTTGTCTCAAAGGCAGAAACTTCATGTGAATATAAGATTGTTGTTTGGACCATTCATACACATAAAGTAACTATTTTACATTCAGCTTAGTTTAGGATCGTTTTGGATCACTTGATTTTTACTAGTATGAAAGCCTAGCATCGCGACTCTTGCAAGAGTATTATTTTTCAAGTTAATAATGAGTATATTGTTTTTTCAGCAGGCTGGTGTAATTTTGTTTAGTCTATTGTGACTATCGAGATTATTAGGTGTATGGTGGTCATTTTGTCTATCCCTACTAAATTATAAATGCGTAAGTGGGTTTGTATGTATGTACTGTTTACATCACAGTACAGTTGAATATGGTTAGAAAGGCAATAGCCGTCAAATTGTATGAAAACCAGTCGCTGCTTTAATTTGATTACGACATATCTCAAAAATGAACTTTTTTCAGGAGAGCAGTTTAAATAAAGCAAAATAATTATTTATTTATATATTTTATTTTAATAATGACAACTCTTTGAAAGTTGCTTAAATCAACGTATAATCTATGAAAAATATAAGTTTTATTGACATAGTTGTTTATGTTAGATTAATTTGTGTTTAAAGGTAACATTATCATAAAATACACATTTCGTTATGTGCCACTATCAAATTAAAGCAGCGCAGTGTCGTCGTTTTCGAAACACAAAACCTCTACAACTCTAATATAGAAAGCTTGCAATAGTCGATTTAACTATCGATAAAAATTATGAAAATATATTTTTGTTCTATGACCGTAATTTATTTTATCGATGTGCTTAATGGTTTTTCCTGATACCGTTATTTAATTAGTATTATGTTGATAGTAGGAAAATAAATGACACTACAATATCTAATATTGAAAGTTAATTTTAATTAGTATACTATTTTACCAATCTATATGTATAGGATTTTCAAGATTTTCAACTGTGTGTGAGATATTAACATTTTTATAATTGGAAAAGCACATAATATATGCAATTATTACAACAAAATTATGCTGTCTTTTTGTCAATAGCTTCAGTGGTTTTGATTTTTCATACAATAATTCATTATTTCACCCCTATGATACAGTTTTCCATAAGCGTTGCCCGTAATTATTTTGGTTTGTATATAACTTATGATACAATTTTTTTTATCGTCTTCTGTTTCACGAAAATGAATACTTAGAACAAATTATACTGGATTTTGTAAGAATTCAGTTGTCTCTATGTGTTTCCTTTATCGACTCACTCACGGAAACCTACAAACGAATGAATTAATATTATAAAGTATATTCAGACACAAATATATGTTGTTCTCAAGTTGGCGGAGTTATGACATTAGAACATAAGGATAGGTCGTCAACCTTATCAAACGTTACGAGTACTTCAATTGAAAATTACTAAAGAATTTGATTTAATTTTCTTTGTTTATTACCTATGAAAACTAATTTAAGAGTATACGAAATCTATAACTACATCGATATAGTTACTATGTATATGACTACAACACTTTGTGACATGTGACAAATTTCGTAGTTGACATAACAAAACTGAGTCGTATGCATTGCGTAGGAACTTGGAATTCGCGTACATCGTATGTACGCGTAATCAGCAATGTATATTTTTGTTATGTCGTCGATCATATTATCGAAATCTTCAAAATGTCGTGATTATAAAACGCAATTTTTGGATATAAAGGTGAAAATCAATAAAATCGGGATTAATAGTGGTATAAAATTCTTCCTCTATTAATATTCGACGCTTTAGTATTGGAACTGCAAGATAAAATTGCAAGATGCAAATCTGCATTTTTTACTCTATTTTGCCAGAGCACCACACTCCAAGGCATTTCGACAACGACTGATTTGAAAAATCATCCGTTCCGCGGCAGTGATGCTTTTTATGCACCACCTTGCGACGCGTTAAACGCTTCTATTTCCCTTCTAACCATTTATCTGTTTTGTGGTTTACATGCTAAAACGGCTGAACTGATTTTGATGAAATTTAACATAGAGACGGATTGTAAACTGACAAACTTCACTTTTTATCCCGAAAATGTATTATTCCCGTGGGATGAGTCAGGAGGTCAAATATATGTATATTTGCCACTCTTTCAAAGGACATGGCCAGTTTTTGTATGGCGCTGTGCCTAGTACTTCGAATCTCGTCTACATCAATTAGTTTTGCATTGTTGGGGTAAGGTTTGTTCCAAGATTAATACAGAAAAGTTACAAAGCCTATGAAGTTCAGGGTTTTTAGATATTTACAAAAACATATCTTATTTTCAGGTTATGTTTTGTAGGTTATCCGTCAATTTATTGAATCTAATAAGAATACGTTTACATAAATGCTTTATCATCGAATTTGGAATTTAAAGGAACTAATATTTTATAAGTTACACAAAATATACACCGAGACGTTTTTAATTGTGTCACAATGTAAACAAATAAACAAAGCATGGTTCCTGTCAAGCAACTGTCAAGTGTCAAGTATTTTACTGCAGCGTTTAGTTGTTGCAATGAAAGTGTGTAAAAATGGGAAGAATATATGTGCAAGTATATACTACAAACATTGCTTTATATATATTTAGTATTGTTAGTTATTATGACCTATTACCTACTTATAGATTATTTTTAGGAATATTTTAGACAAAGTTATTATTTTTTTCCTACACTTGCTTTACTGCGAACGAAACGTTTATGCGGGGCCAACAATGGCGGATATGGGTCATCAATCAATGCAAAATCTTATTAAACTTTATATTACTCCCTAAACTTCTACAGAAATATGACATATTCTTAAATTAATAGTTGATTTTTTATATTCATTCAATTATTGCTTTGTTTTTGTACATGATAAAAAGTAACTAGGCAGAAACTGTCCAGGTCCTTTGAATTGATGGCATGGGGCAGGAGAGGACAGAATGCTTTTCGTCATGTTACAGAATAAGATGGGATAGAATGGGATATAACGGGACGGGACTGTTAGTAAACGAAATAATATGTTGTTGATGTGAACTGGATTGAAAAACTGTCAGCACTCGGGCAAAGCCAGGCCCGATCACTGGTTACCAAATAAAACTTTTACGAAAATTACTTTAGCCGTTCAAGAAAACAGATCACTTTGAACCAACCTATCGTTCAAACCAAACGAAATGTTGCAGTAAAACATAAAAATCCAGTAGTGAAACAGAATTCCACGATGTGGCATCTAACCGCGAGAAGGGAATAAAATTGGGCAATTTCAACAATTCCTCGAACGAAACTCGCAGGCTAAACTTTTTTATTTGCAGGTCGGTTTACCGGCTTCGGGACGACCCACATTCCATTTGCCGGCTCGCGGTCGCCACTTTAGAAGTCGTTTGCTCCAATGCGATGGGACTCAGTTATACCACAGGCATTACTGGGTGGGTGACACGCAGTTTCATTGTTTAACAGACGGACTAAGTATGCAGAAGGTAACACTAGTTTACATGTGTTTTGTCCTTGAAATAAAAAGTGTTTTTTCTTATCATTTGAGATGTACTGAGTTTAAAAAAAAATAGGAAAAAAATTCAATACGTCACGTTTCCAAACTATCTACTACTTTTTATTTACGAAAATATGCCTACAGAAATAATGAAAAAAATTAAAAATGAATTGCCTTAGCTTTTTTCTTATATTTATTTGTGTCTGTATCTATTATAACAGACCAGCAGTAATCACCTAACATTGCTTGGTCCCAGTATCCTTTATAATTTTATTTAAAAATTCCAAATCCTGATGAAAACGCTGTCTATGTTCGTCGCTGAATTCTCCGAGGTTATCAGGGAAGAAATCGAGGTGCGAATGAAGGAAATTAATTTTAAAAGACATGTTGACACCCATTCGTTGAAAATTGTGTAATAAATCAGCAATTAACTGTCTGTAATTTTCATTTTTTTTGTTGCCCAAAAAGTCTTAGTGAATTCCAAGCCGATCTTTCAATATCCGAAAGGCTGTTTTCAAATTCCTCATCTTTCAACATTTTTTTTTATTTGCGGTCCGATAAAAATACCTTTTAGGTTTAGTAACCGAAGGAACATCTGCTTATTTAATTTTATCTTTGTTCTTCTAATTAAAACCAAATGTCTTACGGCCGATGCCAATAATCAATCGAAAAAATTAGATTGAAGTCAATCTGTTTTGTTGTCAATTGTTTTCTACTTTTCGATTGGTCTCCTGTCATGTTGCCATAGTTTATTCACTACTGAGATTGGTTATTGGCAATATAGTATCAGAAAAACGATTGAGCTGTCAATCTAAAACGGCAAATTTTGGATTGGGTTTGTTTATTGGCAGCGGCTGTTAGTAAGACAGAAGTAACAGTCATTTTCGTAGGTGGATAGTTCTCTCCACATCATTGGTATATTAAAATGCAAAAATCTTTTTGCACCTACAGCCCAGAACCTTAGCTTTTTTCTACATCTTTCACAAAAAAAGTGAGATGTCCATTTTTTGTCCTGGTGAGAGACCGGAATTTTGAAATAACAATGGGATATCCTTTGTTAGGTATAATAAATTCACCACAAACGTAACCAAATCGGTCAGGATGTACTTTAAACAAAGTTTTTGACATTTTAAAAACAATATTTATTCAACTAAACACTACAATGTAGCAAAATTTTAGAATGATTTAAGAATTAATTTGTGGGAGGCTTAAAATAATGTGTGTAGATAACTTGATTCTTTGACGTCATAAAAACAAAACAAATATATGTTTGCGTTTAGTTTTTATCACTAAATAACACGATATGAAATTCACTGGAAGGACATGAAATTTATTATATTTTGTAAACTAGTATAATGGTTAGTATTGTTGACGTAGCCTAAATGAGGATGTTGAAACCACAAGTTTTAATTATATGTCGTCTAAGGTCATGAGTAAGGGAGTTGTCAGATGGTATATTTTCTTCATTCTACGATGTAATTCAATGCACATGATGATAAGCGTGGTGCATTTAATTTTAGCGCTTAAGTCTAATATCTCACCTTTTATAACCCCAAACAAAACCAAAAGGAATACTCGTCCCCATTTTATCATCCCAACAGTTCCATTTAAAATTACCCGCTTTTTCCACGTCATTTAGCAGCATCATTCTATGTTAGATTACTTCCAAATGCAAGTCACGTAGTAATTGCGTTGGTCAATGCGAGGTGGGCACAAAAAGAGTCAGTAATGCCAATTGCTGTTCCCAAAGCCCTGTCTTTCAAACATTTATTATGTTGAAGGATCACGCCGTTAATCCGGCAATACTGTATGAGTGAGGACCATACAGTAAAGATCTATTTCATAGCCTTCGAGATGTAACTTATGTCTTCATATGGATTATATTGATCCTCTTTGAGATGTGATTAATTGTTTTGTGAGGGTTGCTTGGAAAAAATAAACCTTACTATTGGTTAGGGTTTGATCTTCACGTTACGAAAGCGCTTTTTAAACGGGGAGAGTATCTTTCGAGAATCGTATGCCATTATGGCATGACATAACCACCGTCGATTGTATTTGTGTAAATAACTCTTTGTGTTGTTTATGTGAATTTGTTTAAGATATGTTAACTGCTACGCTGAAGTGGTAGAGTCATGCTGTTGTCAGTCATGAATGAGCATGAATGAGGAGAGCGTCCGGATCGGTACCATTGTCTCACAGGAGGTCGACGTGGAGCGACAGTTTTACTGTCACAGTCCGGTGGTTGAGTGAGATTATAGGTTGCCCAATATTTCCTCTCTCTTTCCATCCTTTATTCTTCTCGCTCCCATCCCGATTTGATGGTTCGGCTACACATATATATTGGGTTTGGCAAATACTGTCTACAAATTTCATAGAATTTATATAAGATAAAATAAAGTGGCATTCTTTCGAAGCATCTTTCGCGCAATAACAGTGCCTTTAATATATTTCATCGAAGGTGCATGCGCTACAATTTTACAGCAAGAATTTTCTCGTTGACAGAATTTCAAATTTTATACTCAATAACGCGACATCTTGAGATAGCTTGTACAATATGTAAAAAAACGGCAATATAGAAAAAAAAATATGTAAATTCAACCTAGAGGATGCCAGTTGTTCAATAGCGGCAGTAAAGGACCCAGCGAAATCATTCCGAATACCCTTTACCCGTCTTATAAAAATATTTACTTTCATACCTACCCAGATGTTTCAGTAAATATTTGCATCACTTGTTATTTACAATACTTGTCTTCTGGTTAATATGGTTTTTATATTTGTCAAAGGAATTTTCGGTTTATCTAAACCCTATGTTTATATCATTTATATTTATTAAAATGTTTTCAATTTATTTAATGTTTTTTTTTTCAATTAAGATGTGTTGTAAATTGTACCCCTGAAAAATTCACATCGTATTCTGTTTTATAGAGCAGTAAAATTCTTTGTTTCACGATTAGAAGTTCCATACAGTGCAATGCCTTTTATACTATAGTAATTTTGTATATTCGTGTATGTGACATAATATGATATCATCAGACGAATGGCTTACTCTCGTCATTTTTCTAGGTAGTTATAAAAAAGGAACTATGCTGCATTTCATCTGTGTATATCCGGATAAAATATGCTGTTACAATTGTTTTGCCGATTTGATGACCGTCACATGCATAATGGGTGGCACAGGATATCCCAGGACGGTATTTTCGGCGGCACTGGACATCCTAGGGCAGAAAGCACCCCGATTTACGTCCGCGTAATTGCCCAGACTCTTTGTACTACCCTACACTTAGCATTTGATGCATTCAAGTTCCTTTATCCTGTCAGCATTAAAAAAACCTTGCAGACTATGTACGGAGGATATGTGGACAAATTCAAATATGCGTCAGTTTATGACGTCACTAAACATTTAATGTCGCTTTAATTTAACTGTAACTCCTGCCATAATATCGGTGGCGTCGCGTGTTTACCCAGTGTGCCATGTCGAGTCGTTAATGTTTTAATAACCTATTCGTGTTGGGGTATTAGTCAATTAAATCTGTTTTATTATGAGCGTTGATTGTTTTAAAGAATAAAAAGTTTTGAAGCATACAATCGTACAGTAGCTACTGTACGATTGTAATTAGGGTCAGGAGTACAAGCTTGTACTCCTGACCCTAATTACTAACTAATAGTAAATTCCAATATTACTTTGCCCGACCCGGGATTCGAACCCGAGACTACAGTTTTGCAATCATACAGTAGCACAACTGCGCCACCAAGGCAGTCAAGGGATTTAAAATATATGCTAATACTTATCATAACTTGCAGATATTTATGAAGGTGGGTCGTTTTATAGCCATGGTATTCTATGGAAATAATATGTTTACTTAGGGTGCCAGTGGAAGCCCGTTTTACTTTCTATTTAATTTGTAATAATTTCCCCTTTTTTTATCACTGCTATAAAATCAGTTGTTTATTAAAACTGGCCTTCCTTGATACTTCGTTCTCCTGGAACTAAGAAACCTCGTATTCTGGATCTGTCCTGTAAGAAATTTTTCAGGATATTTTTTTGTGATTGCCATCCATTGAATTATAAACTATTATTATAAAATGTGGATCAATTGGTCCGTTGCTACGCGAATAAAAAGGGTTTTGGTATTTTCAAAACAGGAGCCTAACTTTGTACCTACCCCCTGATCCATAAGGACTTAAGAGCCTACCTCGAAAAATATTCGTAGCATTTTGGGGCGTGGTTTACGAAAGTTGCCGCATCACGTCGCGGCACTGCGCTACTGGAGCACATTCCCCGATTAAATATTATCTACTGGTATTATTAATATTAGTAATAACGAATTAATGTAGACCTATGTATATTTATAATCCGTATGATTCTGACAATGTGCCTATATATTGTTTATCATACTTTTGTATTGATAAAAAAAAATCTATTACAATCTAAGTGTTAAAACACGAACTTTAAACTATTACTTTACGAAAACCTCAAAAACATTTACAATAATATCTGTCTAAATACAAGATACCAATTGTTTTGCCGGTCACTCACTCTACTAGTGTGAAGCGCTAATCGCCTAGGCGCTCTTTGATAAATGCCGCCAAAGGCATTGCGCCTAGCGATGATTTATTTGTTTCTACTTCATTTGACCTGTGATTTGACCACTGACTTTCGCCTATAAAACAACGTCATTCTTAGTTCTGCTGTTTTGTGATTTTTGACTTACGATACAACTGTAAAATTAACAAAAATGTGTGAAATAAATTTGAATTTTGTAATAACAACCAAACTAAACTGACTAGGTATTCCTGAAGTATGTACACAGAGCGGAAACGCTAAGTAATTACATTAGATTATTGTTTAAATTCCACATAAAATAATTATTATTGATTTTCGAACTGTGCGGTCACACCGGCGCGGCGCTCACGCTCTTATCATTACTGCTATGCGCTTGGCGCGACAATGACGGCGATCACACCCGCCCGTTCCAGTTTGAACCTTCTTCACAACCAAATAGGGATCATTTTTGTTTAACAATGTTTCTTTTATTTACGCTAGACAAATTTTTCGGCGAAATTATTTGATATCAATTACAATTATTTTGCTTTCGTTATATGAAAAGCATTGTAAATATTAATTTTATAGTAATACTAGCGATTGGGCCCGGCTCCGCCCGGGTGCATACACGTTTTAAAATGGCGGTCAAAATGTTTAATTCTGACTATCAGTTTAGAATATCGACCAATCGGACCAAGAAAAACGAACAAAATTTCCTCGTATTTGCTAGAAATGTCACTACTGCTTTCCTCCTATAGATCATAGCGTGATAATATATAGCATATAGCCTTCCTCGATAAATGGACTACCCAACACTAAAAGAATCAATCAAATCGGACCAGTAGTTCCAGAGATTAGCGCGTTCAAACAAACATACAAACAAACTCTGCAGCTTTATAATATTAGTATAGATATAGACTTTCAGTGACATATAAAATATATTCGTAAAATAATACTCTAAATCTGGAGGCACGGCAGTGCCCCCACCAAGTCGAGCTAAAAAGCGGCACAGTGGTACTATCCTTTTCTCGAAGCAATTCAGATCATTTTAAACCCCCCATAACTTCGTTGTGGTTAAAGCAAGAAACCTGAATTTTCAGTTAATAAACACGGTATGTATATTTAAAATTTCATTCAATTTGAACCACTAGTTTAAGAATTGTAACTAGTCAAACTTTCTTAATTTTGAAATAAAACTATTATTTACGGATTTTATCGCGAATTTAATTTAATTTTTTACATTTTTAACTTCCCGACGTTATTACCTCCATTACCTCCGCTTTGACCAGCCCCAAGTCCTCGCTAAAGAACACCGTTTCCTGCCCAGGATGTTTCGCGAGGCTATTGAAATTAAAAAACATCCAAATTTCAATAGAGAAGATGGCTTGAAGCTTGCACAAGCATGGGATCCAATACTACATTTAATTAAATCGGAACCCAAAAGACCAACTGCCAGACCTCAAGACACAGTGAGCTCCTTCTGCGTAGATCGGATCGCAAACACAGACTAGATATTTAAAATTATTTTTTAAAATTAATAATTGTAAAATAAGGGTAGTTAAATTGTAACAGTCACAGAGCAGACGTCTAATACGTCAGTCCGCCCCGTGACCACAAAAGCTGTAAAGTAATCGAAACGTCGGGAAGTTAAAAATGTAAAAAATTAAACTGAATTCGCGATAAAATCCGTAAATAATAGTTTTATTTCAATGTGAAACATTCGCGTAAATTTAAGAAACCATTTTCTTAATTTTGTCACTCACTAACTGACTGACCGATCATCAAAAGTCTAAGGACATAGAACCTTTAAATTTAGAATATAATTAGTGTTTAGTGTCTTAAGTAGGGAAAAATTTAAACATTTCGTAATTTCTGCCTAGTGTTCTAGATACACCAACTGCGTGAATAACTTTGTAATCCCATATAAATGTATAGGATTACAAAGTTACATTTGCAGTTAATGAATAATTGTACCCGTATATAATGTAATGATAGTTCTAAATAGGTATCAATACATAGTATAAAACAAAGTCGCTTTCTCTGTCCCTATGTCTCCTTGTGTGCTTAAATCTTTAAAACTACGCAACAGATTTTGATGCGGTTTTTTTAGTAGATAGAGTGATTCAATAGAAAGGTTTACGTGTATAATAACATCCATTAAATAGTGGAGACATACTGTTATATTTGAGGTTTCTAATGTGATGTCGTTAATTATCAATTTTTCCCGCTTACATTGCAAACGCAGGCTGAACCCTACGAGGTTTATCAAAATAATGTAGTAATTATTTGTACACATTGAAAATGTCTACAGAAAACTCCGCGATGGTATATGTCTATCTCTTATGGATATCCCACAATAACAGTTTTTTTGTCATTTACTTTTTACGACAAATACAGCATTAATCCTTATCCAATTAAAAAGCTTAAATACATTGTTGGTTTAATATAGATCTATATGGTCCTTTACAGCACAAGATTTAAATGAATATTTTCGAAGATATTACAGATTTTAAATTGCGGGACGTAACGCTTGCGGCAGTACTGGCCGGCCGGGGCGGCAGTAGCGTGCCTGAGTAGGAAGGTTTATATGTATAATAATAATACGTACATATTTTTGTACAGAAATCTATTTGTACCCGGGCGAAGCTGGGCCTGGCCGCTAGTCTATATATAAAAGGCATAACATGAGAGGGTATTGAGAGGGAAAGGGTGTATTCAGCCCATGAAACTGTACAACTTCCTCTAGAAAGACATAACGAAGAAAAACTTGCAAATAAATAGACTGAATAGCTCCAAAATATCAATTACCATGAAAGAAAGAATATTAATAAACAAATCCGTGATAATTGTGATAAATTGACACCTACAAAAATAAGAAAATACCATAAGACAGAGGCTTTACGAAAAAATGTTGGTGATATTCTAGAAGTAAAAAGTACCGAAAAGGAAAAAATTAGGACTCTAAAAAAAGACGTGACATCCCATCAAAAACATCCTGTAAAAAAATTCAGCCATCCAGCAGCATTATGTATGATACATTATATTTTCATGCGATGGCCAAGTCGATCCATTTATTTATAACGTAAAGAATTTTTAATATTTATATGATAATAGCTTACGTAATAAGTTTATACAGAAGGTCCCTTACGCAAGGACTAAATAAATTTATCGACTTGGTATCGGTATATGCATGTAGCATCTCACAATTTTTTGAGGTAGAAACCCTGAGCCTGAGCCTTGAACCCTTTACTGGTGGTAGGTCTCTCATATGTGAGAGGCTGCCTGGGTGGGTACCACCGCAATGTCTATTTCTCCCGTCAAGCAGCAGTTTAAATGCACTGTTGTGTTTCGGATTAAAGGACATTGTAGCCAGAGTAACTACTGGACATATTGAGACTTAACATCTTATGTCTCAGGATGGCGAGCGCAGTGGAATGCCAAGCAATGCTTTGTAATTCAAGGTGTTGTTTGGTTCTACTACTGTTCATGAGCGGTCGTATCGCTTACCATCAGGCGAACGGCATGCTAGACTCGCCATTCATGGCAATAAAAAAAAAAGCTGCGAGACTTGGAATTTTTTTACAGGATGTTTTTGATGGGATAGTGTCTTCATAGTGCGTGGTGGCCTGTTGGTAAACGGACTAGACGCGGCTGCCAACATGTTCACGGTGGTCGCGGGTTCGAATCCCAGGGCACACCTCTGACTTTTCGGAGTCATGTGTGTATTGATATTCAATCACCACGCACTAAAACGGTGAAGGAAAACATCGTGAGGAAACCTGCGTACTTTAGCGATTTATATAAATTTCTATGGTATGTAAGTCTGCCAACCCGCACTAGGCCAGCGTGGTGGACTATATGGCCTAACCACTCTCAATCGTACTTACGATTGTAGAGGGGGCCCGTGCCCTGCAGTGGGACGTATATGGGCTGATACAGTGTCTTCATCTGTCTATTGATAGAGGTGCTCCCGAAAGGTACTATTTTTCTAATGGTATTATACTGGATGATTTTGAAAAATATCACAATATTATGATGACCATATACAACACTTTACATGTTTCTTTACATGGGCAAAAAATCATGAAATTTGTGTGATGTAATTTATGGATAACCCCATAGGTGGTCGGAATTGAAAATTGCGACCGCCATTTTTTTTCTGCTGTAAGATATCGATGTTGAAATCAATTGGATCAAAAGCATTGAAGCAAGCATTAGATTAATCGAGCAAAGGGTAACCCAGATATCGATTTATATATCAATCGGATGAATAACAAAAAAGTTCAAAATGGCGGCCATAAATTTCGGTTCGGACTCCGAATGTAGGTTATTCGAAGAAAGGGTACTTCGGATAGATATTGATTTAGAGACCAATCAGATTAATAACAAAACGGTTCAAAATGGCGGCCTCAACTATCAATTCTGACTTACTCATTCAAATGAAGGAACCATTAGATATCGATTTAGATATCAATCGAATCAAAAGCAAAAAAGTTCAAAATGGCCACCATAATTTTCAATTCTGACTTTGTATTTAGTGAAACGGAATAATATGGTAAAAAGGTTTTTCTGTTTAATTCACTATTAATATATTTATTGGGCAAAACCCGATTAAAAGTTATAAGTAAATTCAATTGATTATAAAAGTTGGTGCGACCTTGGTGGGAATATCGCGTAGCCTTCATATTATAGGAGCTAGCAACAAGAAATATTGCGATATCAGATTAAAATATTTTTGATGAAAAATAATGATAATATACTGAAACAACAACACAACGAGAAACGAATTTATTTTAACCGAATTAATTCGATGACAATGATCGCAATGTCCATATCATAAGGATAACGTTGGATCCCTTATTTTCATATTTCTCGTATGTCGTGGATCTACATACATACATACATAAACTCACGCCTTTTTCCCAGAAGGGGTAGGCAGAGGTGCCAAGACCCACATTTCGCCATGTATGTTCCGTCCCACGATGTGATAGGTGGCGAACCTATCGCCATATCGGGCACAAATTCCTGACTCTGGGCTGATAATGAATAGAAAAATCCAATATCACTTTGCCCTACCCGGGATTCGAACCCAAGACCTCACCTTTGTAACCGTACCTTAGTACAACTACGCCACTGTGGCAGTCTACCAGTCAAATATCGATTTGGAACCCTTCGGATAAATAACAAAAAAACAAAAATTAAAATGACCCGGACTCAAACCCGAGACTTCAGCGTCGTAATGATATTATGAGGCAAAAATGTATAAAATTTCACCCGAATAATAACAAAAAAATCAATCAAAATGCGGATCGAATATTCTTTTTTCTGAGATATTTTCATTTTTTCGGAATGACGGTTCTTTCAAATATCCATTAGGAACAATTCGGATAAATAACAAAACGCAAAAATTAAAATGACCCGGTTTCGAACCCGAGACTTCAGCGTCGTAATTATATTATGAGGCAAAAATGTATAAAATTTTACGCTCCCTTCGACTAATTTCGTTGAGCGCTTATACGTAAGTCAATGACCTTTCTCTTTTATTTTGGTAACTTAGCTAGTTAAAAATGAATATATACTGCTATTTATTTTTTAAATATATGTAAAAAAATTAAAATGTACAAACACAAAAGAGTACCACCTAAAGTAATAAGATTTACGTAAATTTGAAATTACGTAAAAAATAATCGGCGGGCTAGAATTTCGAAACGTCGAGCGCAGGTCCGTCGTCCACCAAGGCCCGCGGCCGTCTGACGGGAACGCCCCCAATGAGATAGCTTATATGGCCGTAACGTACAAGAATGGAATAGGATGGCCCATGCGCTTCTCAAAATAAAACAACATAAGCGCCAAACCATATTTTATTTTATTTTCATCGTACTATTTACTTTTTTCTTGTTTTTTTCTCGCGAAAAACTAATATTTAAAAATATGTTTATGTCATATTAATCTTGAGTTTCTACACGGGGTAAGTTAGGAGTTCTGAGTTCTTAAAAATCTTAACAACTGCTACTTTGGACTGTATTTTTGTTAAGGCAAAGTGGCGTAATCATGAATTTTTTCTCATAAAGTTGGTAATTATATCATCAATTAAAACATATCTGAAAATGGACTACCTAATCTTAGTAATTTATGATATGTAGGGTTTTAAAAAAGCCAAATTTTTCGAGGTATCCCCTTAACGCAGTTTTCAAGTGCCGTTAATATGAGCTGAATCAAAAACCTTATTCATAGACGTCAACAATCACTAATCAGCTGTTTAACAGCTCATTAACTTTAAAATGGCCGAGACACTTGTTTAACCAACTTTTAAGCTGAATATGGAATGTGTAGAAATCCCATTATGAATAGAAAACTTAATGAAAGTTTTATCTCATCTCAATTAAATAATATATACACCCAACAGTCATATACATAATAGTGACCCCACATTAAGATCGAGTCTTGTGTCGTGGGTATCAGGAGTATCAGGAGTCTCTCGTAGTAACGAGAGACTTTTCAGTCTCACAAACACCCAGAGCCGAAACAAATACCTGTGGTTCACACAAATATTCTCCTCTCGGTTCACAGCCGACGTCTAACCAACTGCGTCACGGAGGCTGTCATTACATTATTCAACTAATTTACTTTTATCATTTATGACGTGGTCGATTAGTCGTTTCCTTTAAGGGGGCTAGAATAATCGGAAATCCTCGATGTACGTTTAGCAGTGGGCGTCTTATTTATTTATTTTTTTATTGCAGTGAATGGCGAGACGAGCATGCCGTTCGCCTGATGGTAAGCGATGCGACCGCTCATGAACAGAAGCAAAACCAAACAACACCTTGAATTACAAAGCAATGCTTGGCATTCCGTGATTTCCGCGCTCGCCATCCTGAGACATAAGATGTTAAGTCTCAATATGTCCAGTAGTTACTCTGGCTACAATGTCCTTCAATCCGAAACACAACAGTGCATTTAAACTGCTGTTTGACGGGAGAAATAGACATTGTGGTGGTACCCACCCAGGCAGCCTCTCACATATGTGAGACCTACCACCAGTCTTATGGCCGTATATGATGATGAGAAACCCATCATCAATTATATTTCAGTAATATTTGCCTGCATTGTAAAACCATCTCTATGTATACCCAACAGGAATACACACAAACATAATCGCGTTAATTTGTGTTGGATGCGGACATTTGCATAGCCAGATTTATGTGAACATTAATTATGAATGCAATTGTTGAATATTTAGGCGTACAAGTTGGGAATTAGGCGGATTTAATCAAGTTAACAGTATTCTGATAGAATTATTATAACTGTGACAAAAACTGGTGATAGAAGAGGGAGAAAAAAAAAGAGAAATGAAAGTAAATCTAGACTGCGACTGAAAATGTAGCCAGGTAGTAATTTTAGTGGCTTCAAACACAATGCAACTAAAAAAATTCAACAAATGAGGGGATTTTTTTTTTAAATATGTAACTATCGTCTTTTTTTTTGCTGTGAATGGCAAGACGAGCATGCCATTCACTGATGAATTACAAAACATCTTGAATTACAAAGCAATGCTTGGCATTTCACTGCGCCCGCCATCCTGAGACATAAGACGTTAAGTCTTAATATGTCCAGTAGTTATTCTGGCTACACTATCCTTCAAACCAAAACAAAAAAGTGCATTTACTCTGCTGTTTGGAGTAATAGACAATTTGGTATCTACACAGGTGGCCTCTCACATATGATAGACCTACCAGTTAAAGTATTAATATAGTAAGTCTTTGCATTAGAATAAGGTTTGGCAGAATAATAAAGTTTTGTATGTTTTAACATCATTTATATAATAATTAATCTGTATGAGCACATATACGTCCCATTGTGGGCACGGGCCTCCTCTACAATCGAGAGTACGATTGATTGATAGGTATATAATAATTAATGCCTACGTATATTCCCGAAGGTAAAGTACAGGTAACAATAGCTACCACGCCCTCTTATTTTATTTTACTGTAGAATAAAAACGAAAAAGGTTTATAGAAATACCTTTCAGTAAAAGTACAAAAGAAACGTCTAAATTTAGAATTTCATCTTCCCTGCCCTGACGATCTCGCGAATATTGCTTTCGATTACTCCCTTTAATACGTTCCAGCGTTTCAACTATATGAAACCGAGAAAAACAATATTATGGAATATTGCAAAATATATTTTAGTACATACTACGCTAAAAAAACTTAAATCGTGAAGCCGCTTTCAAAATAACTTTAATGTAATACGGAATTGTTCTTGCCGTCTCATGTCAGTGTAAGTGTTTGGTGACATTTTGGTAACGGATCAGACGCGGCTGCCAACATGTTCATGGTGGTCGCGGGCTCAAATCCTACGGCATACGTCTGAACTTTCGGAGTCATGTCTGTATTGATTGTCAATCACCACACAATATATTGAAAGAAATAATCGTGACGAAATCTAGTTATCAAAGCAATTTGTAAGGATGTCTATGGTATGTAGAGTCTGCCAACCCGTACTGGGTCAGCGTGGTGGACTGTATGGCTTAACTTCTCTCAATCGTACTCTTGATGCAGTAGTATAGTACACGCCAGTAATTTGATTTGATTCTATCTAGACTACACTGCATCAGGTGCAATGTACTTTACCGCGCAAGTGTACGTAAAGGTATTCTATATCAATTGTAACCTCGTATGCTCGTGATTAATTCTGCTATCTGGTTAAATATTCCAAACGAACAAATTCACTATATCAACCATAATATAATGACCTCTTAATAACCTAATGCGTGTTCCAGATTCAAAGGATAGTCTCACTTGTCAATGCGATGAAATTGGAAACGGAAATTTTATTCCAACTCCATATATGTCATTCCAATCCGAGAGAGTCGTAGGAGAGAGTTTTGTTTTAGAAGCGAAAATAAACGTTTAATACTTGTCGTCAAGTCGCTATGTATTTGGCGTTGACAATGGAGGTCTCATTGGAATCGGTCCACAGATGGCAACAATGCGCTCTCGCGCCGCCATAGATTTAGATTTTCCAGAATTGATTGCTATTGCAGGGTTGGCGCTTGTACAATAACAATATTTTTTATTTTAAAATCTTTGATTATAAGTAAATATTGTCATTTCTACATATACTAAAACAACTGTCAGAAGGAGGTCATTCACAATAATATCTAAATTTTATCAAACTGTTGCAACATAGTTAATATCTCATTAATATCTATTAAAGACACATAAGTTCCTATTAGTTGTTATAAACCTTAATATCGAGAAATTTGTATGTATCCCTTGCCACTTTCTTAATATGTTAACATTTCTTTAGTTATATATTTATATGTTTTTTCCTAAATGTCAATGCATGCGGTGGCAGCCAAAGATAATGCTTTTAATTTATTATTAGTATTTTTGTTTTAGATAACTTCATGTAATTTAATGTCGTTACCACAGATTGCCCTTAAATAATATAAATAAAATAAAAATATATAATATAATACTGAAAAACCAACGAATGGTCGCTGGTTCATTTCATGTCAATTTTCTATATCTCATTCGAGACAACTGATTTGTACAAGTATAATTAATCAAATATCTACTTCCATTTCTATGGAACTCCTAAAAAGACCTAATTTAAAACTGTTTCTTAGAATCAGTCGGTAATAATTAATGGTTAACACATCATTGATTGATTTGATATAATGTTAAAATTTTATAAGTAATTATTAATTAACCGCTCCGATTTAAACTACTTGTAACTTTTGTAATAATAACTTAATTGTAAACTGATTTTGAAAAAAGCAACACTTAAGTTTCTTGTCCGATCTTCTCTAGTGAAAATCGCTTTTCAAACCGGGTGTTAGATAAAAAAATGACTGAATCCAAATGATGTAGAACATTTTACTGGATTCAATAAATTATATTCATTTCATTTCATCGAATATATACCTACATTAAATTCGTGTCAAGTCAGACTATTATCAAAATTGCAAACAGTTACATAACCTGCAGTTGGAAACATTCCACTTTCATAAATGTAGTAGCGCTGAACAAGCGATGTCGCCACTTTGCAGTTAAGAAAGAAAGGAACTGACAATATCAAAGTCTTCACTATTTAAACCGAGAAATCCAATCGGGAAGACGTAGCATTCCGACAGAATCGTTTTATTTTGAACACGGGGACATAGATTTGTCTCGATCCAAAGGATTTAAAGCGGACATCTGACGTGATCAGAGTTAAATAAGACGACGGGGAGGAGCTTATGCACTCTTTATTTAGATATTTGGATTTTTATGTGTATCAAGTGGGGGAAGGAAATTAGCTATTGAAGCTGTATTACCTGCTCGGTATCAGCCCATATACGTCCCACTGCCTACCCTGTTACCCTGTTACCTGCTCAGGAAATAATAAAGCGGTTTATTTAATGGTAAGCGATTACTGCTGCCCATTATCGCTGATAGCCTAAGGAAAGTGTGCTATTAATTATAAATACACCCTACAACCACATACACAGCCCTGTTCCACACCAAGATCGAGTCTTATGACGCAGGTATAAGACACTACGAGAGACATTTTGGTCTCACAAATGCCTAGACCCGATACAAATACTTTTGTACATTGCGACAATGCTTTTGTGATGTTTTAAATATTATCGTGTTTGGCAGGTAAATTCATAGTTATTGCTTAAATAATAATTTAAATCCATGTGTATTGTAGTGTCTTTAAATTTTAGGTAATTAGCAAAATCTATGTATTTATCATTCAAATATGATGACAGCAATAACATTACAAAAAAATCGTCGCATGCAACATTTTGCAAAATTTTTAGTTGCATTGTGTCTGTAGTTACTAACCACTCACCACCTGTTTTCGTTTTTGAAATCTGGATATATCCCGTATGTTAAGTGACAATGAAGGCAAAATGAAAGAAATGGAAATTTAATAATTTCCTTTACTCTTACTCTTACGCAATAGTGACAAAAATATAAAATACTATTTTGCTTTAAATAAAAGATCAATTGTTAGTTGTCATACGTGCACGAAGTCGTTAATGACAATATGAGCAAAAACACAACGCGCCCAACTCATGCATATGGGCCAAAAAAATTCACGACTGACACTGTCTGTTACAAACTTCGGGTTACATATGATATCTAGTCATGCGAAACTTTGCCATCTTGTAAATGCAAACTGTAATTTTGATAACATAGAAGTATTAGATGAACTGAGAGATACCTTAACTAGTTAATTGAAAGCATAATGGATAGTTGGAGTAGATGAATCTGGACTCCATTTAATAACTGACATACCTTCATCTATTGGTGTAAGGTGAGTCGACGTCATAACGTGTAAAAATAAATATACATGATATTAACTTCTTTGACTTGAAATATTATAACATCACGTTGGAAATAAACATGAGTCTTAGAATATGGAATACAAAATTGTAACTAGAAGTGAACCGTCTGAAGGGAAATAATGCGTTAAAGCTTCTAGATCTTATTGAGTACGACGTTTTTTTCTTTTTATTGTAATGAATGGCTAGACGAGCTTACAATTCCTTGATGGTAAGATTTACGACCTATACAGCTCTATACAGTACCAAGCTAAACAATACTATGAAATACAAAGCATTGCTTGGCATCCTGAGACATAAGATGTTACGTCTCAATATGTACAGTAGTTAATCAAGTTACTATGTCTTTCTAACCGGAACACAAAAGTGCATTAACACTGCTATTTGGCGGGAGAAATTGATAAAATGCGATGTACTTACCCACATCTCACATACATCTCACATCTCACATGAGAGACCTACCACCAGTATTGTTGTCTATATGTACCAGATAATTACACATCTAATCTTTATATTGTCCCGTTTAAATTTAAAATTAAACACTTGTAATACCATTACGAACATTTAAAAAGTAAAACCTGATTCTAGCACCACAAAGTGCACTAAATGTAATCTTGGCTACGTCACTTTCATTGTTGGATTTCATTCCTATGTTTTAATTAATTCTGGTGCAGCTCGAGCGAAGTAGACTTTAATCCTTCTATATTATTCGGTGTTCTATTAGTCTTATCTGTCCTCGTTACTTGTAATGGAATCTTTCGTTTTATCACATTTTATAACTAGTTTCGTTTCTTTATTGCATATTATGCCATGCATATTTTACTTATAGATTTTTTACCGTTTCTTTTATAGTCCAACAACTAGCAAGCGGATCATGTGGTTATAAATGATAGCCGTCCATAAACACCCACAATTCTTGAGTAGGTGTTTCGCTCTTTGAAAACAGATATCTAAGGAACGTAGGTGATTTGCCCTGTGAAAATACTGTAGGGAAGGATACAGAAGGAGCGGGGTTAGGAATTGATATATATTGATACCTATAGACATTTTTAAATTTGATTCAGTGCAATAAACCAACAATAGTATATAGTTAATATATAGTTTCTATTTCATATCGTTCCAAATTTCATACATCTTCCTGATTTAATCTGATTAATAAATTTGAAATACGCCCAGGAATTGTTTAGTGTTGCAGCTGTATTTACTTAACAATACTATTGGGCGCAGACGGGAGCAATTAAGTGTAACGAGCACTGTAAGAGCAACTTTAAAGTGTTTTGCCCATCAACTTGGGACTTCTACAACGGATGGAAGTGAATTATTCCCAGTAATTGTTGCAATCGTTAGAGAAATAAGTAATAAAACGTACGTTAAATTAACCCAAGAACGATGTTTTGGACATTTATTGTAATTGAATTTGAACTAAATGTCGGATTTATTGTAACATTGTAAAAGACGTATTTTTATTAGTAAGAAAATAATTGATCCTGGGGATAGCGAATGGTGGTTGGAGTATGATATTGAAAAGTAAATAATTGTTTTACGAGATGCATATATTTTTCTAAAAAACTAATTGCATTTGAAGCTTCGTAAGTGAAAGCGTTAGACTGTCCATTTTCAATACAGTAAATATGAGAATAGAAAACAGCGTCGGAGCTATGACGAAATGCAATATAAGAATCTTACGTAATAAAGTGAACGTGCGTAAAATTTCATTCAGATCACGTTTGTATGATGTGCTCAATGTTCATAACAATGCATTCGAACGTATCTGAATAATTTTCTTTGAAACAAAACTGTCACGGACACTACTAGGAACTATTTCAGTTAGATCGTTAACGTAAAACTGTTTGCTTTCCAACATATTTTCAGGATGATCGATCAATCATTTTTTGTTGGTTCATCTAAATGGCTTCGCTCGACAATGGCTATTAAAATTCTCGACGGGTGGAAGAGTAATGAACGGGGCTATCTAGCTAAACTAAACTAAACTAAAACGCTGAGCTTAGAACAATTTGCGTTAAAATTGCTTATGTGGCCGGAATGTACTCGCGTGGAGGCCACGTATTGGCAAGTGCAGCGTCAGACGCAAGGTTAACAGATGAAGCAATAAATCTTTCAGGACGTTACTGGATGCAAGCCGAATCTACCAGGTATGTAAATTCTTAGAGGTAGCCTTTGTTCAGTATTGGTTTTTCTGTGACTGAACATGATGTTGATAAAAGGCCTAATCTAGATGTAATATCAGACCGACTAAATTCTTTAGACTTCACTGCAGGTAGATCGCTCATATGTGAGAGGCCTGGGTAGGTACCACCGCATTGTCTATTTCATCCGTCAAACAGCAGTGTAAGTGAACTGTTGTGTTCCAGATTGAAGGATATTGTAGCCAGAGTAACTACTGGACATATTGAGATTTAACATCTTAAGTCTCAGGATGAGTGCAGTGGAATGATAAACATTTGCTTTGTTATTCATAGCGTTGTTTGGTTTTACTAGAATCTATGAGCGGTCGTATCATTAACCATCACGCAATAGGCATGGATTCATCATTCATTACAATAAAACAAAACTTCGGGAATTAAAATTTATAAAGCACAAATTAACATATATTTTACATTTAAAACAGAAAGCAAGATCAGAATAAACAAACGTTTTAAATAAACATAACTTTCAGTTTTATTTAAAAGGCTATTATTCAATGAACAGTTCATTACGTTTCGTACTAAGCGATAAATCTTATTTTGAATTGAAGAAAAGGAAAGGAAAAGAGTAAAATATTTTTCTTCGGCATTACGGCTAAGAATGTTAAATGAAGCGTGAAAGAGCATTTGTGCAGGCAAACACTACAGTAGAATTTACTTAACTACTCTCACCTGTTGATAGTTAAGCTTGTTGGACTGTATTTTTATTCTGACAAAATTTACTTTCCCTATAATGTGTTGTTTTAAAAGTGGGGCCCACTATATTCGGACTATTGCAGGAAAGGTGTGATCTCAGTGAATAAATGGTTCAACCGACGTGAAGGAAACGTTATTTTGTAGTGTTCCATACGATGAGTACGACTGCCGGAGGTCCTACACGTCAAATATGCGAAATGTTTGCTCTATGCAGATGACATCAAACTTTTCCTTGAAATTAGATCGGAAGAAAACTGCCTTCTACTTCAGCAAGATATAAATTCAATTTACCGCTGGAGTATTGAGAATAAATTAGAGTTTAATCCTTCTAAGTGCTTCCAGATGACTTTTGGTTGTATGCGATGCCCAATCGCATTCAATTATAAGCTTGGTACCAGTGCAATTCTGCGGGTGTCTACATACGGTGTGTGTCACATTTGACCATAAATTAACTTTCCATGACCATATTGTAACGACAGTTAAAGAATCTTATCAACGCTTGGGCTTTGTACTTCGCACCTCGCATGATTTTCGCAACATAAACATAGTGAAATTAATTTTTAGTGCACTAGTTCGCAGCAAGCTTGAAGCGAGTGCTTGTGTCTGGCATCCCTATGAGAGCACATACACCCTTTACTCGAAAAGGTCCAAAAGGCCTTTTTGAGATACCTATATAAACGTGCACACACATTATCCGCTCATGTATCCTACGAAATATCTACTGGGTTGCCTTGGTTACAATGTGCAAGGTTCTAAGGGGTATGGCTGATGCTCCCGACCTGAATGGTGAATTATGTAAACTGTTTGTACGTAATAATTACTGCCGCGGCCGGAAACACAGATTATTCGCAGTTCCTACGTGTCGTACCGTGGCTCGTGCCAGGTCCCCAATACCGCGAACTGTCACCGCACTCAATGCTCTCCTGAATAGTGCACCACACTGTGATTTATTCGCAGATGAATGAAAGGTGATCCTGTCGGAATGTTTGTGCTACTGTGAAGCGAATGCGTGATGTATGTATTTATCTTTGTCTACGTGATATTTTAATATGTAAAGTTTTTCTTTTATATGGCTACATTTTTTTCATTAAATCTTTATGTTTTATAACTTAGATATAAGTCAAATATTTTGTTTTATGTTTTCATTATTTAATTTTTTTATATAGAATATTTTTTAAGTTGTTATTATTTAGTGTAATTGGTGTCAACCGTACTAATTTAATAAAATAAATAATAAATAAATAAATAAAAACACCCCATTCCTTCTACCATCTATTTCCTTCACTTTCTTTTAAGAGAGACTAGGTGTGTGCCTACAACGGAAGTAATAGGGATGTTCAGTGTAGTAGTATTCATTTAGCGTCGAGCAACCCGTTTCCATGTCGGACGTCTGTTTACAAGATGGATAGATGACTTGGCTAAGGTTGTAGGAAGCCGCTTGATGCAGGCCGCTTCCAACAGGTCAATGTGGAGATCCTTGGGGCAGGCCTATGTTCAGCAGTGGACTTCCTGTGTCTGAGATGATGATGATGATGAACCCGTTTCCGCGTTTGCCGAGCCTGAATCAATCTATATAGTTCCACTGTAGGGCACGGGCCTCCTCTACAATGTATGGTTGAGAGTGGTTAGGCCACATGGTCCACCAAGCTGGCCTAGTGCGGGTATTGCCGAACCAATCTAATAGAAAACAAAACAGCGTAAAAAGGAACGTAAAACCTAGAAAGGTTTATTGCCAATTTAGTTATTTATAACTAAACTCGAAACGCTGAATGAAAGTACTGACTCATGATACAGAGCGTGCCAGTTACGTTTTATGTGTCAGGCATTGAATGAGTAGGAAATGGAAATGCGGAAGTACCGTGCTACTCATAAATTCTGATTGATGATTCTGTTTTACTGCAACTAGATGATTGCAAAGAGCATGACACATAGAACTAAATAATTTTAAGTAGTAGCCATTCCATAGATTTCGTATAGATAATAATATTATTAAGTAAAGAAGCAAATTGTATGGTATGTAAGTCTGCCAACTCGCACTAGGCCAGCGTGGTAGACTATATGGCCTAACCACCTCAATCGTACTGTCGATTGTAGAGTAGGCCCGTGCCCTGCATTGGGACGTATATGGGCTGATACAGACAGACAAAGTAAAGAAGACAGCAAACAAGAGTTGTAAATAAGAGAGTAAACAAGAGAATGAACATGAGAGTAAGCAAGGGTTTTTAGAGAAGTAAATATTAATATAACATTAAATTTCGGGAAAGAATTCAGCAATAGTTCACTACCAAGCAAATACAATAGTTATTGCTTTGAAGGCACAGAAAATTGTTTCAATATTGTTTGAATACTGAGAGAATAAAAGGTTCTTTGCGTATAATAAAAGCGTTGAAAGAACTCAACTTTTTATTTATTCAGAAACTAGCAACCTTATTCTACTTCCTGGTTTAAACTTTATTGAAGTCTCTGCAGCGCTATTGTATCTGGAAGTAAGTGTACTCGTATCTGATATTTATTTCCTCGACTGTTCCTTTACAGGCGGAAGCGCTCTTTCACGGAATCAGATATTCGTGAAATAAGTACATACCTTCAAATATAACATAAAATGGGAGGAAATTATTAGTGATAAAAAGTATTGCCTCAGCACACTGGCAGCAATTTGGTGTATGAATTAATGTTCTGTGTTCTATCCTGTATTGTTGATATCGTAAGAATTTATCAAATTAAAAATTGCGGTAGGTGCGGTTGATAGTCATTTCCAGTACAAATCGTCAGGACTCGTAAATAGTTATTAAACACATTCCTAGATTTTATACTTGAATGTAGATACCTACATTCAAGTATAAAATCTAAGAATGTATGTATTCCCAAAGGAAAAACACCTCATCAAGGAACTAAAACAAAAAATACATACGTGAAAACCAAGTTGAAACTCAAATTAACATCGAACGACTCGAACATGTCAGAGTTACAATGTCGCAGTAAAAGGAATCGCAAACTTTATGAAACGCACAAAAGTTTCGCGGTTACGTTCAAATGGGAATAGTTGCCATGTTTTATGGAAAAATGAGTGGCATGCCTGGTATTTGTTATTTACGGCGCTGGCCCCAACACCAGCGCGACGGTGCATTTCAATGAAGATACCAGAGCACTTTTATTATCTGCGGGCGTGCAGTTCTTGTGTGCATGCGTGTACGAGGGAATTGGAAAAAAATGCCGCACCAACGTGACTTCACTTCAAAATGTTCAATATTGGTTTCAATTTGCTATAGTTTTATGGAGGCACGGAATTCTGAGATTCTTTGGTCAAGAGGCACATAAGCAGAGTAACTAGTGGATACTATGAGACTTGGGTCTCGTTCAGCATTCTCAATTAAAGTGTCAAGTAGGCTAGTCATCAGTTATAGTTTTAACTTCAAGTTTCACGACGCTCAAGTAACACCAATCCTATGATTACACTAATCAGTACCTTAGTGGCCGCATTGTCTGTCAGCGTATTTACTTGATGGTTAAAATATTACCTCCTTTTTATTTTTTAAGAATTAAATACGTTGACATTTGAGGGAGAGGGATGGCGAGGAACATTTTACCGTGGAATTATTATAAATAAGTACTTAGGTACAAATTTGATGTAATATATATAGGCATAAGAAGACATGGTGAGCGTTTGGAATGCCCAGCATTGCTTTGTAATTCATGGTATTATTTCGTTTTGCTCGCAGTGTCCATGAGTGGTCGTATCGTTTACCATCAGGCAAATGGCATGCATATCACGCCAATCATTGCAATAAAAATAAAACCAAGAAAGTGATTTCACGATAAGTGATCTTGGCTACTTCTACAAACTAGAATAGGAAGAAAAAAATTTAAGTCTTCATATGGGTTACAACGGATGTCATGTACGCCTGTTATGTAATTGTATTTTATATTTTTTATTTAATATTGTATTGCTAATTAGCAACCAGTTTAACAATCTGCCTATTTTAAAAGGTAAAAAGTGTGAGTTTGCTTCTGTTTACTGCATGTGTTGTTTTTTTTTCTATACCTTCCAAGTTGTATATTAAAGATACTGGTGAAAAATACACCAGATTTTAGGTGGCAGCCCTGTTATTTGAGACGGCCAATAAACGTGGTATTGTGTCGTGTATATTGTTGCTGAATTACTTATAGCTGACTACACAGCAAGCCAATTGACCAATGACTTAGTACGCTTAACTCGAACGTGATATCCGACATATTAAGTAATTAAGCTCATCTAATTATTGTATTTATTATGCATTTAAATGCAATGCATCAAGGTTATATTTAAGGCGTCTATTATTCTGCCTTGTGCGGTGTAAATGTTACCGGCCAAACCCGATTTCAGGAAGACCAAGTTTTGCCTAGGCCAAACTAGTTCTTCCTATACGCAATAAGAAAAACTACTATAGCCACATACGTGAGGTCACACAAGCAAGTCAAGCTTGGCGAACTATAACAGTAATAACACGACTATTAATCTGTTAGGAGATACAAGGAGATTGTATGAAATCTTGTATTAAATAAATTTGCATTTGCAAGTTTAAGCTAATTAGTAATTACCTATATAATTATATTGTTCAACTACATTAATTAAAGACTCTTGTCGGTTTTAAATCGTACTGCACTTCACTCGCACACATTCTGATACATTACGATATCTATCAATAAGCAAGAGTTCGTCTCGTAGCCGAAACACAATCACACAAACACAAAATTATAGTACGCGACAGGTCGGCGTGGCAATCGGGGTATGAAGTGACGCGGGGGGGACATCGCTCGCGTCATTCTAGTACTTCATGAGATCGCATCGACCACCGTTATTTCTTTTATTCGATTACAATGCGAAAAATATATATTAGACAGGGTACATTAGAACTGCTACCGAAAACGAAGCCAGATGGTAGTTTTAGTGATAACAAACATAATGCAAATGGTTCATTTATTTTTTGTGATTCTTTAAGTATTATATTTTATTTATTTATTCTTTAACTCTTTGGGTGGTTAACCCATAGATTTTATTAAAATAAGAATTTAAACCCTTGCGTCCCGTAGCGTCATTAAAAATAAACCTATTATATCATTTTATTAAAAGCTAAGTATTTACCACCCAAATGCGACGATAGGAAAAAACCACAACAACAGATTAGTCGCTTCTTTTTGCAAAATTTTTAGTTGGACTGTGTCTGAAGTCACTAAAACCACCACTCGACTCGACTCTTGGTAGCAGTTTTTATATACCCTATATACCACTTGGTACGTAAATACTACATCAATAGAAAAATGGCACGTGGAGCTGTCGCGTACAGTACACTATATTATATTGTCGTTCTTGTTCTAAATCAATTCTAAAGCATAAAGGAAAAAGCGATATTTTAGTTTGAAATAGAGATTTAATTTTTCAAGTTTCAAACTTAAATGAAAACTTAGAAATTGTCTAAGATGAATAGTGTATAGTTAGTGTTTCAATTCAGAGTTCCATGTGTTGCAAGATATATGTCTCTGCCAACGGTTCAAGAATTCACTTTGTAGAACACACGCGAGATTGTACACAATCTGTATAATAAACAATTTCGTGAATTTGCACGACATTTATCAATCACTAGCTATGTCCTGTGGTGTTACCCGCATTCTCACTGTGATAGCTGGAATCGATATTTTAAGATTTTTCAAAATTTAAGATTGGTGAAAACAATAGGCGTTAGAAATTCGACTGAGTTTTTTTCACAAATATATTTTTTCATTTATTTTATCTTGTGCAACTTCTAATACCTCCAAGAATACTTTTCTATTTGTACACACAAAGTTTCATGATGATCGATAGTTTTCGCATAAACTACTTAATCGATCATCGTTTATTATTGTATTATAAATGTGTGTCCCTACCAATATTATAAATATACTCTAAGGATGATAATATAATCTAAGTTGTAAAGATCGTCTACGGTCTTTTGGCATGCGAATGCGTGGTTAATAGGATTATTAGCAACAATTTTTTCTACATACATCGCATTGTTTGAGATATGTTTTCTTAACATGAACAACAAGCGTTTATACTCGTAATCTAGTAGTACTAACAGGTCCAATACAATAAAACGTAAAAAGAGAAAACCTGTTCTTAATATTTTGAGAATCGCATGATAATCACGCACGTCAAAAAACTTAAGACGATCTAGTGAGTATTTTTTGGTTGTTGATGAGTTGTATTAATCATTGTATAATTTATAAGCGTTAATAACATTTTACTGCTAGACCTTATCTTAGTACACGTAATGCACACAACTTACATTTTCTGCCTCATTTAAGAATTTTATGCCTGACATGAATCAATTCAGGAGACTTTTACTGCCGCAATCAAAGCCATCTAATGTTAATTAAAATGTTCCTAAGCGTAGACAATCTTAACACATTAACTCAGAACCTATTATATCATATACTGTTTTATTAAAATCTACTATACTTATTAATATACTGTAACTGTAACTGTATCAGCCCATATACGTCCCACTGCAGGGCACGGGCCTACTCTACAATCGAGAATACGATTGAGAGTGGTTAGGCCATATAGTCCACCACGCTGGCCTAGTGCGGGTTGGCGGACTTACATACCATAGGAATTTTTATAAATCGCTATGGTATGCAGGTTTCCTCACGATGTTTTCCTTCGCCGTTTTAGTGCGTGGTGATTGATTATCAAAACACACATGACTCCAAAAAGTCAGAGGTGTGCCCTGGGATTCGAACCCGCGACCACCGTGAACATGTGGGCAGCCGCGTCTAGTCCGTTTACCAACAGGCCACCACGCACTTATTAATATGCTAAGGAACAATAATTAAATTGATGTTAAATTTATCTGATTGTGGCAGTTAGCCTACCGCGCTGGCCTAATGCGTTTGATAGGCCTCGCACTAACAAAATGGCTACATAAGCCTACTGAATTGGTGTGAACAAAACTAATTCTTTTACCAAGCTAACTTCAACTCATAAAGTGCGTGATGGCCTGTTGGTAAACGGACTAGACGCGGCTGCCAACATGTTCAAACACCACGCACTAAAATGTTGAAGAAAAACGTCGTTAGGACACTTGCATACTATAACAATTTATAATAAAATTTATGGTATATAAGGCCGCCTACCCGTACTAGGCCAGCACCCAGCGTGGTAGACTATATGGCTTAACTTCTCTCAATCGTACTTTCTATTGTAGACGAGGCCCGTGTACTGCAGTGGGACGTATATGGGCTGATACAGATGTTACCGTTGGATATAATTGTTTATTTAAAACCTGCCTCCCATAGTATTTTTTGAATAGCTTTTATTTTATAGATGGATACTATTTAAAAAAGAAATTGCGAAAACATTGGACAAATTTTAATAGAAAAATTGCGCGCTCAGATAGCTGTTTGCTATCACGTGATAATGGGTAATGATCGGATGATCTGATCCGTGAAATGACATATACAATTTTTTTAATTTAATTTATGACATACAATTAGGTTCTCAAAATATGACATAAAATTATATTAGGTCTTAAAATACTGTCTTAAAGTTTAAACACAATTTTGACAAATTTTAAACGAATTTGTGATGAGTCGATATACAAATTCGATCACTCTTTATAGGTGTTTAAGGCACACAATGGCGGACGAGAGAAGTTGTTCGGAACCGCTAGTCTAAATAAATTACGCGATGAAGACTGTGCTTCTTAATTCATTAAGATTGACAACGAAAGATGGCGTTTTGTTCAATGCAATTTGTCAATCTTAGTTACGCCGCTCTTGAACAGAGTTGACCTACGGTTTGTTGGTTTGAAAATGTCTACGATGTTATTTAATCTTGAAATTTTTGTTGTAAAGTATGGCTTTATTTCGAAGTCCAGCAGGTATTACTTACCAGATATCTGTTGGTATCTATATTAGCCCATATACGTCCCCCTGCAGGGCATTCACCTCCTTTACAAATCTCCTCTACAATTCTCTGATTGAGAGTGGTTAGGCCGTATAGTCCACCAAGGTGGCCAAGTGCGGGTTGTGGGTTTTACATACAATAGACTTTCTTAAAAATCTCTATGGCATGCAGATTCCGATACGATTTTTTTTTCACTGTATAGTGTGTGGTGATTGACTATCAATACACACATGACCCTGAAAAGTGAGAGTTGTGCCCTGGGATTTGAACCCGCGAGCACCGTCCACCTATATACCCTATAGGTAGCCGCGTCTGATCCGTTGCCAACAGGCCACTACGCACTTTTAACCAGACATATTTGTAATATTAGATCAGAGTACAATAACTTTTCTTGCTACGATAATAAGATATAACATTTTTGAAATACGACTAAATGTATAAACATTTTAAAACAAAATGTGCTGCACAATCAGAGCGTGTTTGTAAGAACTTCAAACTACATATTTTGTACGACAAAAGATTTATGGTGAAACAATACTATTTATTAAACTCAAAGTTAAGAGAAATTTCAAAGAATTATATTCACAAAACGGCAGAGCTAAATTCTTAAAGAGCTCAAAGAAAATATGATGCAAATTTTTCATTGTAAATCTTGCCTCGAACATTTTCAGAGACTTGGTTCTTGCTTGGTTGTGAGTTTAAACCTTGGATATTTAAGGCCCGCGCGTAAATTATAAATTAGTAGACAATTTTAAATGCAAGAAAAGATTTCAGTTTGTCACAATAAGTAATTAATCCTGACAGTAACTTGGTCTAACTTGCTACTCGAGACGTAAGTATTTTTAGGCTTTATAAAGTTATGACTAAATTTTGACAAATTTGTATCAATTCATACAATATTACGTCGTTGCTGGGTATGTGTTTCGAACAGCCTATAAAATTATTCACAACAAAATTGATGCGCCAGAATTACATAATGAGATTGTTCGAATTTACGTTCCAGATAATCATTGCCGAACTCGAAATCATTATTGTTCTCAGTAGTACCATGTAGAACCGTTGCTAGAGTTAAGTGTCCACTGCCTCGTACCCTCAAAATATTAAACAGATTCCTGGACCAAAACCCACAGTGTGACGTGTTCACGAGTGACAGAAGATTATTCATGTTAGAGTATCAGAGGTTTTGCGAGCGGGAAGTATGAAAGAAATAATACATATCATATACATATTTTAACCACTCTCAATCGTATTCTCGATTGTAGAGTAGGCCCGTGCCCTGCAGTGGGACGTATATGGGCTGATACAGATACAGATATACATATTTTAATACTGCAATGTTACATAATAACATAAACTTTGTGTTGAATAGTATAACTGGTGTCTGTAACCGTTCTATTCAATAAAATAAAATAAACTAAAAATAATATGTAATTTGAAAAAATCTTATTCCATAAGTCTGAGCCAATGGAAGTTGACGGATATATCGGATTCATCACATTAATGACACTAACCAATCTAAGAATAAATAAAATGTCCCAGCCAAAAATCATAAAAATAACATTAGTAAAAGTAATTATTACGAAAACATGTGCGATACTGTAGTTGTCATTAGGCCTCAACTCAGCAATATGCAATGGCCCAAGGAGCAAAGCGCTGATAATTTTGCTGGTACCTAGTTTACAGCTCCTATTAGATAAATAACTAAATACTAATCGTGATACCCTTTAACAACCTTGAGTTTTCGTACTTTTTAAACTTTACTTTAATAAAAATGGCAACATTTTTCCATTTAATCACCTAGAATAAAACATTTCACCAAAAACCGAGATATCATGAAAATTAACCACAATTAACCATTCTAATTAGGCTTAAAATTTTCTAAATTGCCTACGGTACACAAAAAGCTATCCCAGACTCCCAAAAACTAGTATACAGCCTTCGGGGAGGTTTTATTCCTAACTGAAATATATGGCTGCCGCAATCCGCGACACATTTTCACAAAAAACTATTACCATTGTTTCGACTCGGCAAGTACAGACATATTTTGTCTGAAGTGTCACATATTTCTTGCAGTGTGTTGTTGGGTCTTAACATATATCACGAATACTAGGTGTTTGTTAGTTATTATGTTCGTTATACGGCCGATGCCAATAATCAATCGAAAAAATTAGATTGAAGTCAATCTGGATTGTTTTCTACTTTTCGATTTGTCATTTACCATGTTGCCATAATTTTTTCACTAATGAGATTGATTATTGGCAAAATAGTATCAGAAAAAAGATTGAGTTGTCAATGTCAAACGGCAAATTTTGGATTGGGATTGTTTATTGGCAGCGGCTGTTAGTCCTTCATTCTTTCAAAGAATCATGGGCAAATGTGGGGATGCGTCGGATCAATTTGTAGGTAATAGCAATCTAACTCACGGAATGCCTTACGCTATTCTGGCTACAATATCCTTAACAATAAACGGGAACTCAACAATGCATTCACACTACGATTTGGCGTGAATGGACATGGCGTTGGTTCCTACCCAGGCGGCCTTATGAGTTCAATTATTAATATTTCAATAGTATATAGAACTCTCAAAGAGTTAACTATAGTAAGGTTAAATTCCTTAGTATTTTAATATGGACAATAAACCACATTAAATTTTAGGGCTTTGTGACAATTTAGTTCGCTCACTTACTACGAACAATCACTGCTCAGGGATTTGTCGAGACGTTTAGAAATAAAAACAAATTGGCTCGGCGAGTCATCATTGCTATTGGAATTAATTCAACATTATTAGTTTATAGAATACATAACTTGTCGTGTCATATTATGTGTAAAATATACTTGTATTTAGAAATGGTAGAAACAAAACAAAGATAGCATAATGGTTACCTACTTAGATTTACGCAAATATTACACATTCAAGTAAAACTTTCTTTCCGGATTCTATTGCAAATTTAATGACCACGATAGCTGCTATCAATCGAAACGTCGGGAAGCTAAAATGTGGAAATTAAACCAAATTTGCGCTATACAGGGTATATCAAGACTGCTACCGAAAACGAAGCTGGGTGGTAGTTTTAGTGACTTCAGACACAATGCAACTAAATTTTGTGCAAAAATTTGTGACGAATTTTTTTTGTGATTTTTTTTCTATCGTCCGATTAGGATGGTAAATACATAGTTTTTTCTTAAATAATAGTGTACACCCTTTTATTTTTAAAGACGCTATGGTATGCAAGGCTTTTAATTATTATTTTAGCACAAACTATGGATTTGCCACCCAAAATCGACGATATTTAAAAAAGAATAAAAAAAAATTGTCGCCTTTCTTAGCAACATTTTTAGTTGCATTGTGTTTGTAGTCACTAAAACTACCACCCGGCTTCGTTTTCGGTAGCAGTCTTGATATACCCGGTATACGTATAAAATCCATTTATCTACATTTTTGTTGGTGGTTGATCTCACATATGTGAGACGCCGCTTGGGTAGGTACGCCAAACAGCAGTGTAAATACAGTGCATTTTATTCCAGTTTGAAGGAAATCCTAGCCAGAGTAACTACAGGACTAATGAACCCTAACATCTCATGTTTCAGGATGGCGGGCACTGTGGAATGCCAAGCATTGCGTAGTAATTCATGGTGTTGTTTGGTTTTAATACTGTCCATTAGCGGTCATATTGCTAAACATCAGGCAAATAGCATGATCGCCTTTCATGGCAATAAAAAAACTCATGATAAAGTTCTGATGAATAATAACAGTGAAAATTGTTATTTATAAATTAGGACTGAATATTATAAATATGCATATTTGTGGCACAAGTAAAAGTAACAATGAAAACAAATACTTTTAAATTCATGGTATTGCTAATAAAAAATCATAATAGCTGGCACGTCATAATTTCATAGGTCAGACTAGGGATGTTGCGAATATTCGCATCCGCATCCGCAAATGCGGAACTTCCGCATAAATTTGGACATCCGCATCCGCAATAATCGATGCGGATGTTTTATGCGGATGCGGATGTAATACAAAATGAGACAAGACAGAAATTAGGCGGTGCCGGCTAATGGCGAGTGCCGTTCGGAAGTAGTGTTGCCAGGTGTCCCGCTTTACGCGGGACGTCCCGCTTTTCAGGGGTTTGGTAATGCGTCCCGATTGAACCTTCGGCGGGACGCCAAATGTCCCGCTTTTTGACCACCGTTCTCAGAACGAATAAAAAACGAAATCTTACACACTTTTATTTGTAATCCGTACTGTATTTCGCGTTTTCCTACAATTATTTACCTACTTAGTATCTATTTCGATTCTAAAGTAGTTTCGATAGGCTGATTCCAAAAAAATATAGGGCTTTGAATAAGTTCTTGCGGTTTGTTCACGAATTCCTTTCTTGTTTTAGATGGTAAAACATGTGCAAGGAAATACTGTTAGTGAACTTATGTCTCAGTGAATATTAGCTAGCTTCAATGAAAATTCCTTAGTAACAATTTCAAGTTTCATACGGCTTAGAGAGCATTACTGGCGATTTTTTTTACGACATGTATATGTAGATGTAATTGAAAAGAAAAACGCATCTTAACTTCACATAATTCTCTTCGAGCATTATAGCGAGCATAAATTGTCAAAATTCATGTGCAAAGACGTGTCGGAAAATATAAATTTTCATCTTGGAGATAAAGATCGCTCTGGTAAATCGAATAGTTATAGTCTGAGAATTTAAGGAATAACTTGATATACACCCATAGTAAACGCCAGAGAAAATTTAAATCGTTTTGTGTAAATTTTTGAAATATTTGGAGTAAGGTAAGAAACCTCTGCCTATCCCTTCTGGAAAAAAGGCGTGAGTTTACGTATGTATGCATGCCACAGATGCATGCTAAGAAACCATGGCGCCTTATGAATTGAAGCCTCGAGAGATATAGTACTTGGTCTGATTGAGCTGCGCTTTCATTATTATACTAATAACCAAAAACGGCTATTGTCTTTGAGAGCCTCCAAAGACGTGACGTTTTTCTATGTAATAAGTATATGCTGCTAGAAAGAGGGAGAGTAATAATTTGTGAAAGCAAAAAAAATATAATTGTCTCTTCTTTAATAGGCGTCCCGCTGAAGAACTCAAAATCCAATTTGATCCAAAAAAAATATTTGAATATCCTGTCCCGAATTTTCAAAAACTAAACCTGGCAATGCTATTCGGACGTGACATTGACCAATGGGAGCGAAATAAATAGTGACATGATCCGACGCGTTTGTTGTTGCTATGATAATAGATTCTTCTAGTGAAAATGAGAGTCGAGAAATACCAGAAAATGGTAGCACTGAAGCTGTACACCAAATAAATTTCTTTCTTACCCCAATAAAAAAAGAGTCTATGTGGATGAAAATCCTCTTAAGTGGTGTTTATCGAGAGGAATTAAAGATATTATTGCCGATAGCACAAAGATTTTTATCCACTCCACTAAGTAGTAATCCTAGCAAACAATTATTTGCAGCGTGGGTTTAATTTACCAACCTCTTCCTAAACGCCTTGTTATCAAAAAAGGCGGACCGGCGTTATACTTAATAAATGAATCGGTGTTCTTTTGCGAGCTCTTGGGGCTACTCAAAACGAAGGTAATGCATTTAATTATCAATAGAGAAGATGGCTAAAACCTTGCACAAGCATGGGATCGAATTCTTCACTTAATTATATCGGAACCCAAAAGACCAACTGCCCGACATCCAGACACAGTTAGCTTCTTCTGCGTAGACTGAAATGCAAAAACAGATTAACGTTTTAAATTAACTTTTTAATTTAATAATTGTAAATTACGGGTAATTAAATTCCGCTCCGTGACCATGAATCCTTTAAAGTAATCGAAATATCGGGAGGTTAAAAAATTAACATAGATAAATCGATAATATTAGTAAGCGATAAAATCCGTAAATAATAGTTTAATTTTAATATTCATTCATATACTATATTCATATAAGACGTTAAACATCCGCATCCGCATCCGCGGATGTGAAAAAATCGACATCCGCAACATCCCTAGCTCAGACTGCGGTATCAAGGGTTGCTGCGATATTTCAATTTACTCTAAAATGAATATAAATGGGAAGAGAAACCGAAATAAACTTAGGATTATATACTAATATACTCTTTATTCCTATCTTTCATTTTAGTTGAACCAGGTCATCTAATTTCTGCCATGGAATAACAAAGTTTCATATTGTTACGGTCTGCAGATCTGCCGTCATAAATCAAATATTCTATTGTAAAGGCTAAATGCCACTCAATTGTTCGGACTCCACCAAATGTCGGTATATCAAGGGAACCTTTGTGAAAAGTCATATTTACGACATAACATACACGTCTATAAATTCACGCCTTTTTCCCAGAAAGGATAGACAGAGCTGCTATCAGACCAGCCACGTTTCAACTTGTGTGTTCCGACGATATGGTAGAGGGTGAGCCTATCGCCATATCAGGTACAAATTTCTGACTCCGGGCTGACAGTGAATAGAAAAAATATAATATCATTTTAACTATGGTGATGGTTTTAACTATGGAAACTATGGTATTCAGGTCTCCTACTAAGGCTTAAAGTGCGTGGTAATTGACCCCTGAGTTTAAACCCGCGACCATCATTTAAAGAAACTAAAAGGCTAAATAATCGGAAACCGCAAACGAGGCTACTGACATGTGGGATGTGAACTTTATAATTATTTTCCCAATTGTCGTTTATGCGTAAGGGTTAATAACATATATACGAACATCTGTAAGTGCCCTCAATGGGATTTTAAGGTCAAGAGCCAGATTGGAAGGCAACATTGCTGGATTTAGCACGCATTCCTCACTTTGAGTCCTTATCCGCCGAGGATTTGGGTCTTGAGCCTTTTCCGATCCGACCAAAGTGGCGGAGATTGATTAATGGGTATGAAAACAGATCTAAGTATCAGCTACATTCTTTGTTAAAACAAAATATATTAAGATAATATTTTTTTTGAATATTATTTATAGCGCATGTTGTCAGCACATGATTGTTTAAGTATAGTTTTTGTGGATTATTACATAGCTTTTGGTGCAATGTGGTCCATATTGAGACTAACCTTTCCATTTGTTTGGTACCTACCCAGAGTTTGGGATTATATGCCTATCGATGGACCACGAAGAATAAGACGTAGAATAAAATATGTACTTTAACTTAATTATGATCTTGTATTATTTACGCGTGAAACTGTATTTCAATATATATTTTTCTATTTCAGATAAGTATGCAGGAAAATCTTACAAACAGATGCAGTGGCATTTAAAATAATGCGGCTGTGTTTACCTGAAACAAAAAAATATACGTTAATGAATGTAATACCAAGATTTCACTTTTGTTAAATAATTAAAAAATGGTTTCTGTATCCCTAATTTTATGTATTAAATTTACCGATGTAATAATCAATTATTTCAAGACAAATACATAAACGTCAACGCAGTATAGCTAAAATAAATGATTTGGTGAAATGGACAATACACGAAAACACCGAAAATAAAACCAAATACTTGTATTTTGAAAAGACTCAGTGTTGTTCATTAGTATAATTTCGTCTTAATGTAGACCTATGTTTACAAAATGACGTATTAGTTAAATAAATAAACAACTCTGCATAGTTATTTCTTTATCATGATAATGATTATGTGATGTTAATATTTAATTTGTCACATTCACTGCTGAAAGTCAATTTGTATACCGCTACGTCAACCGCCTTTCTTTGCTACTTGAATTTACTAGAAATTTATTCTAAGTTTTAATTATCTTTTGTTTAATTTTATACAAATATAAAAGCTTCCAATTATTATTAGATTTATGTGTTAATAGTCCCCTCTTAGGCGTAAGCCTTTCGTGAACCCTACCATACATCTCTTTCGCGTGTTTTTTGTATCCAAAGCGATACCAAATCTATGATTAAAATTTATGATTATTCTAAATAGCACCAGGAAATATTTACCACTGACTTTTTCTTTGATAAAAAGTCGGATATATTCGGTCGTAATGTTATTATAGAAGCTGATTACGTTGCGTATTAGCATTCACGCGGGTTTTTCCTTAATATCTTATTTCCGTAATGCGGATTTAACTACGCTGCTTCGCTAATTATCCTATTTAAAGCCCCACCATGTTTTCAATCGACTGTTTTTTTATTATTATTAACGATTACGGCTTAAGCCATTCAACCTTATTTGCCATTAAAAAAATTAAGCGAAAGATGCAGTGTCTAGATATTTTTAAACAGTCTCCCTGTTTTTCGAATGTTGGCCAATTGCGTTACTTGTCAACAATGGACAGAATTTTATGTTGGTTAGTCCTTCAAGTTAAACCTTTAAGTGCGTGGTGGCCTGTTGGTAAACGGACTAGACGCGGCTGCTCACATGTACACGGTGGTCACGAGATCGAATCCCAGGGCACACCTCTAACATTTCGGAGTCATGTGTGTATTGATAGTCAATCACCACGCATTAAAAAGGTGAAGGAAATCATCGTGAGGAAACCTGCATACCATTCTATGGTATGTAAGTCCGCCAACCCGCACTGAGCCAGCGTGGTGGACTATAATATGGCCTAACCACTCTCAATAATACTTTCGATTGTAAAAGAGGCCCGGGCCCTGCAGTGGGACGAATATGGGCTGATAGTTCTTCAAGCTTGAACGTATTTTACATCTGTTGTCAACCAAGGATACCTCAAACTTAAACGATTTAATTAATATAATAAAAGTTATTTCCAGCACTCATATTAGTAAAAATATTATATTTTTGTACTTCTTTTCCATATAATTTTCAACCGTGTCAAATTTTATGCTCTTTCATCTCATTTAATGTAAAAATCCGTGCTAAGTTTTTCTTTCATGTATTAATATATAAAATTTACAAAAAAGAAAATCGTTAGTCACTGGCGATGTATAAATTGATAATAAATAAAAATAAATGAATACATATAAAAGTTATATACATAGTCCCTAAGATCGAGTCTTGTGTAGAAAAGTACGAGAGAATTTTCGGTCTCACAAACACCCAGGCCCGAAACAAATACCTGTGTATCACACAAACATTTGTTTCGGTGCGGGGATCGAACCCGCGGCCTCTCGTTTCACAGTCGGCGTCCAACCAACTGAGCCACAGAGACTGTCAAAAACGAATTAAACAGTTCCAATTTGTGATCCGGATTCCGCGGTTACGTTTGCTTGACAAAGCAAATTAGCATCAAAGTATTATCTAATCCCCAAATGGTAGGGATAAACGATTGAATCGACCAACAGCTCACTCCCGCCGGAGCCACAAATTGCTATTGACAAATTAAAATTTAAGCCGATTTTGATCGCCGGTCGCATCTGTCGCGATACGCCGATTTGTTTCCGATTGATGGACTTCGCCGAAAATGGGGTCATGTGCCTTTTGGGATTTTAAATTTTACTATATTTCAATCGAATATTGTTTCACATATATTTTACTTCAGGAATTCTTGGGGATATCTCATGCCTATGTATTTAGTAGTGCTGTAATGGTTCAACAAAATCCTATTACATGTTTTAGTGTGAAAGCGTTACGAACATCCATTCACAATTTTAGCAGGAACGAGTTATAATATGAACCATTAAGTTATTTGTATTTTCAATTATTGCTCACTTTAAGCAACTTTAAAAAATCCAGAATACCTACGCGATATCTCATACATATGATATATCCTATATCATTCCTAGTTCGTAATACTTTCACACAAAAAACCTATAACAGGATTTTATTGAATCTTTACAGCACTATTTATCATAACATGGGCTCTAATTACCCGTCGATATATGTAAATACATATAATCAAATTATGTATAAGAGCTCATTATATCGATATCTTTTGAACTCGATATCGATATCTTTTCCACTCACGAATTTAGCCAACAAAGGAATTCTTAATGAGAGTGACACGGTGTCAGGGACCACACAAAATACATATAAACAAAGGGTAGACGACGTAGACCTTCGGTTAATTGAACGGATAATCAATGAGATAATCGGGACCTTATTAAGGAAGCCTTGCGTCGTCCCCAAGGATTTCAATCACACACTGGATAGCGGTTTGATTAAACGCATTGAATGTATTCAAAAACCCGCACCGCCCCGTGGGATGTTCCGTGAGGGATGCTCAATAAATATTTGGAATTGAATTTCAGTGGAATGGATATTACTTTGTTGAATTTGTTGGTGTTTGCATGTTATTGAGTGATGAAGCTGCTGGTAGACTAGTTGGGAAAGGATTCAGATCTTGGGTTGGACACTTCAGATATTTTAGATTAATATGTTCCTCTCTACTTCATTATCATTTTACTGTCCAACAGTAAAAAATATACAGGAGATGCATATGCATAAAAATAGGGTCACAAAACTGTAATAATTTAGTTGCGTGGTGTCAGACCTAGCCTACGTCTATAGGAGATGTGACCCTGACCCAACTATACGCCAATTTAATGACAAGAAAACAAATATTATAAATAAATTCAATATAGTATAAAAACCTTGTTTTAGAATAAAGAGCGACAAAAAATGGGACAGCGGTAAACATAGCCGAGAATTTTTACGATAATTAAATTTCAACGAAGCCTTTGACAAATATAGTGGAACACGGTGATAAAACGACGCGTCCCATTAGTTTATGGTACGATGCCACAAAAGTATGAAAAATTATACCAATATTTTATCTAGCGAATGAAAAAAATTGTGTCAGTATTTCACCTCCTGCGCTCTCCGAAATATGGCAAGTCATAAAATATTCTATTATAGAAAAAAGAGAAATGAAGAAAAAACTAATGTATCTAGTGGACATTCTCTTTTGTCATAACAAAGCTCAGAGCGTAGTCTTTGTGTAAAGTAAAATAAATTGTGGCTATTTATTTTAGCTGTGAAAGTGTCACCAATTTAGTAAATATTTTATTGATATTATTTGTTTCTCTAATTTATCTAGTTGTTTACTTATACTAATAACTGTAATTATTGTAATAACATGGATGTTGTTTGATTGAAATATTTCTGCGCCGTAAACGCCAAGTGCTTTCATGGATAGACGATTAATATTGTGCTACTACATGAAATTTATAATTCGTAATCTTACACGACGTGCACAATTTTCATGTACGTCTATTTCTCCCGCCAAACATCATTGTCAATGTACTGTTGTATTCCGGTGTGAAAAACATTGTAACCGAAGTAGCTACTGAACATGATGTGACTTAACATCGTATGTCTCAGGATGGCGAGAGCAATAGAATGCCAAGCTTTCAATGCATGGCGTTGTTTGGCTTCCACGAGCGTTCGTTTCGATGAAAAGCATGATCTCCTGGCCATTCTTGCAATAAATAAGAACATATTCTCTGATAATATCGTCAAACCACTATGCTGTTGTTATTTGTATTGACTTTATATTGTCACGCTAATTAGTTCAGACTATGATGTTCATGATGATACTTATTTGATTTGCATGTGGTGTTTGCCTGTTATTAATTGTTGCTCTTATAATTTATTATTTAATTGTAGTCAAATATTTATGTAAGAATTAGGGCAAGCAATTGTTGGCAAACCTCTTAAATAAAATAAAAAAATAAAATAATCGATCTAATAATAGCAGTAGTATTCAAATAGATGTATTTACCAGCAAGATAATTATGCCTTTATCGCGGCTACCGATACAATGTATTGTTCTGTTCGAAACATATTCTTAAGACATTAAGCAAGACTTATTATTAAGACTGATGAAACTTATTAAGAATTATTAAAACCTTAAACGGTTTAAACAAATTATTTATTAGCTTATATATTATTATTAGCTTAAATAAGACGATTCATTAGAACTGTAACTTCGACGACCTACAGCAATACTCCACTAGTACGAATATAGGATAAATTCGTGGAAACTAAGAAGGAAATTGATTACATAATATAAATACCATAAATATATTTATAACAATTTCACGATACCTATATTTTCTTCCATCTATAATAAAAATAAATTTAAAGAAAAGAAAGGAAAAATAAATACAGCTCAAATACTCTAGACACATTTAATCATTCCGACATTCGCCAAAGTAATAGAGTAAGATCCCAGGCCCCCCAGACGTTACTTATTTTCTCATAAAAAATATAAATGGGATAAAGTAGTGTTAGTACGTACTTTGAGTGTGTGCATACCTGCTAGCTTGTGTCGACGGCCAATTCATAGGTACCAGGTGCTAAAGGTAGATAAATACAGTACTGACTTTTCTTAAATTCTCAGTGCTGATTTTTACATATGTTTTAGATAATTTTGTTAAAAATTAATAATAATTATTGCCAGACACTTTCCATCGGCGCTTATCCTTAACAGACGCTTTAAAGCTTCAAAAAAAATAACATATTTTTACTTATAATCTCACTCTTGATTTTTATATATGATACTTAGGGAACTATTTGAACACCCCTGGTCAGCAGCCAGACCAATTGGAGGGGTCAAACATACCCCCAGACACACATAAAGTGTCGCTATGTGTATGAGCGTGAGGTCATTATTTGTACGCTTGAGTGTGAGAGAGATATCTATTTATCGATATCTTTCTTACTTAAAAATGCAGAGTACCAGATAGCATTTATGAAACTCGGCGATATTCAGTGACTTAGAACTAGAGCAAAATGTGTTTAACACTATACAAAAATTTGTTTGTGAACTGTACAACGTGGCCGGAATAATTGACGTAGATGCTGCCCGACTCCAACTCTTCATCAACACTTATCATGGTTTGTGACGTAAATGAAGAGTTCAATCGCAAAAATGTGAAAAACTTTGATGCAAGTAACTTACCACCATGCAAAAGTGAGCTTTTACAGCAGTTTGGACATCACTAGTCTCTGGAAGAAAATTAGTATTTTTAGTCCTGACAATAATGGGTGGACGTTGGAAGACAATAAATATATATCTTAAAATTACACAAAGCTATACATGTCTTTCTTCTTTCGGATTATTTGTAGTTTGAACATTTTGCAATTCAGCGTGATCTTTACTGTCATCATCGTCTAAGTTTGATAAGTCATCATCAACCCAATGTTGGCATTGACTATCTTCATTATCATCCTTATTACTTTCATTTTCTGTTACAAAAATAACATAATTAAGAATCAAAGAGTTACACGGTTATATCAATTATTCAAAGTTAAAGTATAATACCTGATGCTTCTTGAAGCGATTCACTGACAAAGCTCGGCAATTGGTCCCCATCGAACCAGTTAAAATGATATTTATTGTCTTCCAACGTCCCATTATTGTCAGAACTAAAAATACTAATTTTCTTCATATATTACTGGTGGTAGGTCTCTCATATGTGAGAGGCTGCCTGGGTGGGTACCACCGCAATGTTTATTTCTCTCGTCAAACAGCAGTTTAAATGCACTGTTGTGTTTCGGATTGAAGGATATTGTAGCCAGAGGAACTACTGGACATATTGAGACTTTACATCTTATGTCTCAGGATGGCGAGCGCAGTGGAATGCCAAGCAATGCTTTGTAATTCAAGGTGTTGTTTGGTTCTACTACTGTTCATGAGCGGTCGTATCGCTTACCATCAGGCGAACGGCATTCTCGTCTCGCCATTCAAAGCAATAAAAAAAATGGGCATTCTTCCAGAGACTAGTGATGTAATTAGCTCGTCAGAACTGCTGTAAAAGCTCACTTTTGCATGGTAAGTTACTTGCATCAAAGTTTTTCACATTTTTGCGATTGAACTCTTCATTCGCTCATACACATAGCGACACTTTATGTGTGTCTGGGGGGATGTTTGACCCCTCCAATTGGTCTGGCTGCTGACCAGGGGTGTTCAAATAGTTCCCTAAGTATCATATATAAAAATCAAGAGTGAGATTATAAGTAAAAATATGTTATTTTTTTTGAAGCTTTAAAGCGTCTGTTAAGGATAAGCGCCGATGGAAAGTGTCTGGCAATAATTATTATTAATTTTTAACAAAATTATCTAAAACATATGTAAAAATCAGCACTGAGAATTTAAGAAAAGTCAGTACTGTATTTATCTACCTTTAGCACCTGGTACCTATGAATTGGCCGTCGACACAAACTAGCAGGTATGCACACACTCAAAGTACGTACTAACACTACTTTATCCCATTTATATTTTTTATGAGAAAATAAGTAACGTCTGGGGGGCCTGGGATCTTGGACCATAAAGAAAACCAACTAGTTTCATTATTCCACTCGGAAGCTAACGAGTTTTAAATAAATACAAGCCGTCGCCTTAATAAGTTTAATTGAATCCAACTCGACCCAAAATACAATTAAACCGGGCCATTTGGTCCGTTTCGTGGAATCTAAATGGTAAAATTAATCGTACAACAAGTAATAAGGGGTTCTAAAAGTGGCCAGTGTTAGCAAATATTACTTTGATTTTAAATTGTTCGAATTGTAATTACTTTGATTTCTTGGAATTTTTTAATCGTTTGATTTGGTCGGGTTATTTGACAGAATCATTTTTTTTTAAATCTAGTGCACTTAATTTTGACGGTATTAACCGGAGATAATCGCTGCAAATTGACGCTCGGTATTGTAGCTAATTCTTACCAAAAGTGTAGAATTAATTATAATTTATTTTTTATCGTATGATGAAATCTAGTTATCTTGTATTCGTCACATACATACAGGGTATAATTATCAAGACTGCTACCGAAAACGAAGGGTGGTATCTTTAGTGACTATAGAAACAATGGAACTAAATGTTGTGCAAAAAATTGTGACAATTTTTTTTGTTACTTTTTTTCTATCGTCGTTTTAGGATGTTAATACATAGTTTTTTTCTTAAATAATAGTGTACACCTTTTATTTCTAAAGACGCTATATGGTACGCAAGGTTCTAAATTATTATTTTAGCAAAAGGACTATGGATTTACCACCCAAACTCGACGATATTTAAAAAATAATAAAAATAAACTGTCGCGTTCCTTTGCGAAATATTTAGTTACATTGTGTTTATAGTAACTAAAACTACGACCCAGCTTCGTTTTCGGTAGCAGTCTTGATATACCCTGTATAAACTCACACGTCACTAATGTATCGTTGGAATATTCCAATTTCATGTCATCAATATCAATCGACTTCCAAGATTCCGTTCTGTATCTGTATCAGCCCATATACGTCCCACTGCAGGGCACGGGCCTCCTCTATAATCGACAGTACGATTGAGAGTGGTTAGGCCACATAGTCCACCACGCTGGCCTAGTGCGGGTTGGCGGACTTACATACCATAGAAATTTTTATAAATCGCTATGGTATGCAGGTTTCCTCACGATGTTTTCCTTCACCGTTTTAGTGCGTGGTGATTGACTATCAATACACACATTACTCCGAAAAGTCAGAGGTGTGCCCTGGGATTCGAACCCGCGACCACCGTGAACATGTTGGCAGTCGCGTCTAGTCCGTTTACCAACAGGCCACCACGCACACAGGCCACCACGCACGCAAGATTCCGTTACATACATAAAAACATACCTACATACATACTGTATACATACGTGGGAAGCTAATAAAAGCATTTTTTTTATTGCAGTGAATGCACACAAGTGAATGGCAAGATGAGCATGCCGTTCGCCTGTTGGTAAGCGATACCACCACTCATAAACAGTAGCAAAATTCCACTGCGCTCGCCATCCTGAGACATAAGATATTAAGTCTCAATATGCCCAGTAGTTACTCTGGCTGCAATGTCCGTCAATCCGAAACACAACAGTGCATTTAAGCAGTGTTGTTTCACGGGAGAAATAGACTTTGTGGTGGTACCTACCCAGATGGCCTCTCACATATGAGAGACCTACCACCAGTTAAAACATGTGGATGTTTTTATGTTACTCCTAATCATTGAGGTATTGTAGTAGAGTGGACATCGGGAACAAAATCTGTGCGTATGGTGCGTGCACAAGGATACACAGTAAAGCGAGAGGGAAGATAATGTTACTTCGTAGGCGTGACAGGGACATAAATAGAATGTACCCTTCATTTTGTTACAAACATTTTGTTTCAGTGTCCCCTCTAGTATATTATCTCAATGCTCCTAGTCAAGTTTTTATTGCGACCATTTCGTTTATAGAACCACAATTGTATAGAGGAAAGTAAATTGCTTATTTTTTATGAACAGTCAGTTTTTTTTCTAGACATAGGTATGTAATTTTTTGAGAAATATTCCTGATTTCTGGAATAAAACGGTATGATTATAAAGAAAAAAATATATAAGAGAAAATGTTAATTTTCTTTCCACCTCCCACCCTGTTTCCATCCTTATTCCCTGCAATATTTACAGATCGTCAGAACACGCTTTCAAATTGTAGATGATAATCTTCGATCAAATATATACTGTACAAGGTCTGGAACAAAATCACACGCCAAAAGTCGCCGAGTTTGCTTATACTTATACATTTGAATTTCGAACTACGAGATGTAGCCAAAAGTCGTAAATTATGTCAACTACTAACAATAAAACTTATTTCTTTAAATAAGTTGATTTTTTTTTTTGGATCATATAAAATCAAATATGACCACACGCTTATTTGTGTTCTTATTGGTCTTGCCCTTTTTTAGGCTGTTACTTGATATAATCTAGTGTATATTTGATCGAAGATGATAATGGACGGCGGTCGTCAAAGCTAATTGAAATAATAAAACATCGCTAAAAATATAAACAATAGTATAGTCAAAACCCTTCCCATCTTTGTAATATACATACGAGAACAAAGCAAATACAATTACTTCAGGCACATGTTATTTTAGTCTCAAATTACGGAATAAATTCAATTTAGACCACAGAACGGAAAATAAAGCTGATATTGCTTCGACATAATTGAACGCGATGTGTGATCTAGACTAATAGAAATTAACGTCAAAAAGATCGTGTACTCACCATTTAGAGTTCGTTCAAATATTGGCGGTTGTTCGCAATTTTGTTAATTACAACTTACAGAATTCAATATAGATAATATAGACATGTCTAGTGTTTGTCTGTTCGTATTGCTTGTGGTTAGTTTTTCTTTACTACAGTCAAATCAGCCTTGAAAACAGCACAGAGGCTGCTAGAGTTTTTCATTCTAGAGAAATACTGCACATTTTAAAAAAAATATGTTCAAAAAGGGGTATTCTGATGTTACAAGCCTCTTAGTCGGAGTATTACTTTAATTACTATAAACGAACAGATATTGCTTGAGTGCTACAATGTAGGTATATGCATTTTTGAACTATTCTAACTACTATACATTCAGTTATTCTGATTCAATTACACCAGTCATAATATCGACCGCATGATTTAAATGCCAAAATTAGCTTTATTGCCAAGATGTAAATCCTAAATTCGCTTCTAACTGTAAGAATTTGCGCCAGGGAAATAGACGATAAAATAAAACAAAATCCTTTTATCGTAAATAAGCTTGCCATCATCGAGGGGAGTTGGGGACAAAACGATCTTTTTACCCTTGATGTCTGGACCTCAAACTTTTTACAATGTGTTAACGACGTGGACTGCCTACCCGATGTTCTTTAGATATCAATATACGCCGAAAACTTTGGCTTGGTTTTTGTGATAAAAAATTGAATGTTTTTTTATTGGCGCGATAGTCAGTACTATGAACTTGGCAGTTACAGCAAGTTACAGTATTATGTATGTTTATTTACTTCACCGGTTTATTGAGTGTCTATGATGCTTGTGTTATTATTTTGATTCTTGCGCGTCGACACAATTATGCCGGCTTGAAGCTAAAGTGCGACGTACTGGGAGTACGGAGAAGTTACAGAGATTTTTTCATTAAATACGGAAAATAAATCTATAAAGATGTATGTATATATAGAAATATTTATTGTGGATAGCAATTAACAAACCATTTTGAAGAATCTTGGTTCTGTATGTAATTTTAAGTGAAATGCCTTTAAAGCTTTGCAGTATACTATAATGTTTTATGATTCCTTTTGCGTTAGAGTGCATTTCACAAGTATACATACATTAACATTTTAAAAATAAGAACCGACTGAATATTAAAAATTGTATAGTTGAATTCGCGGGCTCTCATGAGCCAACTGCTTAGTTGTGCCAAATGAAAGATACATCTGCATGATTATGACCAAAATCCATGGTAAAACAGAGAATTTTATTGAAATTGTGTGAGTTGAGCCTGTACAACGTTGAAAGTTTGAAACATCAAATGGTACCTATTACTTCAGTTGAAAAGTAATATAATAAAATACATAAATACATAAACTCACGCCTTGTTCCCAGAAGGGGTAGGCAGAGGTGCGAGGGCACCCATATTTCGCCTTGTATGTTCCGTCCCACAATGTGATAGGTGGCGAGCCTATCGCCATATCGGGCACAAATTCCTGACTCTGGGCTGATACTGAATAGAAAAATTCAATATCACTTTGCCCAACCCGGGATTCGAAACCGAGACCTCAGCTTTATAACCGTACCGTAGTACAACTACGCCACCGAGGCAGTCAAATAAAAATAAAATTCATAATAAAATAAAATTCCTAATTATGCGCTTCACTGTGCGATATTCTCTTTAGTGCCTGATATGGCAAAGCTGGAGCTCAGTTTGTTTGCACTTTCTCATATCCACGGGCTGTGAGTCTACAATATGATTTATTAAACGTCCTGTAGAAAGATTTAGCTTATCATGTTATGACGTGTTTACCTGATATTATCCCTTTTTAATTTAAGTCAATATTTTCTTTTTCGAAACAATCTGCCGCATCACTGGAATTGACGATCATATTTTAAACTAAATATATTAATTTCAGCTACAGATTAATGATGCAATGTCGAAAGGTAGGCAGATGAAGTGGCAAACAGAAATTATAGAAACAATCTACATTTTGTATCAGCCCTTAAACGTCCCACTGTAGGGCACGGGCTTTCTCCACAATCGAGAGTACCATTGGAAGTTGTAAGGTAAAATAGTTCACCACGCTGCCTTAATGCGGGTTGGCTAATATACATGTTTTTGACAAATCTAAAGCATAAAATCAAATAAAATTGGCACCAAATTTTTGGCAGTGGTTAAACTGCTACATATTCAATTTCGCTGCCTTGACCTATGACTAAATAACTATAGACTAACAAACAGTCTGAGCGCTGTTCAATTTCGCACCACGAGCATTGTAACCACAATATTGCATTAGAGGCGGGTTGAGTTACTACAACTCAACTAACAACCTTCCGTGTTGCTGGGTTCTAAAATAATTGAAATCTATTAATGATGTGTTTAGTATTTATGTTAGCCAATAGATGTGCTGTGGCAAACGTCTGGTCTCCTTTACAACTGTCATATATTAGCTTTATTCATATGTTGTAGTCATTGAATGTTTGTCCCTTTTTAACGACTCTTGAATTCAGTTTGAAGTTGTTTGAAAACATTCGATATCATAAATAGGTTTTAAAACTATCTAGTAATAATAAGTAAGTAATCAACAACATAATTATTATTTTAAACAAAAAAAACTTCCTTATTTTTTTCTATTGCGATGAATGGCGAGACGAGCATGTCGTTCGCCTGATGGTAAGCAATACGACGGCCCATGAACAGTAGTAAAACGAAACACCATCTTGAATTACAAAGCAATGCTTGGCATTCCACTTCGCTTGCCATCCTAAGATATAACATTGTAAGTCTCAATATATCCAGTAGTTATTCAGGCTACATTGTCCTTCAAACCAAATCACAAGAGTGACACACATTTACTCAGCTATTTGGCGGGAGAAAGAGAAAAATAAATAGAAAAATTAGTTGCAAAATAAAACAATTAAGAACGAGCTGTAGTGCAATAGTACAATGACAGCTTATGGTGGTAAACAGCCTAGGATCGAACAGTGCTGATTTTCAGCGATCATAAAATTGTCTCCCTATAGTGTTATGTGGGATTTATTCAACACTTCACCATTTTCTTCATCTTTATCTTAGATCAAGAACTTCATTGCTGACCATAGATTAAGAGTCGATGAAGCTGGCCTGAATTCAAACCAGTTGTATAGAACTTCTGATTTAAAAAATGTTGGCACAGTAGGCAAGCAATAATTAAACGCGTTAATTAGGAATGTTATGGTTGTATGCTTTCGTTAAACTTGGCGCTTGACTCGGCTGATTCATTTGCGACCAGGGTATACTTAAAGCCCATTTTCAAAACCTGTCTAATTCATTTCCGACTAGGACAGGAGAGCTTATAGTCAAAACCTATCAATCTTAGCCTTATAACAAGCAACGTCTTAAATCCTTTGTCTTTGTTATGAAAGCATCACCTTACGTTTCTTCCCTAAATAATTATCTTTCATCAATATTGGTTAACATTGCCAATAATTTAGGCTGAAGAATAATGCCCGTTCGGTGTGAAATATTTTGGGGTTATTTCCTCAAACTAATGAAACGTGCACGAGTTTCATTCGTGAGATTTCCCACCTGTATTGATAAGGGTTTTTACCCACGACAACGTAACATACTATGACTGTGCTATGAAAGTGACAGGCAGCAGTATTATTTTATTTCAATGAATGGCGAGACTACCATACCGTTCGCCTGATGGTAAGAGATACGACCGCTCATGAACAGTAGCAAAACCAAACAACGCCTTGAATTACAAAGCAATTCTTGGCATTCCACTGCGCTCGCCTTCCTGAGATATAAGATGTTAAGTCTCAATATGTCCAGTAGTTACTCTAGCTACAATATCCTTCAATTCGAAACACAACAGTGCATTTAAACTGCTGTTTAGCGGGAGAAATACACATTTCGGTGGTACCTACCCAGTAGTTTTTATATAAACGTCACCAACCGATCATGATACTGTCTAAAAAGAGCGTTGCTTATAAATTTATACAAAGTACATTTATTTATTACGCTTCTTATACATATATATTAGATTATATAACGACGGAGCTAATGTCTGAGGCATTGCCATGACTGGCACCTTTGGGTGGTGTACAAAGAAAACATGGTAGGCGAATAAAAAAAAGTAATAATTTACCCGATATGTTAAAACACAGTCATGATATGTTTTAGTGGACAGATACCTTTAGTTTCAATATAAACATATTAAACGTAGGTTTAGTTACCGGCCCTGTTTCAACGATTAAACGATACGATAAATATTTACGTTTTTGTACTATTTCAATTTGAGTGTTAATGGCAAAAGAGTGGAAAAAAATAGAATGCCTATGAAAGATAAATGTTTGTACGATCAAATAACTACAACGACAAGTTACTCGAAATACCTAATAGAATAATACTCCACTGCGGAGTTGAAACAGTGAGCGTGATATATTTGCCCCATTATCTTTTGATTTTTTTAGTGCATTGAATGGCCAGACGGGCATGCCGTACGCCTGATAGTAAGCGATACGGCCGTTCATTAATAGTGAAAAACCTAAAAACACCTTGAATCACAAAGCAATGCTTGACTTTCCACTGTGCTTGCCATTCTGAGACATAATGTTAAGTCTCAATATGTCCAGTATTCAGTCTTGCTATAATATCATTAACACGGAAATATAACAGTTCATTTACACTCGTGTTTGGCGGGAGAAATATAAATTACAGTAGTACCTACTTGTGGTAGCTTTCAGTGATAATGTGGTTATGGGTACGATCCCCACACAGATAATAATCGGGTCGTGAATATTTAGAACTATTTTTACCAAGTGGAAATGTCGTAAATTGGGGCAATTTTCAATAATAAATAATAATTGAAAATATAAAATACCTGGGAAACGCCAACATATACACATAACACAGGAAGTCCAGACACCAACATATATACGCGAACAAAGAAAATATTTTCATACAGACTTGTCGACAGGCTACTCAAATCCCATTGATGCTGAAAACGGCGCCTTTATTGATGGAAGGCACATTGAAGTGATCTCCCCAAGCCGTCACATGCATACGAACGATTTCATTTAGCAATTGTAAACAGAATTGGAGGTAAACAAAACGGCCCGCAGTTTTGGATCCCGGCCAACGTTATTGAAAGGATAGAGGCTGTTAAACTTCCGATGCCCATCGATATCAAAGATTTTGCATTTTTGGAAAGTTTGACGTGATGTCAGTCTTGTTTTTAGGCGTTGATCCTTTTTCACAGCGGGGATTATATAAATATTGAATAAATCCAATAATAAAACACGCACATATCCATGTTAAATGGTTTCGATGCCACAAAGTATGACGAAATTTTCGGTTCTGAGATCTGAAATTAGTTTTCTATCTGATGAGTCAATCAGTCGATAATTTATGAAAAATGACGACATAAACTTATAAGGTGCGCTAGGGGTAATACCGCAATATGCGTAAGGTTCTATTTGTGGCATTTTATAGGACTTAAGTTTGGCTTGAAAGTTCGAAACATTGTATTTTTTTCAAATTAAATTAAAAAAGGAGATACGAAATATTCATATGAAATATAGGAGTGTTACGTACACTCCTATTACCCCTTCAATACTTCTATTACTTTGTTACCGCAACGCACCTTATAACATGCTTAAACTGATAAACATGAATTGTGTCATATAACTATTTATTTCAGATGTCTTGTTTCATGTTCAGATTTAAAATAAGATAATCTAAGCTACAATGACCACGAAGGCTGTAAAGTAATTGAAATGTCGCGTCTTAAGCTACAACTTTATTTTTTAAATATTTTTGTAAATTATTTTCCCATAAGATCTTAGAACCATAGGGCCAGAACCAAAGCCGGAACCCATATGATGGTCCGATCAAATCCGCGCCGCCCTCCTCACCAGTATAAAGGAATACACATCGCAGAAAGCAGATCCAGATAGCGTAACATCATTAAAGAAAAACCACCAATGGTGGGGGTCACGACCCTCAGCAATGAGGAAATCGACTTAAGGAAGACGAAGATAATAAAAGAAAAAAATGATTCATGATTCAGTAAAGTTAAAAATTTGTTTTCGGTGCATTTCTTTACTATATATTCATAAAATATTGAAAAATTTTATAATATGGCAGTAAAAACGTTCAAAAATATCAATGTGACCACAACCATTGAACACCGAAACCTGGATTTGAACCAGGGTCCGCTAGGTCACAAGGACCTAATGCTCTATCCACTGAGCTATTTCGGTGATACTAGACTTGTCCAAGATGTCCTTCTATAATAAAATAAACTTTGATTGATCGTATGTAATATATTCAATGGTAAACTGGTATGTATGTAAATGGTAACTATATGGTAAATAATGAACACAACAAAGCATGGTTGATAAACGCATGTAAGAATTTAATATGTTCAAATTTATCGTAGGATATAGTTTGATTATTTTTTATGTGTACGAACATGTGTGTGAAGTGTCTGCCTGTTGGTAAACGGACTAGACGCGGCTGTCGGCTGCTTTTCAGAGTCATGTGTGTATTGATAGTCAATCACCATGCACTAAAACGGTGAAGGAAAACATCGTGAGTGAACCTGCATACCATAGCGATTCATAAAAATTTCTATGGTATGTAAGTCCGCCAATCCGCACTAGGCCAGCGTGTTGGACTATATGGCCTAACCACTCTCAATCGTATTCTCGATTGTAGAGTAGGCCCGTGCCCTGCAGTGGGACGTATATGGGCTGATACAGATACAGATACAGACGAACTGCTAATTCTACACTCTGTATAAAGTTTTGAATAATGCCATGTCTTCTCCACCCTGTATAAATAAATTTTTCTTCAACTTTCAGTATCTTACTGCTTTCAGAAAGAAACAATTGCAAATGTAAGTAGCTTCAAGCATTTTATGCTTGGACACAAACGATTTCTCCCATTTTGTTGCTCTCAGTACCGAGTTACACTGAAGTATATTTGAGCATGCTTTCAATTTTGTTCTATGCGGTGTCTTGTATTCTACCAAGGCTGTCAAGATGAAACGTTCTTTAAGATGAAAGGTATTGAAACTATATTGATTTTCATATTGAGGTCGTGTAATGTAGCACAAAATATATTTATTGGATTAAGTAATCCTGATCTTATTATATTGAAAAATACTAATACAAAATATAGTGCATATATTATAATATACTAAATGTAGCAGAGACTCTACTGAGTAGTAAATTTGTTGGAAAGCATACTCTTCAACGAGCTACATAGAAATTCCTTTTTAGAAGAATTTAAAAAATGTAAGCTTGAAAAATATATGTACCTATTGTTACACCACCTGCAAGATGGCAAATCCATTATTTAAAAGATAGCATTGTTGTACAAGTACATAACATTCGTGGACAAATTAACAGTTTTACATTAATCCAATCACAGAACAGTTGAGCTATATTCATCTGTTCTGTGAATCCAATCATCAATATCAAAGGTACTGTAAACATTTACACAAAACTGTATTTTATTGATAGCGTACCCTATGCGGTGACGTCATTGACATTCAGATTGGGGTAACAGGCGACATTGACCGAGAGGTTGGGGTAACTTAATCTCCAAAATTGAGTGTTTTCCGGACGTTTTCCAAAGTGTATTGTTTTCGCTGATGTTCAAAAAATCGAACAATAAAATGCTTGAAATACATTGCTATAATTACGTTTCCAATATATAAAACTGACTGCCTGAGTTGCGTAGTTGAATTAGGGTACGGTTACAGGGTACGGTTCCTGGTACCTCTGCCTACCTCTTCTGGAAAAAAAGGCGTGAGTTTATTCATATCTATGTACAATATATAAAAACAAAGATTCTTCATTGAAATAAAACTATTATTTACGGATTTTATTGCGAATTTAGTTTTATTTTTTACATTTTGACTTCCCGAAGATTCTTCGTCTCAAAACCCTGCTAAATAAGTAAGCAGGAGTAAAGTAGATGAGCTTTGACGCGAAAATACAGACTGTTTAATAAGGTAATAACTATTTGAAAACCACAGCGTTTATTGTTTTTGTAATACGTTGGTGTGAATTTATGTAACAAACGCAGCGCCTTCGCGGCACACACAAACATTTGCTTACATTTGCAACACTAATATCTTCTTTACGATTACATTGATTTGTTGCCACTCTGACTGACGTGTTTATTGAGTGCGAATTTATCCGGATGATATTAGATTTATATTCTGACATTATTGCCGCGGTTTGTGATTGCTTCATTTTTTATGTTGTTTTAAACACTGTTATTAAATTATTTTAAAGATATAATATTTGTGTAATTCACGATCGAATAAAAAGACAATAATGCCTACAGTTTGCCGACCTTATTCCTGGTATGAGCTCATTGCTATGGACCTATTTTGTTGAAAAAGAAAAAGTTATGGAGGGAAGAAAAAGGGGTTATGCAGTAATGTTAGAAAAACGCATTAATATAAAATAAATAAATGGAACTTCAGACAAACTATATCTAGCCGATGCACTTAAAACATGATCAATCAGTCATTCACGACTTATTTTGTTATGACAGCAATTTCAATAGCAAAATACTAATCATTCAGCTTCACATCAATAATATTAAATTCTGCAACTGCAGATGTGAATTAATTCCGTTCCGGGGTTAAAGATGGAATGTAATATCGGCTGTTCGAGAGACGAGGCTCAAGGCTTCCTAACTACTGAGACAAGGACGCTGTCACAAATTACATACATAAGAGCACGCCTATAGTTACGAAAGGATATGCCGAGGCACCACTTTGTTATTAATAGTTTCTAGAGCTTATTTTTGTCCCAAGACGTATAAGGCGAGTCTATGTAACCAATTCCTATTCCGGCTTCCTATTGTAATGAGTGAAACCTTTTTTTTTATTGCATTGAATGGCGAGACGAACATGCCGTTCCCCTGATGGTACGCGATACGACTGCTCATGAACAGTAGCAAAACCAAACAACACCTTGAAATACAAAGCAAACTTGATATTCAACTGCGCTCACCATCCTGAGACATAAGATGTTAAGTCTCAATATGTCCAGTAGTTACTCTGGCTACAAAGCCCTTCAATCTGAAACACAACAGTGCATTTAAAATGATGTTTGGCGGAAGAAATACACATTACGGTTATACCTTCCCAGGCGGTCTCTCACATATGAGAGAGCTACCACCAGTATAAAATTGAAAATTATTATTTTTTAAATTGTCTGGGTCCTTAATAATAAGCAATAGATTGAAAAATACGATGTTACTACTGAAATTATGAAAGGCAAGTATTTCTCGCCGAATATAATTGATGATTCGAGCAAGCGCACAGCACTCGACCGTCGGCGCGTGATGGCTTAATTTACGAGTTTACAAAACAATTAGTCAATTGCTCGTGACCTTTGAGTTTTGACGTAATTAATCGTCCGAATGGAAGCTGTGTTTTGTTTCATTTTCAGAAGATTTTTATTTTTTATGGATTTTTATAAAATGAAAGTAGCAGAGACATACTACTGTCAACATTCGGAGTATCTCCAGACTGCTACCGAAAACGAAGTTGGGTAGTAGTTTTAATTACTTCAGACACAATACTCGTACAATTATTTAAAAAAATCTTCGATATTTTTTGTTATATTTCTTATCGTCGTATTTGGGTGGTAAATATGTACATAGTATATTTAACAACAGTGTGCACTCTTTTATTTTTAAAGACGCTGTAATACAGTAGTGTTTAAATTATTATTTCATCTTTGCCACCTAAACACGAGAATATTTAAAAAAATACAATAAAAAATTGTTGCGTTTCTTTGCGTATTTTTTGTTGTATTTCGTTTGTAGTCACTAAAAATACCACCGAGCTTCGTTTTCGGTAGCAGTCTTGATATACCCTGTATAGTAATAGGCCAGCTGAACTAAAATGAGGTTTATAGGCTTAAGCATTGTTTTGTAATTCATAGTGTTTGGTTTTGCTACTGTACATGAGCAGTCATATCGCTTGCCATCAAGCGAAAAGCATGCTCGTCTCGCCGTTCATAGAAATTCCTACATAGTAAAAAACAAAGTCGCTTTCTCTGTCCCTATGTACCAATGCCCCTTTGTATGCTTAAATCTTTAAAACTACGCAACGGATTTTTAAGTGGTTTTTTAATAGATAGAGTGATTCAAGAGAAAGGTTTATATGTATAATACGTACATATTACTGTACAGAAATCTATTTGTACCCGGACAAAGCTGGGCCGGGCCGCTAGTAAAAAAATAAAAACACAAATACTTGAGATTCCTATGCAAACAATACTCGCCTCTAAAAAACAAATAGAGTTAAAGATAATAAAAAGGTACCATTGAGTTTCCAACAATTTTACTGATAAATCGCAGGAGCAAATCTATTACCTCATTTCGCTTTTGTGAAACCTTAGCATCCTCCAGTCAAAACAAACTAATGAAGTTGCTTTCCAAACTGGCTTCTTCATAATAAACTATTTATTATCCTCTATTTATATTTCATTTTAATGAAATTATTTTTATTTTTAAATACCACGAAACAAAAATCTTTTTTTTTGGTTTGGGTTTTTACCACGAAATTCTTCAAATATTCAGTGAAAAGATAATAATTTTATATGGCTATGAAAAAAGTCAGTTGGTGTTGCTCAGGGAATTTCTTGCGCACTTACTTCTTCACATCTACAACGCGGTGGAAGCGGTGTTAGTAGAAATTAACAATTCAATTGATCTTGTGATAGACTATTTGAATAAAGAATATTATGATTTGATTTGATATAAACTAAATATCCATCAGCTTAATTCGGTATACAGTTGCGTTACTATGACGGGTATTCCATTGCGTACTGTGGTCACTACCCGGGAGAATATGACTAACCTAGCAAGTAATAGGTATGTTACGATGTTTATAGGCCATATTGACGAGCTCCTAATATAATAACGCGAGTCGCGCCCATATTAGCTGACTCACCCGATGTGCGACCCTGACATAATAATGTGTTATCCGTTGAAGGGCGAACCGTGTTTGCAATATATTATATTCCATTAATAGACAATTTCCTGACTTTTTTGTGCTTTTATATATTATTTATGAGCCCTAAATGTAAATCTTGTCATCATGATTTGAATTCTGCGTGGAAAAGTTTAAACGAAAAGCCATGGATTCGATCCCCGCACGAGACAATTTTTTTGTAGATACATAGGTATTAATTTTGGGTCTGGGGGATAATGAGATCGGAAAATTTCGTCAAGTTTGTGGTTACCGCGACTCTTACGTGATCTCTTGTATGTCTGCATTAATTTATACTATTAAGTTAATGGTTGTCGGCAGAAAATATTGCAGCGAATAAATCATCCCCTATGCTTTTATGAATAAAAAAATATGTAGAATTTCACATTTTTTTACCATATACATTTACAGACCATCATTAGTTGGTAGGTATTCTCGAAGTGGTTATATATATATATAATAAAATGGATTTTGTTCTCGATTTATTTTCATACAGTTCCTGTTAATGTCAAGGTGACTTTAACCAATGGCTATTTAAAAAATATGAATGATTTAAACATTAAATTTATACAATGTATAAACTTATAAAATTTAACGACTAATTATTACAATTCTATTTTTTTATAAAATCGTTTGTAATCATTTTGTAACTCACATGATTTTCTTAATTTATTTTGAATATGAAAATACATAACTCAAAACAAGTTAAAGTTATTTCAGAAGTTTGTGTAAATTTATGCAGGTCCAAACAAATTGGTACACTTCGCTCCATGTTGACCTCTCCTGAAAATTGGGTGTTGACGTAAATAAAAATCAGCAACATAAATTTACTCAATCATGTATTTTGCCCACTCTACGCTATTTTTGCAATTTTATACGTAAGTTATGGAATGAGAGCACAATTTGATTTACTGCTCATATATGAAATTAAAATTGTTGGCAAGTTGGTTGAATAACTAGAATATTTTTAGCTATTAGATCAGCATTATTGAAAGTTGCTCGGTGAAAAACAAGACTACAGCTGATTATATTCTAAAATGTATTGGCGTGTTAAATTAAATAAAATCTATACATACTCGTATAATGTGTTTGTAGCCGATCGATGTCTGTACATCACTAAATAGTATAAAAAAGTTGCTTTCTCTGTCCCTATGTCCTTTTGTATGCTTAAATCTTTCAAAATACGCAACGAATTTTGATGCGGTTTTTTTTAATAGATAGAGTGATTCAAAAGGAAGGTTTATGTGTATAATACGTGTATATTATTGTAGAGACATCTGTATGTGGAAGATAAATGAAAAAAAAAACAGATATGGGGGCCTGTATTCACGTAAAAGAACCCAAAACAATGATTTTTAGAATTGTTGTCTATTTGTCCGGTCTGTTTTACGGAGTCCTTGAAACCGATGCGCGTGTATAAAGAGATTAATGAAGAAGCGAAAGGGATATTTATGGATCGTAGCACTTGGCGTTCAATAGTCTCTGCCTACCCCAATGGGACATAGGCGTGAGCTTATGTATGTATGTTGTCTGTTTGTTTGAGAGGTTGTGCGCGATGAACTCAGAAACGGCTTAACGGATTTCGAGCAAATTTAGTTATTTTAGTAGCTGACATCTTGGATTAACACACTTGAAGAATACTTTTATCCCAAAAAAATGGGCCCTACTATATTCATCCGAAACGAAGTTCGAAACTTCGGACGATCGAAGTTTTGTATACTATACGAATGTATCTACACTGTAAAAGTTCGAATTTGTATAACGTAAATCGTAACTATAAGTCTATGGTTACGAGCATAAGTCAATAACGACCATAAGTATATGTAGGTACATTCGAATCGTATATTAACTTTGATCATCCGAAGTTTCGAACTTCGTTTCGGATGAATATAGTAGGGGCCAATGTCCGACGCTTTGTCGCACGATATCGCTTCGCAGGTATTTTTGTCGCAGTTTACTTCATGTATGAGTAACGTGACCATATATTTTTTGTGCCAGAGCGGGACAAGTTTTTATATAAGTATGAAACTCTAAATTTTCTGAAAAACTGAATTTTCGTAATCAAAACAGCTTTCATTACTGCGGCACTCAACTGTTTTTTATCACTTGTCCATATTTTGTTAATGTGAGAAAAACTCTTTCGATAGGTGCGTTACTTCTAGGCAGACACATAACGTTGGTACTCCATAATTGTGGAGAAGTTTTATAAATCAAGATTGTATTTACGAATGTGCTGGAATAATTCGATCCCACTGTTTTTAGCAGTAGTTCGCTAAAGCATTTCGAGCGGGAAATACATTTTAAATTATCGTTTGGACTGTTTGCAAGAGCGGGATTATGGCGGTCTTGCTGGGGACACTGGGACAGACTTCCTGAAAGCGGGACTGTCCCGCCCAAAGCGGGACGTATGGTCACGTTATGTATGAGTCCTTACCAGCCCTCAGAGGCATACAAGTCTATTACAATAAATAATTACCTTTTCAAATTTATATATTATCTATATATTAATACGTGATGCAAAAACTTTGGATCCCTTTTTACGAAAATTGCGCGGACGCAGGAGCATAAAATTTGGCACACTTATAGTTTATGTGTAGGAGAAGTGGAGAATGCTAATATTTTTCAATAATAATGCTTATAAAGTACATTAAATCAAAAAATAAAACATTACACACACTGCCATGCATTTCACACACACATCCATACACAAGTATACATACTCTGGTGTCAAATTGTTTCTTTTCTTTTTCATTTTGTTCTTCTGACATAGACATATCAAAAAAAAGGTTTTATTTGCCTATTGAGGTAATAATATTAATATTAAAATAGAATATTAATTTTAAATGAGGCATTAATATTAATATTAAGCCTAATATTAAATGTAATATAAAACAAGATTTTAATAATAATGCATATTAGTACATTAAATCAATAAATAAACCAGCATGCATTTGACACACGCATACACAAGTATTTGTACACGTATACATACTCTTTGGTCAAATTGTTTCTTTGCTTTATTATAGACATATGTAGTTGAATGTCAATCAGAAAAAAATGTTTACTGTGGTTTTGTTGAATATCAAACAGAAAAGATTTATTTGACGAATACTACGTGAAATACTGAGCGCTATCATTAATTATATGTATAAAGAAAGTTCTGTAGCAGCAATCTGCAATAACAACATTCAGGTACAAAAAATGTGCACGAATTATCAGAATAACAACATCATCATACAGGTAAAAACTTTTTCTCTTCTTGATTTGGTCGAATTTCGATCACTAGGCGACCACTAGTATATATTATTAGGTAAATTTAGTATTCAATTACATTTGACAAGCATTTGGTGTTTTTAGAATTCGATGCAAAATACATTTTGCTTTCTTTTTTAAATATTCGGTGGTTTATTTTACTAACGTTTAATATTTTTAGAGACTACGGTTTTTGTTTTATTTCTTGTCACAACAAAGATTTGATTTAAAATTTACTATCTTAACTTTATATAAAAGCAAATCCTACTTTATCACCATATGTAAATTCAAGATTTTGTAATATAAACCACGAAATATATGAAAAGTTATAAAATCATGGAGGTCTTACTGTGTCGCCGTAAAATATTCTTTTATTTATTATGTGCAAAATTTTTTATTTGGTGTCGAGCCGTGGGTTTGCGACCGCCATAAACTTTATACTTTCATAAGTGTTCCATAAATTATAAGTGGGTAAATGAAATGACTTTATTACCTATTGAGCCTATATTAAATCGTTCCAAAGTATTGCTTGGGTACCAAGGTGAAAAGTCTATTTTAGGACATCAATATTTATCTACAGCGGTATACAGGCTTCGTTAACTTTACCAAGAACGATTTTCGATTTATAGACATCAAACATTAATAATCGAACTTATGGATTGTATAAAATAACTTATGGATTGTATTGGCGCTTGAACACTTTATTCACTTCAGGTATATATCCTTATAACTTTTGACGTATAACTTAGAAGTATTATGACGAATGGTTTTAAATTCATTCTCTTTTTCCTATAATAGAACCACATGACCTACTTACAGAGCTACAACTTTATGAATACTTTACTAATAAACAAAGAGTTTTTGTTTGTGACAAACTTTAACAAAAGCGGAACTTTTTTCTGTTTATTAATAAGTGCAGAACTTTCTGTTACACATATTCCTTTCCTTCTATAACTTCATATACCAAAGAGAATATTATATGAGTTCGGTGTTTGGTGGCGGTAATTTTTTTCTGCTACCCTTTTTGGGTTTAATATCTTTAATATGCATGTTTTATAAGCCTTTGGTTTATGATTTTCTACGAAGCCTCGCTTTTGATCATGGCACGCTTCGATCAAATATACACTAGATACAACATGAGCACTTAGAAAATGGCACCAAAAAAGAGTGCTTTAAGCACTCTTTCGCCTTCAGTCACGAACCGACCGTTGCTTCTAAAACGTCGCAGAACTTTAGACAATATTATGTGAAAAGCTACTTTAAGCTCCAGGAATAAGGTGGAATTTGTGTTAATATATTTGGAATATGTGATCTTTTTGTTTACCTACTTATTTTTATTTCAATGCATCGGTGCCACTTTTTAACAGAACATTTACAGGGAACTGTGTATCTAGTGTATATTTGATCGAAGATGGCTCGGCAAAATAACACTAACCTTCATGAAAATCCAAAACCAGATAATGCATTCTTATTAGTTTTAAAATTAAATAAATTGCTAATTTATTTAAATAAATATGCCTTACGTTATTTTTCTATTGCTATGAACTACGAGGCGAGCATGCCGGTCTCTGATGGTAAGCAATATGACCGCTCATGAACAGTATCAAAACAAAAGTCTACAACTGTAATTACAAAGCAATGCTTGGCATCCTGAGACTGAGTCTCAGTATATCCCGTAGTTACTTTGGCTACATTGAACTGGACATAACTGTGCATATGCACTGCTGTTTGGCGGGAGAACTTACCGGGGTGGTACTTACCCAGGCCTGGCACATATGTTAAGATGATCTATCACCAGTTAATATGTTTATTAATAACAGCAGTTGACTTTGTTTATGTATAGCAAAATATTCAATTTTATGGGGAATAGTGAGATGTTTCCACTCCACTCTCAGTTTTAACATGAGTAAATAGTTGTTTATACAAATAATTTTGTTGCAATACCTGTAAACAAAACCGATTTTTAATATATTGTATCCCAAACTGCCACATCAAAAAGATCTGTTTAATCTGTAGCGTCAGCAATCGAATAAATTTAATTTTAGAACCGACATGAACCACGGTTGACAACGAAATGTTCCACGACGCGTTCGTTTACCGCTAATCAAATTAAAATCTGGTTTGGGACCAATTAGCGATACCGCGTGGGCGGACGTGTGCGACATAAACAACATTATCGTCATATCGCTACCGAAGGTCGGTTCACATGTCACGGTTATTTCCGGCTACGATACAAATACTAGATGTTATTTAGATAATTACTTTATCGATGGCTTGTAGTGGTATTAAATTTTTTTGTGCTAATGGGTTGTTAGGGAAGTGCTCAAAATTTACGTGATATTGTTTACTGTGAAGTACTGAGGTGTTTTTAATTCAAATTTTCCATTTAGGCCTGATAGGTTATATGGCAACTTGATAAAGGCTGTAAGTTTTGAAATCTTGTTCTAGAATTCTAAGTTAGGCAACGCATTTGTCTCAGCTTTATTGGTAGTAAATAATATGACTTAATCGTGGTTTAAATTTTGTTCTAGGGATGGGGACAAGCTAGAGAGTAGCTTAAAAAATTGCAGATAACAATAATGGTATCTTGCCTTGCCTTCACTATAAGGAATGCATTAAAAATTATGTGCTGGTACTCAAGTTACTTGACCATTCAAGAGTTTATTCATATAAACTATGATCTAGCATTGCCGTACATTTTATTACTCATATAATGCTCGTATATGAGAGCCCCGAGAAATATTTAGATAAAAAAATACTTACACTTTATATGGGCTAATGGTATGAGAGAGAAGAATTACCTTATTTGTGTGATTTAAAATAATTTCGTAAGAATATAATGTTTTATGTCTACCAGCTCGCATTAGACTGACTCAGGCTCTTTTTTTTCTTAATTTTAGAATAGGCTCGCGTCTAGCGAAATCGTATTTCTTATTTATAGAATAGACCACCGTCCAGCGAAATAGTTTCATTGGATGCATGTTACTACTATGGTTATATAACTTAACTTCTTTCAAAGAAAAAAATGCACAGAACTTGCAAGTAAACGCAAATAATATTGTGGTGAAAATGTTGGAATATTGGTTACATCGCGTCATACGATCGGATTGTTGTGACGTCGAAATATCGAAAATCTTAACACAAGGCTGTAAATATAGACTGCATTAGAGCACTCGAAGTCTATACTAATATACTATTACTTACGAAACATCGTCTGATATTTCATATTCAGAACCTCTAAAGACCACCTCTCTTCTTAATCAAAGTGAAATCTGGGATTAAAATGCTGCAGCGGCGGATTAAGTTTGAATGTGTGATACTGCTTCAACAACGCAAAGAAACACTGATGGTAGATCTGTCATATTATTATGTGAGAGGCCGCCTGGGTACCACCGCAATGTAAATTTATCCCGCCATACATTAAATGCACTGTTATGTTCCGATGTGAGTAACTACTGGACATATTGAGACTGAACATTTTATGTCTCAGTATGGCGAGGGCAGTGGAATACCAAGCATTGTTTGTAAATCGTGGTGTTATCTGGTATTGCTACTGTCCAGGAGCGGTCGTATCGCTCGTTTCGCCATTGCAAAATTGTTCTCGGTAGAACCACCATTCTGGGAGACAGCAGTATATTTTATTAGCGCCTCGATAATGTTATTGTAATGCTCCGGAGAGTTATTATGATCGAAACGAAGTTCGAATGTTCGAACGATCGACGGTTGAAGTAAACTACAAGGTTTCCACTTCTAAAAATCAATACAATTTTCTATGATACTTATTATTCACTCCGAATAATCTTTGATTGCCATGTTCCAACATTCAAACTTCGTTTTGGGCCATAGAGTGATAGAGGGGTCTCTATGATCCAAAAGTAAGTGCAATGTAAGCCCAAATAAGGTATGAACCCTACCCCCTCACTTGAGATAATTATACTTGTATGATTCTATTCAGATATTCACTAGATATATCCGAAATAGGTTAATACAATAACACAGTCCTTGTCAAAATTCAAAAATCTTTGTAAATTGCAATCTAGTTGTCAGTAATACAAATGGTTCTAGTTCATACTTTTATATAGAAAAAGGTGGAGAAACCTCAGGGATAGCACAATATAATAGCACACATTAGAAAAATAAAACGGAGGGTCTTTTGTTATGCAAAGAAATATTGCCTGGCTATCTGTAGAAAATTATATGCAATACTTGTTTAAGATTGCCGTAGCAAAAATAAATTCAAGATATATATTTTTAATAGTATTTTTTGGTATTTGAATTATTCGCCTACATAGCCTAAAGGTGGATTTAAATTAAACAAATAATTAATTATTATCCTCAAGTGCAGAAAGTCTACTGCTGACAATAAGTTTCTCCAAATATTATCACAAAAAGTAAAAAGCGACCTAAAACTATCTTTTTACCTTTATTAGTTCATGGTCATTATCTTAGGCGTCGATATCAATAGTACACGTAATAATATATCTCAATGGTTTTAGGTGTGTGGAATAAGTTTATTAATCCATATCAGCCTACTTTTTTTTGGCAGACGAGCTTGCCGTTCGCTTGATGGTAAACGATAGAACCGCTCATAAAACAGTACAACAGTAACAAAACCAAACAACACCTTGAATGACAAAGCAATGCTTGGCATTCCACAGCGCTGGCCATCCTGAGACATAAGATTTAAAGTCTCAAACGCACTTTAGTCTACGTAGTTATCATTTTTTAGCACTAGCTTCCCTTATATTGACAAGGAGACTTAGTCTAGAACGATGGCCTATGGTGTTACTTGTCAAAAATAGTACTTAGTTTGGGCAGTTTCATCTCATTCTACCTTAACTTATACTCCCACATATAGCTTTTATTTATTTTAAAAATAAGTTAAATATTTTATGAAATTATTAATCTTATTTTCAAACTGCAAATTATATTGGAGCAAGATAACCAACATGTCATATTGAAGACGACACAGTAATATCAAATAAACGTGAAGATCCCTAACGAACAAAATCTCATATATGTGTATAAAAGTTTCAGGAGCCTAGGCATTATGTCGGAATCTTGGTTATTACTTTTTGTGGTACAGCATTTGGATTCTAGGCACAATAAAGGGTGATGTAATTTATAACCGTTCGAAGCAAGGACAAGAAGATAAGGGAGACAAATGGAAGCGCATACGAAATAAATGACCCTTGGGCCTTCATGCAAAATTGTTTTTGTATAATGTTTATTCTTCTCAGTAAAAATTAAATCGTTGCTTATACATATAAATATGTATATGTACTTGTATCATCATATGCAAGGCACGGGTCTGCTCTACAAATTAAGAGTACGGTTGTGAAGGATTAGGCCTAATAGACCACCACACTGGCCTACTGGGAGTTGACAACTTTTACATATATTTATTTTGCATATAGCTATGTTCGGCAGGTTTCCCAATAAAATTTCATACCCCGCTGTTGCGCATGGTGACTCACTATCAATATACAGGTGACTCCGAAAACTCAGAGGTGTGCCCTGGGATTCGAATCCGCGTCCACCGTGAACATGTTAGCAGCCGCGTTCAGTCTGTTACAAAAGGCCATCACGCACATATACTTCATAAATATCTGGCTACATTCTTCATGTTGACTCATTTATAGTTGGTAAGGGGAAGTAAATATATTTTTCAATCGATATAATTCTTGCATTTGCCTTCAACTAAATTATATTGTAGGTATAATGTCTGATGATCTGAAATGATGTGTAATTTTCGAACCCACAACTACATAAGAGGATTACAGGCCTGACTAAATCACTTTTTAAATTTGAAAAGAAGATAATCTTCAACTAAGGACTCCTACTACTACGACTAAGGATTGCCTCGGTGGCGTAGTTGTTCTACGATACGATTAAAGCTGACGTCTCCGGTTCAAATCCCGGGTCTGGCAAAGTGATATTGGATATTCTATTAATAACACCGAAGTCAGGAATTTGTGCCGGAAATGACGATAGGCGGAACATATAAGGCAAAATTTGGGTGTCCTGGTAGCACCACTGCCTACCCGGGGTAAAAGGCGTGAGTTTATGTATGTATGTCACTTGTCAGGACTAAAATGTACTAAAAAGCTTGGATGGACTACTTAACAGTGGAACGGAATTATGTATATTCCAAACAAAATGTTGTTACACTTGATTGACAGTCCTCTGGTTAAACTAGACAGATTAAAAGCAATATGACAAGCACGATTCAAGTCTTGTTTGAGGAATATCGCATTATCTGGGGGCGCGGCCGAGCCCCCGTCCAAGTCGAACTATAGGCCGTAACATCCTTTTCTCGAAGCAATTCAGACCATTTTCAACCCCCTATAACTTCGTTGTGGCTAAAGCATGAAGCCTGAATTTTCAGTTACTAAGCAGGCATTGTGTAAACACGGTATATTTAAAATTTCATTCAATTTGAACCAGTAGTTTAAGAATTGTAACTAGTCAAACTTTCTTAATTTTGTCACTCACTGACTGACTGACCGATCATCAAAAGTCTAAGGCACTTCTAGCAGACATAGAACCTTCAAATTTAGAATATAATTAGTGTTTAGTGTCTTAAGCAAGGGAAAATTCAAACATTTCATAATTTGTGTCTAGTTTTCTAGATAGACCAACTGTCAACTAGCAGTTGACATGACGTGGCGCGTTTGGATGCATTAGAAATCCGTTAAATATGGCCATTTCGGTCGCACTAAGGGCAATTTGTATTACTATTTTAACCTTGACGGGCATGAGCGGCGGTGCGGATAAAACTTTGTAATCCCATATAATTAATGTATAGGATTACAAAGTTACATTTGCAGTTAATGAATCATTGTACCCGTATATAATGGAATAATAGTTGTAGATAGATATCTATATATATGAGGCATAACAGGAGGGGATATAGAGAAGGAAATGGTGTATTCAGTATGTCACATGCCCTTGCAAATAAATAGACTAAATAGCTCGAAAATATCAATTACAATGAAAGAAAGAACATTAATAATCAAATCCGCTATATTTGTGATAAATTGATGCCTACAAAAATAAGAAAAATCCATAAGACAGAGGCTTTAAGAAAAATCGTTAGTGATATTCTAGAAGTAAGAAGTACCGAAAAGGAAAAAAGTAGGACTCTACAAAAAGACGTGAGATCCCATCAAAAACATCCTGTAAAAAAATTCCAAGTCTCGCAGCTCAGGTTTTCTACCGCAAAAAGTTGTCAGATGCATGTAATACCAAGTCGATTAATTTATTTAGTCCTTAAGGGACCTTCTATATAAAGTTATTACGTTAGTTATTACCATATCAATCTTAAAAATTCTTTGCGATTTAAATAAATAGATCGACTTGGCCAGCAGCATTATGTATAAATTGTACGATACATTATGTTTTCATGCGATGGCCAAGTCGATCCATTTATTTAAATCGTAAAGAATTTTTAAGATTGATATGGTAATAACTAACGTAATAACTTTATATAGAAGGTCCCTTAAGGACTAAATAAATTAATCGACTTGGTATTACATGCATCTGACAACTTTTTGCGGTAGAAAACCTGAGCTGCGAGACTTGGAATTTTTTTACAGGATGTTTTTGATGGGATGTTTATGTCAGGTCCCTTGCGTATTTATAAAGTAGAGGGAGCGCTGTCATACATTTGCGTCTTTAAAAACGTAGAATTTTATGGTCTTAAAGTTGGTAGGATTGCTATATTTTATTGAACAACTTGAACTAATTTATTGAACAACAAATTGCTATAAACCGAAATTTTACTTATTTACTATCCATCTTGCGGGTTGGCCTAGTGCCAACCCGCACTAGGCCAGCGTGGTGGACTATATGGCCTAACCACTCTCAATCGTATTCTCGATTATAGAGTAGGCCCGTGCCCTGCAGTGGGACGTATATGGGCTGACATACATACTATCCATCTTAAATAAGTTTGTGTGTTTGTTTTGTTTTGTTTGTGTGGAATTCAAGCCCAAACCATTTTTTTATTTATCTTTTTCAAATAATTTGTCTATGTTGGACAACGTATCAAATATCAGCCAATAGGCGGGCAGAAAAAGGTACTTACTACTAAAGGTTACTCCTTTTATATTATAAATAACTCTAAGGTCAGGTTACATAATAGATCACAAAAGCTAAACATAATTCATGATATTGAAGATAGTTGTCTCAAGATGGATTTTTCTCTCTCCTTTCTCGACTAGAACATCCCGCGATATTGTTCGATCCTAAACTGAATTTGATATGGGAAGGGTAAGAAAAAGGAGCTCTCGTCCTGAAAATATTCGTAATCAATTGTCAATTTTGTGTCATGCGGTAGCTTGGTACCGTTGTTTAGCCAAAGTTTATTCATATTCTTGTTTGACAATACTTGCACTTTTTGTTGTCAGTAAAAACAACTAAATTGGACATTGTTTTCAAAAAGTTCCTTCAGCCTTTTTTTCACTATTAAAACATCTAGTTCAGGCAACAGTAGCACTTAATCATTTAGAAGTTTCTATGAAGTATAGTTATTTCAAAAAAGTATAGTTTTTATTTAGTAAATATTTAGATTTTAAAAGACCCTAGCAGCTGATCCTATTGGTGTTCGTTGTTTTATCAAACATGACGAACAAACAGCTTACAATTTTGTGTTATGAATATAGTCTCATGTGAAATGAAGTGTGCGAGGATGATGACGTCACGATAATGTATCAGGGACACGTCACCAAATGATAAATCTGCGCCACGGAAAAAGACGTGATCACTAATGCGAGAGATAAGGGCGACATTATTTTTTTAACTGACACGACAAAGTGATTACCCTACATCTGATGGTAAGGTAAGGAAGGTATTCATTTGATAGACCTTCTGGAAGGAACTCGAAAGAACAAAGTTGTTTGATATCTAAATCATTTTCCGTGATTCCTTAAAGGGTGAATTTAAGGGAGGATTTGAATTACATAAGTCATTTCAGATTTGAATTAGGTTATTAATGGATTAATAAAAAAAAATCGAAATCCAATTAGAAGATTGGCATTAAGATAAATTTCAACTTCACGATGTTTAAATCGTGTAAGAAAACTAGCTGCTACAACATTGCAAAAACAAAAACATTGCATATTAACAAGACAATCTAAATTTAAATATACACAGATCAAATTTTTACTACTTTATAAATTCAGCTTTACAACTTTTTTAACTATAAAACGGAAAACCATACCAATGTAAACATCGTTTGCGGTTTTTATGTGCGCGTAAAATTTTAGCGCAATGAATAAAAAAGATGTTACGACTGAAGCAAGGTTTTTTTATAACAAATGTGTGGTGTTGACCACTCATAATTGACCAAAGGCTTGTTGGTCACTACCATTCACGAAAAACCACGTCTACTTATATGTGGATTGTACGTATCGCCTCCATTTCATGTGACTGTTCTGTAATAGTGTGTAATCTATGTTTCAGTAATTAGTTTTAATTCATGATTTTACATTGAAATTTCGGTTTGGGTATTTGTGAGACCGAAAAGTCTCTCGTAGTTGATACCCCGATACAAGAATGGATGTATGGACTCAGGACTATTTATTTGACTGTTGGGTGATTTATTTTAAGTAAGTTAATATTGACATAAATACGATTATTCTAATTGGATTAGTTTTTTAAAGATTAATGTTTCAACAATATAATGCAAATCTAAAACAACCTAATTCATCCAAATCCACCTTATTTGGTAACCTATATAGTCTGCAACACCACAAGCGTACCGGGCGGGAAGGCCAGTGACATAACTTTTCCTGCCTTCCCCGTCGTACCAATCGGGTACTTACGAGCTTTACAATTTTCATTTTAACAATGTCTATTTACAGAAAAGAAAAAAATAGAAAGAGGTTAGCGATTTATATAAAAGGAAACAACATTCCCATGATTAAAGAATTATACATGTAATACGTCCATTTGGAATTTCACATACTTTATTGCGGTTCTTAAAATACTTTTTGTATAAACACGAGTATGGCGCGGCCTAGATTAATGGTAATGGTATAGAGATGATACAAAAAGTGATCCAAAATCAAATAGAAATTCAGAATAATACATTTTGTTGACGGACTGGGTAAACCAAAAACGCTTTTTTATTACTAAGTAATGTTAATGAAAATAATATGTGTCCTTTTGTGGGAAAATAGTTTTTAAATAATGCTACCTACAAAAAAGGATTTTTATTAAAACAAACCATTGGTGTATATATGTCATGCCGCCTTGAATAATTTGTGCTTGTTAAAATAATTATTTTTCAAGATACAGCCAATTCTGATTCTAGTAGGTATATTAAGAGGAAGTAACACCCCTACTCTCATTTGCCACACCGCAATTGTACAAATAAACACTTCAATAAACCGGGAAGTGAGGTGGAAATTTATTAATGTATATTTTTAAAACCATTTCGTGATTTATTATATTATCCAATAAATATTTCGGGATATATGGAGTGTAAGAGAATGTTGTAAACACGTTGGTACGATGTAGCCACAAAAATCCTGCGCTCGTGACTTCAAAAATTTGATTTTCGTAATAATATACACACATACACTGGTGGTAGGTCTCTCATATGTGAGGGGCCGCCTGGGTGGGTGTGTCCACAGCAGTGTCTATTTCTCCCGTCAAACATCAGTGGAAATGCACTACTGTGTTTCGGATTGAAGGACATTGTAGCCAGAGTAACTACTGGACGTATTGGGACTTAACATCTTATGTCTCAGGATAGCGAACGCAGTGAAATGCCAACTGTTGCTTTGTAATTCAAGGTGTTGTTTGGTTTTGCTACTGTTTATGAGCGGTCGTATCGCTTATCATCAGGCAAACGGCATGCTCGTCTCGACACTCAGTGCAATAAAAAAACATATAGCAAAAAGTACATAATTACTTGAGTGATAATGGTTAAGTGAGGAAAAATATTATGTTCAAAATACAAATCCTAAGTTGGATAAACTCTTTTTAAATTGTCCCAGATCTGAAGAATTCTGCGTTCGTAATCGACTTTTGGATGACAAAATGTGACCATTGTTTCATTTTCGAACATAAAAATCTCTATGAACCTTTGTTCTTGGATAAATATTACGTAAATATCGAATAACAATTCGTTGAAGAATGTGATTCAATTGATAATTACGTGAACACTATTACAGTTGTAATTGATATTCTCAGCGTTCCAATTATTCGATTTATTTCAGCATTGTGCTGAGATTATTGAATGCAATACACACTCATTTCTTTTTATTTATTATTTTTCATATTGTTGTGTAAAGCTTATGAAATGAATTGATTATTTTAAAGGTACTTTTTAGGAAAGTATTGGATATCATTTCTAATATGAAAAATACTTCACCCACTTTTACTGTGCTGTTCTGTATCAGACCAAAATTAGCCAGTGCTGATCACAGGACTCGTATACACCCGAGAATTCGATTGAAAAGACATAGTATATAGCCCATCACGTATGACTAATGTGGATTGACAGGCGCAACATACCATTGAAAATCTTATGAATATCAATCATGACGGAAGGCCGCTTTCCTTACAATATTTTCCTTCACCGTTCCAATGCGTGGTAATTGTAGTCAATCTGACTATACTTGGAATAAAATAACTCCTAAAAGTCAAAGGTGTGTATATCATGACTACAATTTTCTTCTAGTTATTGTTTTATTACGTATTGCTAAGTTATACGCTAGCTAGATCATTGTGAACGATTCTTACTGGCACTTCTTTAATTTTACTTTTATTTTCATATTTATCATTTGCTGTCATATCCAATAATCCATATGCTAATAATCAGTTTGCATTACAAATGGCACTCTACTAATTGCCTAATCACTTTATCGATGGACAGTTTACATGCAAATTAATACTGTAAGCCCATACGTAGCTAATCGAAGAGTTAATATGATTGCGCGTGGGACAACTTAGAGGCAGTTATAAACAGTTTAAACGTATATTGTCTATTGTCTTCAACATGTGTTTGGTACAGGTGCTACTAAATTAAAGTTATGTTATTCAGTGTCACTACCGGAGTATTGGGCGTGAATATGTCATCCTCTATATCAAAAATATGTACAAAGCACAAAAATGACTAAGTAAAAGACGCCCTACTAATCTCATTGCGCGTTCTGAATATACATATTTTGGTTTGTGAATTCGGTTGTGAATTTAGATGAAACTTTTTTTCAATTAGTTTTGGTATTTTTTGGTATTGGTTGCCATTGATGCAATAAGACTTAATCTTGTCTATGTTATTATGCCCAAACAAAGTCAATTTGTCAATTGCACTTAGTACACGCAGTATTTTTCCTACATTTCTTATGTCGTGTTTGAATAAATATTATACTCGCGCTTCTTCCTCGAGATTAGTACCTAAATAATAATTAATATATTATTAACACTTGTAGTACCGTATATAAGTGACTCCACTCTGCACTAAAGTTGAGCTTAAGGTAGTTAATTCATGTTTCTTTTTTTTTTTTTTTTTACCTCGTCTTGACAGTTCCCATTTCTCTTCAGTCGTATTTTAGTGCTCAACCACTCAACACATTCACTAGCATTAATCAGTAATAATGCCTAAACGGAGCTTAGAAGAGGACCTGGCCAGCTTAACCAGGAAAATAAAGAAACTTAAACGAAAATTGCACAAACAATCCAGCACCGAGAAGTCACCAGGTGAGTAACTTTCAATACTTGGTAAACCTTATATGTTTCAGACGACAAGAGGATATGTAATATACTGTGTTTGATTGGCGCTTTAGCTATGTAAAATTCGGAAGAATATGCATGCTATTAACGGCATAAAAATGCCTACCCACTATTGTGTTAACCGGAAAGTCATTGGGGCTCTTCCAAAACGCATAGTGTTTAAGTATTACAACAATTACATGTTCTTACATGTAAACAAAATAAGTATGTAATCAGAGTGGTCATTGGGGCCAGCTCGACACATCTTATTACAATCGTGTTATATGTAATACTTACAACTGAGTGGATTCTCTCCTTCTTTTAGAAATACAATTGCCCACACTAGAGGTAGACGATTGGCTACCGGAAAATTTAAATTCCACCTCGGAGCCAAGCTTAAGTAGTGATGCTCAGGCACCACCAACATCAAACCCGGTTGCAACTGATGATCAACTAGAGGAAATCATTGAAACTCAGGGCGAGGAAACAACTCTGCCATTAGTCACCAAGCTTGACGATGATATTTTAGAGATATTGGGTGCAGATCCTTCTGATATTACTCAATATGGCCCAGAGTTGCGAGCCGAACTAGCCGCACGACTCCAACATATTTCAATAGAAGGCCTGGACAAAGACATGCGCAAAAATTTAATTAATAAATATCTACTACCCGCAAACTGCACTTTAATCGGAGCACCGTCTTTGAACCCAGAGATAAGAGCTGCTATCTCTTCACCTGTTGCAACTCGGGATAAAGGGATCGAGATTAAACAAAAACAACTCGCCTGCGCCATTTCGTGCCTAGCAGAAATTATAACAGACCAAATAAATTCTACAGAAAGGGACAAGAAAAACCTTGAAAAGTTAATGGACGCCACCCGTTTACTCTGTGATCTGCAACATGGTGATTCTAATACTAGAAGAAACTTCATCTTATTCGCAATAAAAAAGGAAGTAAAAGCGCATTTAAGCAAGACTAAAATAGATAGTTTTTTATTTGGTGAGCAGTTATCTGAAACACTTAAGTCTGCTAAAGCAGTCACAAAGTCAGGCGCAGAGCTCAAGTTGGATACCGGCAACAGAAGTATTCAAGGCAGACCTGCTAAACCCGGAACATCGAGGCCTTTAAACCGCAAAGCTCCCCCGACACGCGGGCCGCCGGGACCAATAGCGAGCACATCGAGGAATTACGAGCCTGCACAATGGACACGGCCGGCGCCTCCACCACAGCCGCCCACGCAATCATCGAGACCGTCGTATCGTCACCCGGGGCCGGCTCCTCGACACAATCAGAGGAGACGTCAATAAATACAGTTAAGTACGCAGGCCGTTTATCAAATTACTACGAACAGTGGTCACTTATCACAAATGACCAGACAGTCCTTTCATGGATAAAGGGATACAAAATTGGATTTTGTGCTCCAGTTGTCCAGAAAGTAGTGCCTTTGTCAATAACTTACTCTGACTCAGATAAGTTAAAATTTACTGAATCCATTAACCATCTTTTAGATATTGGTGCTATATCACAATGCCAACATTGTGAAGACCAATTCATATCTAGTATATTTTTAGTACCCAAATCGAATGGTAAAATGAGGCTTATCTTAAACTTAAAAAGCTTAAATGAATTTATTTCGACCCAACATTTTAAGCTTGAAGACCTGCGTACAGCATTAAAATTAATTACTCATAATTGCTTTATGTCAACTCTAGATCTAAAAGACGCATATTTTTTAATTAATATTCATAAAGAGTCTAGGAAATATTTACGATTCAGATTTGATGAAAAATTATATGAATTTAACGTTTTACCTTTCGGTTTAAACACAGCGCCATTAATTTTTACAAAAATAATGAAACCAATCACTAAACTTTTAAGGTCTGCTGGTTTCATGTCTACACTTTATTTGGATGATTGGTTACTGTTGGGCAAATCATATAAAGAATGCCAAAATAATATAATTACAACTAAAAAACTGCTTATTGCATTAGGTTTCATAGTAAATACAGAGAAAAGCATACTTAGTCCTTCAACTTCATGTAAATTTTGGGCGTAATAATTGATTCGCGCAGATTGGAAGTATCTTTGCCTAAAGAGAAAAGATTACGGATTAAGACAGAACTACAAAAATTTTTGAAGCTTAATCGATGCAAAATAAGAATAATGGCACAAGTGGTAGGATTATTAGTGTCGGCATGCCCAGCCGTTGAATATGGTTGGGTATACACAAAACGCCTAGAACGTTGCAAATACCTTAATTTAAAAGATCACAACGATTATGATAAATATATGAATATACCAACGACATTATGTGATGATATTTATTGGTGGCTTGACAATATTGATCATGCGGCACACCGTATTAGAAATGATAATTACAATTTAGTCATATACTCTGACGCCTCAACTACGGGATGGGGGGCGGCATGCAATAGAGAAACAGCAAGCGGCCAATGGTCGAGTAACGAAAAGATGCAACATATAAATTATCTCGAATTATTAGCAGCCTTTCTAGCACTTAAAACTTTTGCTAAAAATGCCTATAGTTGCCAGGTTCTAATGCGTATTGATAATTCAACAGCGATTTCATATATAAACCGCATGGGTGGTGTCCAGTTCCCTCACCTTACGCAGATCTCTCGTGAGATTTGGCAGTGGTGCGAGACTCGAAAATTGTACGTTTTTGCCTCTTATATAATGTCACGGGATAATACAGTAGCCGACGCAGAGTCGCGAAAGATACACCCTGACATTGAATGGGAACTATCGAAAGAAGCTTTTAATACCATAACGTACCACTTTGGTAAACCTCAAATTGATTTGTTTGTAAGTCGAATAAATAAAAAGTGTTCTACATATATCTCCTGGAACAGAGACCCAGACGCGTGTGCTATTAATGCCTTCACTGTTTGCTGGTCTTCAATGTATTTTTATGCTTTTCCTCCATTTTCTATAATCCTTAAAGCAATTAGAAAAAATATATGCGATAAGGCACAAGGTATCATGGTGGTGCCGCTTTGGCCAACACAACCGTGTTACCCTCTCTTTACATGCTTACTCGTAACGAAAACTGTGTCATTCTCACATATTGATAATCCTATAATTTCTCATTCTAGCTCACAGCGGATTCAGCGGTCACTTACCCTGGTGGCCGGTGTATTATCAGGGAAGCAATGTCCAGACGATGTATACCACCCTCCTCCTTAGAGATTATGATGGCGTCGCTATCAAAAAATTCATTGAAACAGTATAATGTCGGTATAAAAAAGTGGTGGATATTCTGCCAAACAAACTCGACTGATACGGCATCAGTTCCAACTGTCTTGTATTTTCTAACACAGCAGTTTAATGCTAATGCCCAATATGGGACGTTAAACTCGTGTAGAGCAGCATTATCATTAATTCTCGGCCAAGCCATCACTAAAGATGATAGGATACAAAGGTTTTTTAAGGGCGTGTTTCGCCTTCGTCCACCCTTGCCTAAATATAACAGTACTTGGGATACGAATCTTGTCTTAGACCATCTAGGTGGTTGGTACCCTAACGAAAATTTATCGTTAGAACGGCTATCTAGAAAAACAATAACACTTCTTGCCCTTATAACTGCTCATAGGATTCAAACACTTGCTAAAATTGACATTAAAAATATAGAATTCTCAAATGAACATATTTTGATTAAAATTCCTGATGAAATTAAGACTTCGCGGTTAGGTTATAAGCAACCAATCCTATCAATACCATTTTTCAATCAAAATCATGCTATGTGTCCTGCAAGGACTTTGACTTCATATTTAAATAAAACCAAGATACTACGCAAGACTGATACACTTTGGATAGGTTTAAGAAAGCCACATAAATCTGTGTCCACACAGAGCCTCAGTCGCTGGATTAAGCGAACTCTGAGCGAGTGTGGAATCGACGTGGCAGTGTTCACCGCGCACAGCACGCGGCACGCAGCCACGTCGCGCGCACTCTCGCTCGGTATCTCAATTGACACCATTCGTAATACAGCTGGATGGAGTGGCAACTCGAACACCTTTGCAAGGTTTTACAATAGACCTATTCTTCATAATCACAATGATTCTTTGGCTAGAGCTATTCTAAATCAAAATAATTAGTGTCCTTACAATAGTGATTATATTATAATTATCATAAATATTTATTTATTTATTTATTTATTTAATTCTTTATTGTACACAATAAAAAGGAATAACAGTTAAAAGATAATACAAAATAACAAAGTACAAATGGCGGTCTTATCGCTCTAAGGCAATTTCTACCAGACAACCATGGGATGGATATATGAGCAGGAAAAAAGATAGGGCAGTGTAAAATAAAGATAACGAAAACATGGAGACATAAATAAAAACATAAAAAAAAAACATATAAATACATTATATATAAATACATACCACATATACATACATATTATATATACATACATAAGTATTATACATATACATACTTATATAAATTTATAGACGAATAAACATACGTACATACATATATATATATATTACCAATATAATCAATAAGAGGAAATAGTCCTAATCGGTTTATCTGTTTATAGAGAAAGGTAGTGTTCTTTTAATCGTTTTTTAAATGATGACAGTGTTTGAGCCTGCCTCACCACAACAGGAAGTGCGTTCCACAAACGAACAGCTTGAACACTGAATGATTTATCCATAAATGTCGTGGTGTGGACGGGCATTCTCAACTTCAGGTTCTCAGACGATCTCAAGGACCTCGTATGTGACTCGTGAAGAAAAAGAAATCGTTCTTTGAGATAAGAAGGAGTGACAGGATTGAACAAAATATTGTATAGAAGAGACAGTATATGAGTATTCCGACGAAGTCGTATAGGTAACCACTTGAGCTTAGCACGAAACTCAGAAACATGATCATATTTGCGTAAACCAAATATAAATCTTATGCAGAAATTTTGAAGGCGCTCAAGTTTATTTAGTTGGTCCTCGGTGAGATCCAGATAGCTAACATCGGCATAATCAAGGATGGGGAGTAGGAGTGTTTGCGCAAGCGAAATCTTCGTGGCAACGGGTAGAAAGTTGTGTAACCGTCGCAAGGACTTAGCCGAGGTAAAGAGTTTCCGACTGACTTCTCGAATCTGCGGACCCCATGTGAGGCATTTATCTATGTACAGACCCAAATTTTTTACAGTATCGCTGTAAGGGATGATAACACCTTCGCAAACAACGCTTGGCAATTGAGCCCAATCCAATTTAGAGATTAATCTGGGGCTGCCAACAATAATGTTTTAGGTTTTACTAGGATTAACCGTCAAACCATGAGCTTTGCTCCAATTGCATATGTGTTGGATGTCGAGGTTAATCTTTGAAATAGCTTCTGCCATTCTGTCCAGAGGTGCCTGCGTGTAAATTTGGAGATCATCAGCGTAGAGGTGGTAGGATGAACGAAGATTATTAGTGATGGAATTAATGAAAATAGCGAAAAGTAGAGGAGAAAACACGCCGCCTTGTGGTACGCCAGCAGACACGGAACACCAGGAGGAAAACTTATCCTCAACACAGATGCGTTGCCGGCGCCCATACAAGTAACTTTGAAACCAATCAAGTGCCGTTGGAGATATGTTAAGAGAACACATTACGCTCAGTAGGACATCGAAATCGACGGTGTTGAAAGCATTGCTGAAGTCTAGCAATGCCAGGACTGTCAGCATACCTTCTTCCATGCCCGACCTAATGCCATCCGTAATATGAATTAGAGTGGTGGTTGTGCTATGCCCAGTACGAAATCCCGATTGGAAAGGATTAAGGATTTCTTACTTAAATATTATGTTTAAGTAAGAAATGTATTGTATTATGTAATAAATACATAATTAAATCGTTGACATTGTTTCTCCTGATAACTCTCAACGTCTACAAGTGTTAATAATATATTAATTATTATTTAGGTACTAATCTCGAGGAAGAAGCGCGAGTATAATTAATGATTAAACGAACTTACCTGTAAGTGAAGTTCTATCATAATTATACGAAGCGCTTCTTCCGAAGAGATTAGTACTATACTCCCTCCCAACCCATGCCTTTTTTCTTTTTGGCAGTCCCCTCTTATGACCTGAAAATTGTCAACGATTATTATGATTGAAGATCTCTAAACTAACTGAAGAGAAATGGGAACTGTCAAGACGAGGTAAGCAAAAAAAAAAAAAACATGAATTAACTACCTTAAGCTCAACTTTAGTGCAGAGTGGAGTCACTTATATACGGTACTACAAGTGTTAATAATATATTAATTATTATTTAGGTACTAATCTCTTCGGAAGAAGCGCTTCGTATAATTATGATAGAACTTCACTTACAGGTAAGTTCGTTTAATCATTAATTATTATGAATTAGTCTATTTGAAACCGTGGGCTAAAACCTTCCCTCTTCCTTTAAATTGATCACAGTCTGGACCCTGAGTAACCAAACATTTCTGGAAACATTAGATGTATTGTAAGTAGGTACGGAAAGGTTCGTACTTTCAATATAACATTAAATAATAATGGTAAATTCCACTGTGTGTACACTATACGAAACAACCATAGTATATAGAAATTTTCGAAGCTCAACTTGACATTTTATCGTTGATGAAACAGTTGGAACGAGTCTACTAACCGCTAACCAATAGTGAAGTTGAGCGTATCAACTGCGCCAAGTATTCCAGACTATCAGCTGCCTGCTAGTGAAAGCATTCGCTCGCCGCATATTATGTTCAAGTTAATACAGAGCAGGATATTTGTTTAAAACTGTAGGATAACATTTAAAGACAAAGTCTTGGTAGCTACCGTAAACGAAGCGTTTGTACTTCTGGTCCAAGTTAATATGCTATACTCGTAGTAGGTAATCGTTATCTAACCGAAGACACCGAAAATAAACCGATCGTAATAATTCAAATTCGGGAATCTCGATAAATTATTGAACCCATTAGTCTATTTTCGGAATCAACCCTTAGGTAACGATAAGCGGAGATCGGGTTTAAATTTTGTTTGGTCAATATAAGCGTGCTAGTTTAAGAATTGCCACAAGACCAACAAAATGGTGTAATGTGTACATGTTAATCAATGGCTTTCTTTGACAAGTTTGTTTCAACCATAATTTTCGTTAAAACATTACCTTAAAAAGAAGAATAATTGGAGTAAAAAAATACGGTAAAAAGTTATTCAGAATAACATATTCTGTTGTAGAAGTAAACTTACGTGGGAATGTTGTATTCTTTAAAACTCGGCAATACAAACGACTAACCCAAACAGACTTCTGAGATACTAAGAATCGGATAAGAACGTAAAAGTTATATAAAATAGCTCATTTTGAATTTATTTTTAAAGTTTCTCTCACTACATCTGTATTCAGTACTCCATTGTTCTCATCTATAATACCATCAGATGATTTAGTTACTTGTTGTGCCAAGAAATTTAAAAATGTATGAAAATAAATCCAACTATTGTATGTGTGTGGGATTGGACGTTACACACAGAAGTCATATGTTTGACCCGGTATTCACGTGTACAAAGCTAATTTTCAATCTCCTTAACACTGCGATTGTGGGAAACCAAGTATTTTTTACCATCCAACAAATGATTTAAAAAATAGTTTGTATTAGGATCTCAACATTGATATCTAGATGTGGCCAGGATTTAAATATGATGAAGGCTGATCATAATAGAATGTAAGATAAATGACTGCTATGGAAAGTAGTTTATGTGAAAGAGTTGGAAGGTCAGTGATTTAAGATTTTGTAGTACGGAAGGAATAGCAAAGAGCTATAGAATAGTAAGGAGATGAGAGAAGATCGACAACGTACAACTTGAAGACGTAATACACAATAAAATATAGATTACTAAGCTAATCTTGGTTTAATTTAATCCAAGAGGAAAATATTCTGTCATTAATATAGATGGAGCTTAAAATATTTTTGCAAGAGCTAAAATAAATGCAATGCAACCATAAGCAATTATTGATAAACCATTTATTCCTACAATACATCTCAAGACCAAGGTTGTTGAGAGAAATGGCGCTCGGGAAAAAACGGTCTGCCTCTCGCAATCGCGTATATTTAAAAGCTACTTACGTAAAACTGCTTAGGCGGTCGCAAACGTATATAAAACTCGTAAAATTGCTATGGAGTGGTTTTATATCCTATTTATTATTTATCGAGTAATTTGCAATACTTATACCGGACTGGACTATATGGACTGATGACCTAAATGATTAAATAATAAATGGTATTCACTATCTAAATATCGATCTGAAACATTTTACTTATATTGATTGATTTTCGAAACATATCCTTGCATGGATAAATTTGCTTAATAATTTCAGTCGTAGCGACCGACACCAATAGTTTATGAGATCCATAAATATTTATTTCATATTTGAAGGTGCAACTATCCACACACTACGAACCCGTCTTTAGCCATCTAGTTTCATGTTTACAATCATCAGAACTATTGGTGGTGATCTTTTACTAGGTAAATCTGCTGGATTGTAGGATCAAACAAAATATCTCTCTCTCTTCACCTACTAGAAGTCCACTGCTGAACTTAACTAGGGATCTCCAAATTGACCTGTTGGAATAAACATATCAAGAACATAACTTATACAAGACCGCCATTTGTACTTTGTTATTTTATACTGTCTCTAAACTGTTATAAAAAAGAATTAAACAAATAAATAAATATACATGATTATTTTTTATTGAATTCTAGAGAATATAACTTATTTACACATAGGCAAAATATTCAAATTTACATATAAGTACTTTATTTCCATTTCATAATATCCTAAGCAATGTTCAAATTATACTCAACATTTGCTACAAGTACGGTTGCCGATCATTTTGTACAAACACGCGCGCGCTCGTATGTATGTGTGTAGTTTATGAGTGGGCTTAATACGATCGTGCGAGTTGCCTATTATGTTTTGTAAGGATGTATGTCAAGGTATATTTATAAACATATATGTGTATATCACTAATGGATTATATTATTCTACTGATGGAGTATATTCATGATTCTGAACCACCTGTTTGAATATGTGTATTTAAAACAATTATTTTATTGCCTTTATAGCTAACGGAAAGTGCGTGGTGGCCTGTTGGCAAATGGACTAGACGCGGCTGCCAACATGTTCACGGTGGTCGCGGGTTCGAATCCCAGGGCACACCTCTGATTTTTCGGAGTCATGTGTGTATTGATAGTCAATCACCACGCACTAAAACGGTGAAGGAAAACATCGTGAGGAAACCTGCATACCGTAGCGATTTATAAGAATTTCTATGGTATGTAAGTCCGCCAACCCGCATTAGGTCAGCGTGGTGGACTATATGGCCTAACCACTCTCAATCGTACTCTCAATTGTAGAGTAGGCCTGTGCCCTGCAGTGGGACATATATGGGCTGATACAGATAGCTAACGGCCCGCCTGATAGTTTGCGGCTAGCGCTGCTCATGGACTTCTGCAGTGTTAAGAGACTAGCATAACAAAGTCGCTGCCTTAAGGAGAGTACTCTCTTTAAGCCTTGTTTGAAGAAGGACATTTAGGAATAAAAACTATAATACAGGAAATAAACGTGTAATATAGTTCCATCATTAAAACTAACAAAGGCTTAGAGCGTATTTTCTAAGCAGAGACGTCGTTAAATCTGTATCGATAACAAGGTGCTCGATGCTTCGCAAGTTCCTTTTAACTTTCGGCAATAACTCACGAGGGCGCCACTTGTTTGGTCGATACCATGAGTAGGGTACTATCGGATATTACTAGCATACTTGACATTTTCGCGGTGTTTGGAATTTCTTCAGCCAATTTGTCATATTAAGCAACAGTTTAAGAAGCAAGAACCAAAGTTGTTTTTATGGCAACACTAAAAACAATAACAGCAGAAAGTATCAAATAGTAATCTATGGATGGCTCAATAAAGGTGGATATTTGTAGAATAAGAAATGTAACAACATGAGTTTCATGTTATAAGCATAGAATTTAAAAACATACAGACATTTAAATTTATTTGTCACCTAGAAAACCAAAATTTTATGTAGTTTGACTTTGCAGTTTAAAAAACTTATACTACTATATCAATCGTTGAACTTATTGATACATAAAATAAATTCTATAATTTCTCATTACTGAGAAAAGGAAGGTAGGAAATCCAACTGCAAACGATAAAGGTTATGACGCTGCACACGACATAAAAACAAATGACGTCATTAATATTTATTTAACGCTTCAAGATATTCTGTACTGTACCTCTAGTCAGACCATATACTTTCTACAATCAAGAGTACGATTAAGAGGGGTCTAGTTCGAGTTATCGGACTCTACATACAATCTAAATTCTTTATGAATCTCAATGATATGCAGGCTTTCTGACCATTTTTTCCTTCACCGTTAAAGGACGTGGTGATTGACTTTTGATTGATTGAGCAAACACATCCGAAAAGTTAGTGGTGTGCCCTGGGACTAACCACGGTCACGAAATTCTCGGATTCGAATCCCGGGTCGGGCAAAGTGACATTGGAATTTTCTATTAATGAACAGCCCGGTGTCAAGAATTTGTGCCCGACATGGCGTTAGGCTTGCCCGGTATTACACCATGGGACAGAACATACAAGGCGAATTGTGGGTGGCCTTATTCTGGGAAAAAGGTGTAAGTTTGTAAATGTATATGAACCATGTAGACAACCGTATAGCCAACAGGCCACCAGCAAAAAAGTTCGTGATGGCCTGTTTCAAGATATTGTGTTGCATAAAACATCAGAACACAGGGGTAACGAATGAACAACATTTCTTAACAGGCGATGGTGGCAAGTCGCGAAACCACAGTATATAAATGGTGCTCATTTTCTCGAGCGACTCCCAAGCCATTTTTCCTTCACCTGCGCTCGTTGTTTCAATTTCTTTTTGCAATAGTGTAGTCGGTGGTTTGAATGCGGAGACGATTTCTTTTAAAGTACACGGAGCAAGACACCCACACATTTGTTGAGTTCTGTACAGCTTTCGAATTAAATGAGAGAAAATAATTTGAAAGCAATGTTTTAGTTTTGTTAGGTTGAAAGCAAAGTTTGCATTGGCTTGCTACTAGATCTATACTGGTCAGAAATTCAGGCTTAAACTACACCCATTTATCTTAGTATTGCATCTCAGCTGTACTGTCATAGAAAGTCGAATCGCTCATCAATTTATATTCTTTAATGATGAAGTTTCATCAAACTGTTGGTAAAACATAACCACAGAATGCTTAGGCATGATGCTACTTACGATGGTTATCAAAATAAATGTATCTTTGTTCTCGTGACTAGGCTTCGTAAATTGTATCGCTAAGATATTTACAATAGAAAATGAAGGTACTGAGAATAATGGCCTAACTGAGTTACAATAACCTTTTTCAAACAAGGAAAACAAATTCGCAACTTGAATTAAAGAAATTGTATTTCTCAGACGCTGTCGTGCGATCAAAAAAAAACAACTACCCTCGTACAAATGACGGCAAAACAGGCAGCTTCACAGAAAAAGGTCAACAGAGTTATCAAAGTTAGCGGAATCGGAAGTCTTTTCAAATCTCTTCACTAGAACTCACAATTGAATTTAGAACAAGTAGTTACACTCGCTCAACGGTTTTTTTTTTGGAAATTTTGTATCTGTTCTAAAAAATTGAAATATTTAGAATATTTTTTTAAACACATACATTACATACACCAGTTAAATGTGTATGGAAAAGTATTCAAGTATTTATTTCGGAACAAAAATAAGGATGTTCCATTTTGTATTTTTGTTTTTAATGATAATAATTTAAGGGCAGGAACAATTGTTTGTACTGACATATAAATTATTTTTAAAGTGTACGGGTGAGTATTGTAAACAGGTCACTGAGAAACTCTCAAAAAAGGAATAAAATATTTTCACATATATAAAATACATACCTTAAGTACATCCCACAACCCGTGGTTATCCGTTTGCTATAATAACAACACTACGCGTATGACCTTGAGAAACTTGCGCGTACCGCAGTCAGCTATTAGCGCATATGATACTAAGAAATACAACATCATTATGCAAGTGGAGCCAAAATTCTGATTATAGTTTGCATACCGTATCATCCTTGTATTGTTAAACAAATTTGGTTAAGGAATAAACATTTATTATTATGATTTATATCACAGTGAATTGAAAGCGACCTGATCCAATAAAACAATAAATCACACATACAGCATTTTTTTAATATTTAAGTGATTAATCGACTATCGACAAAATAATGCATCGCGTGCTCTAGTTCATGTTTTCAAACCAGAATATTTCATATTTAGTTGATTTATCGATAAAATTGTGCATCGCGTGAATGTTATTGAAAAATCACCGCGTAATCACCGATGCCGCCCACGTCCATTCGCGTTTCATTTTCAGTAAGCCTGTTTTTCAGCCACCGTCCGCACAATATGGAACCGCTCAGCCATACATTCACAAAATTTGTTTGTTACCGTCCATTTCGATTGTTTATTCTTACTACACTAGTGGAATTCGTTTGATGTATGAATTATTTTTTATAGTTTTCACGTGCATTGCCTTGGTGATAGTGAGAAATTTATGTATTGCGGAATTAAAGATGCTACTCGTATTTTTACGAAACCTTCGCGTTCATGTATTTGTTGTTTAACAGTATGACCCTCCGATTTGTGGATAGTTTTATTTATTTCAATGAAATAAATTTAATAAATGTGTTAAACAATTGCGACAAGGCCGATAGTCCATAGATTAGTTTTAAGGTATTTTATAAAAATGAGTACAGCAAATAATAATGGAGCAACAATTTTAATTGCTACACTTTTTAATCCGGTAGGATATTGCTGTCCGCCTGAAAATTAATTTCCTTGACTTTTTTATAAATACTACAATCAAATTAATAGTATGTCCTGGTTCAAGATTAGCTAATGTATATTTTAGGCCTAATTTATATACATTTTTAAAACCTATCTTAGTTAAGAATGTTTGTCTTCTTTATTGAAACTAAACTCAAAAGTCGTAGGAAACGGACAGACCATTCGATAGCTAAAATAGGTTTTAAAAATGTCTAAAAATAAAGCCAAACGTCTTTATCAAACCGACATAATTGTGCCAAAATTCGAGAGATAATCATCTCTCATCATTCAAAACCTTGTCTGAATAATTCCATACAACAATTAAGCTAAGCCAGATGTAAAAAAAAAATGCAAATTTTAAATTTACTTCGTTTAAGTAATTATTGCTTTTAGCCGATCAACCAAATTGCCCAGGGACAGCTAAGTGACTGCAAAACACCTGCTATCATGACAAATCGTTTTATAAATTGAATACACATTATTTATTTTGATCTATTATATTATTGTAATGTTCTTCTTTGGATTAATTTAGCGGGTTTTACGAACCATAATTTGTGATGTCTATCCAATACCACGGTGAGTATTTACTAATTATTTTTTTATTGCGTAGGGCTGACAAACGCAGACTAACGCTGCCGTGTAAATGAACTGTTGTATTTCGGATTGAAGGACATTTTAGCCAGAGAAACTACTGGACAAATTGAGACTTAACATCGTATGTCTCATGTGTCAGTGGAACACCAAGCTTTTTAAGTAAAGACGTTGTTTGGTTTTGCTACTGTTCATGAGAGGTCGTATTGCTTACAGGCGAACGGCATTCTCGTCTCGCCATTATGGCAATCAAAAAAAAAAAACTAACGACGATCGATGCTTGAGGCACCATAGTATACGAATGGAAAGGCTAGTATTAAAGCAGCTCATTATTTATTTACAGCAAAGCAACTTAAAAGTATATAACTCACAAGTCATTAGTAGAATTTTCCGTATCGTGGGTGACAACGACAACATGCTAAATATTAACAAACATTGCATAAAAACATACTGTAAAATTCACTGTTGTATCAAACGGGAAATGTTAATTATTCCTATGAAAATTCAAAAATAACCCCTTTGTGCAATTTGCACATTCTTCACGGATAGTGTAAGCACGTAAATAATTTAATATAATTTTTGATGACATTTTATAAATACATACTTTTACGTAGAAACTATAAACGAGGTAGGTATGTGTAAATTAATTTTAAAAAAGGTCAGAGATATTAATAAAGTTACTCACGTAAACAGAGCTATGATAATTATCGATTATTTGGCTTTTCAAATGTTATGGATTTGGTGCAACGTATAACATTTTCTGGCCTATAGATATAAGTTAAGTTTTGTGTATTTCTGTGGTATAATTTGTGTTTGCAAAGGATTTTACAATAGTGTAGAGTAATACAAGTACTAGACATCACTTAAAATATTATTAAAGAACCCGGATTACTCTATACAACATCGAGACATTATAGAACAATATTATTTAAAAAGCAAACATAGAATAGCCCCTCAGGAAAATGTACTGTTGACGTGACAAAGTAAATAACATTCGAGATTTTGTATCTGTATCTATATAAACTAGGTGCATCATGGGTGCATCCCACTACAGGGCACGGGCCTCCTCTATAGTCGAGAATACGATTGAGAGAGGTTAGGCCATATAGTCCAGCACGCTGTCCTAGTACGGGTTGGCGGACTGTATATGCCATAGACTTTTTACAAAATGATTTTCTAACAGTAATGCACAGATATTTCCTAGTGCAGTAAAAATGTTAATAGCCAAAATTCTTGATTTCAGATCCTTCCAAGTGGTCGGATACTTTGTTTTATTAGTCCGTCTTTATTTTTAAGACCTTTGATGTTGGAAACAGGTGTTTGTTATACTTAGGGACCTTTGAAACTTTATTTTATAAGTAATATTTATCAAGCGGCCTTGTTTACTATGGTAGTGATAAAATCTTGTAATCGCTTTTGTTACGAGGTTGGTACTCCTGACATTTAGACCATTGATTTGAAGGTCTGTTTTCGAATTTCCATCCACAATAATTTAAATCCAAATGAAGTATCATTAAATTTTAATATATTTAACATAATTCTTTAAGGCCAACATTTTATTCCGCTGTTTTTCTCTAATAAATATAGGCTACATTACTTCCATCCTAGAGAAATTACAAAAATGTAAACTGTGTTATTTTTTTTTCTTCATAAAATAATAATAATGTTTGTTCGTCGAACTTTACAGTTCAATAATACATTTTGAGGCCTTGAATTCTTTGCCAAGGGCAGCATTACAATATTTCTATTTCGCATATTTCCGTTTACATTTACGAAATGTATAGTCTTGAGTGTATTACATAAATATAGCTTTGTTATGATAAAAGTGGGTTCGCATTTCGACCACGAATATTTTTCTTATTCATAGGTGCGACTGCCTCGGTGGCGTAGCTGTACGGTATGATTACAAAGCTGAGGTCTCGGGTTGGAATCCCAAATCCGGACAAATTGACATTAGCTTTTTCTATTCATTATCAACCCGGAGCTGATAATAGAATTGCCCGATATGGCGATTGGCTCGCCCCTTACCACCTTGAGACGGAAAATACAAGGTGAAACGTGGGTGTCCTGGTTACACCTATGCGTATACCTCAGGGCGAAATAGGCGTGAGTTTATGAGTGTATATTTTTTTTAATAAATTTAAATGTTCCCGCCCTGACAAAGACACAATGCGTATAGTATCTGTATCAGCCCATATACGTCCCACTGCAGGGCACGGGCCTCCTCTACAATCGACAGTACGATTGAGAGTGGTTAGGCCATATAGTCCACCACGCTGGCCTAGTGCGGGTTGGGGGACTTACATAGGTACCATAGATATTTTTATTAATTGGCTATGGTATGCAGGTTTCCTCACGATATTTTCCTTCACCGTTTTAGTGCGTGGTGATTGACTATCAATACACATATGACTCCGAAAAGTCAGAGGTGTGCCCTGGGATTCGAACCCGCGACCACCGTGAACATGTTGGCAGTCGCGTCTAGTCCGTTTACCAACATGCCACCACGCACCACAGTCCGTTTACCAACATGCCACCACGCACCACAGTCCGTTTACCAACAGGCCACCACGCACCACAATGCGTATAGTATCTTGTATCAATTACATCATTCGTAAGTAAAACAAAAATGTTCACTTCTTTGATGAACATAAAAAGTACAGAGACGCTTCGAGATGTCGCCAGTATGATAAGCAAACTTCATTGTGGCAGCGATTAAGGGAAGAACGTTAAGTTAATAATTAAAATATTCAAGCGCAAGTAGAAAGCGAGGGCGGATGAGATTTCTGGCTCGGGAGTGACAACACTGCAACAAATGAATAGTTATAGCAAAAACAAATACTGATACAATTATGCTAGCTTAGACGCCACATAATATACATACATAAACTAAATCTTTTTCCCGGAATATGGAGGCACTGTTATAATGCATGGTGATTGACTATCAATACACATATGACTCCGAAACTTCAGAGGTGTGCCCCGGGATTTGATCCCACGATAAACCTGAACATGTTGGCAGCCGCGTCTAGGGGTTTACTCTATTTTCTGACAGGGAATCTCCCTGTCTTGTTCGTCGATTGTTCGAACATTCGAACTTTCTGTCGAAGAATGGATTAACCTTCCTGGTTCGTTACCAACAGGCCACCACGCACTAAATATTACAACTATAAATTATATACGTCATTTAATACAATGTAAACATACTAAATTCGCTTATTACCGGTAGCACACAATCGCAGTGGTTAAACATTATTGTAGGCAAAGGTAAAGAAATGTTCGGATCATTTCATAGTGAATCTATTTATTTTGATGGGCAGCCACACGTAAGACTTAAAAATAAATTCGCTTTGGAAGACAATACTGTATTCTTTTGTACCCAATTTGTTTGTTTAACGTATTATAATATTATACGAGTATTTATACACGTGTTTTAGTGCGGATATTTCGCGTTTCGGTGTTTGTATGATCACGATAAACGACTAATTCTAGTATGAGGCAATGTTTTTATTTGAACAATAAGATATTTCAGCCAGTAACGATTGTATTATTTATTATACGGGATGTTTTTTTAAATTTCAAACATGATTAGGGTAAAATTATGTTTGCGTTGACACGTCGTTTTCGTCGACGTTATAAATTATATGTAATTGTTTGAATCAAAATATAAGATTTTTGGGATGTTTAGACGTCCGTAGAAAAATGAAGTTAACGTTTTGGTCGAAGATCATTGCACACGCGCTCACTATTACTGTTTATTCTCCTTCGGTCCATATACACGGACATCAGACACAGGTATTAGTCCCCATTCTTAAGATTATCAAGCCCTTACAAAGCGGTTGATGCAGATACTGCCAAACGAGATTTACACGCTCGATGGAGTTTTCTGTGTCTAAAAATATTTTATACCTAAATACATATAATTGTATTGTATATGCCCTTACACATCCCACAGCAAGGCACGGTTCACGAGCCTTCTCTACAATCGAGAGTTTGCTTAAAAGGAATACGAATAATATACATATAATATGTAGCAATAATTATATTTATTGTAGGAGATTCAAATACAGCAGAATTTCTGTGACTTGTAGCTGTATCTAAAGAGTTTTACGCGTATTTTATAACCGAGATGAAGACATTACGAGGAGCGTCGCACCGTCGCAACTAATCCGAGAATATTTTACATCTGCGATACTCGTAAATCCAGTCATTATGTTCCTGATTTTAAGTCAGTTGCTGGGATTGTTCGGTTTGATATTCCTTCGATAACTTCCAAGTGAGTTCATGAATAACTTGAATACCAGAAAGAACTCGATGTTGTCTGCAAAATATGCATAAAGAGACGAAATTTAAAATTATAGTGGTTAAAAATTACCATCTCCGCGTAACTTAGGCGATTTTTCCGCTTTGCAATACCTAATAATGATACATTTTTACAAGAAGAAGAAGAAAAATTGTGTTGATTATAAATTAAGTAAGATTAAATTAAGTAACTTTAAATCTTACTATGAATAATATTTATATTTTTTTTTTTCCCAGTGAATGGAAAAATATATCCAAGTTTGTATTAAATATAATTCCTACGTGTAGGTTTTAAAACAATTAGCTATATTATAATTATCTTAAGTCAGAGCTTTGCTTATTTATATGAACAACCACGCTTAACGGAAAGGAGATTTTTATTTGTCACTATCACATTGGCGCCTATTACTAAACAGTTAAATTTATTTATATGCAGCCCAGTAACATTGTTTATACTTCATAGTAGTCAATAATCTGAACTATTTAAGCATAAGTTATCATTATTAGATTAGGACATAAGCTTGAGAATGCAATCTAGTTTTTAACAATTATGATAAAATGCTCGTATTTGTGTTGATTGTATTCTGTTTTATGTCTTACATAAATAAATAAATAAATAAGCACTTTACTGGGGTAGGTCTCTCATATGTAAGAGGCCACCTGGGCACCACCATGTATATTTCTCCCGAAAAACAGCTATGTGAATGCACTGTTGTGTTGACTTTTGAATGAAATTGCAGCCGGAGTAACTACTGGACGGCGAACGAAATAGATGCCAAGTTTTGCTGTTGTGCTGTTTGGTTTAAAATGTATATTGCGTATATATTATAGGAAATTGTTATTGAACTGCTCTGATTTACTCACTCGTCATTTTTGTTATAATCACTATATTGTAAATTGGTTATGAAAAGAGCAAATCTAGAGTTTTTTGCTTGTTATTCTCTAGTTAAAACCGCTTTCCGAACTGGGTCGCAGATAAAAAAATATCGAAATTAAATCATATTTAATATTTTCATGGATTCAATAAATTGTTTTCACTTTATTTTCATTTTCATTTACTACCTATGAGCGGTCGTATCGCTTACCAGTCGAATCAGATGGTCATCTCTTCATACATTGCAATTATAAAATAAATATTAATTTCGTTTGTTATTATAGGTATTGCAAAAAACAATTGACGTAAGGCGTACAATGCAAACACATTAGTTGTACAATGCATCATGCATTCTTATATGTATAGGCGCCATTCCCTTATATGACCAAGAGACTGTAGTACCACACAAATTATATAGCGCCATTAATTTCAAAGTAGTTATAATAGATAATAATATGACACTAACCTACTGATATGTATGGAAGCCCTCCTTTATATAGAAATGATGAAGAGACGACAATGCACCCTAGTGTTATTCTGGCGGTAGGAATAATAAAAAAGGATTCGACTACCGAGCTAAGACGTCATATTCTATATAGTGCCTGATTGCGAATAATATAGCACAACAATATTAATATCTCAGTCATTTTAAAACCAAATTTGATGCAGTTCAAAATAATGTTTATTATATTTTATATCAAAGTAACAAAAACTACGAACAATTAATAAACAGCACCCAAAAGTTCATATCGATGAGACATAAATTTATCAGTCGTTAAATTATAATTTAACAATTATAGTACAAATAAAAAGCTACTCAAATGTTAAACTGTATACTGGGGCCGAAGTCACGAAACAAAATGAATGTCCAACAGATTCTATAGAAGAATTAACTGCAAAGCTGTTTTAATATATTCCAAAACTTGTCACGTAATACAGAGATTAAATATTTTAAACGCGAGTTGGGTTTCGCCAAACTTTGTTTGTTGGCCGAGTCTAACCAATGGTAAATTTGAGTTCGTTTTAACTCAAACCCTATTTAGGCCTTGAAACGCGGCCGTAGGCGGTTGGTCTGGAGTTACAAACTCGCGTACTAGGTACGAATATGACAAGATAGCAGGATTTATTTTTCACATTTTGAAGCACGCATGTATATCTAAGTTGGATTGTCTCAGATATTCGATGAATTGTAGAATGTGAAATTAGAATGATTTCGAGATAGAGATAATTAGAAGATGCAGATTTATTTTGGAAAACCTCACCTACCGAAAAAAATAGAGGTATTCTGCTCTGGTTTAACTATCATCAGTTTTACGTTTAGATTTTTTAAAAAGATCATATCCAATAACAAAAAATAATTTAGAATACACTTCATGTTTTTGGATACCTTGTAACTGGCTACTAAACAAACACAAAAATAATTGATGATTGAATTGAAGAATTAATTGATTAATGATAAGATAAGTAATAACTTTAAGCATAGGGCTCATAATTACTTAATGGAAAAAAATCGATTCATTAATGTTGTAACACTTTCAATAAAAATGTTAAAATATTTTTCTATCAAATAGTGTATCAATTATTCATTATCCTTTTAAAAAATTTCTTATATTTTATCATATTTTATCATCATATTTTAGATTATTCCTCAAGCGAGTATTTTGTGTAAAGGACTCTACATGTACATTATTTATTTTATCCTTAAAATTATCTCACCCACTGTCGCTTCGACTGAAAAAAGTCCATTGTTAATCTTCTATTCTACCGAGGTATTCGAAATTTCGCTCGAAAAATCTGCTCCATAAAGTATGTTCACAAACTTTTATATATCCCGGCACGGGGATTTTGTATTAAAGTTTATCAAAGTTGGACTATACAGGCTTTCAAAACTATAATATTCATAATATACTATAATGGTCATCGCAAATATGCATAGCCAGGTAGAATTCACAAAATAAAATAAATGCATTCAACATTCACAGACAATGTGATCTATTAAGGGACACAATTTGTGTCGTATTAAAAACTACAAGAGGCATTTTGGTCTCACAAACCGTGGACTCGAAAAAAATGGGTCTAAATTAAGTCGATATGGACACTTTATTAATATTATTTTTCATTTTCTGTTTAAATAGACAGGAGTTTAACAGCTTTAATCTTGTAAAAAAATCCCTCGTGGTTTCCAAAATACAAATCAAGTCACAAGAATACTTTTTTTTGGAAATAATAAGAAAAATCTAGCAAAGCTTGCGAAAAACTGAGCGGTGCTATCTTATTCATTGCTTTATCGGGGGAGTGAAACGATAACTATTATACTATACAATCTTCTTCGGATAAAGTTGGACTTGCAATTTTCACTTTTAAGAGTTCAATGATAGTGAGAAAGTCATTAGATAAGCTGATACATTATATTTAAGATTTTATGCCTATAGTTAATTCGTTTTCTATCATAGTTTCAATTGTTAGCTTTAAAAATTAGCAAATGTTGTCTGATCAAAACTCCTGGTTAATATTTAGGAATGATAAATAAATAAATACACCCAAAAGTCACATGCCTACATCGTCCTAACCCCACAATAAGATCGAGTCTTCTAGTCTCGTAGGTATCAGACACTACAGAGCGATTTCGGTCTCAAAAACACCCAAAACCGAAACAACCACCTCTGAATCTGGAATCACACAAATATTTCATCATCATCATCATCATCATCAGCCCGTTGCAGTCCACTGCGGGACATAGGCCTCTCCCAAGGTACACCACAGAGCCCGGTCTGTAGCTTTACGCATCCAATTCTTGCCGGCCCTCTTCTGCAAGTCACAAATATTTGTGTCAGTTGAACTCGCGGACTCTCGTTTTACAGCTGGAGTCTAACCAGCTGTGCCAAAGAAGCTGATATCTACGTCTTTTAAGCTATTGAATTGTCTTTTAAACTGGGCGTTCCAAGAACACGTGATTGGTGAGTGCAATGCTGTACAATTAAAGTATGGGCTCTTTTCAATCATCATTGTCATCCTTCCTAGGTAGTCATTTGCCTTCCCAAAAGAGCCCAGTCTCCAGAGCAATCTGCTGGAAGCGACCTGTCTGCAGCGTCACCACGCTATCTACAGTACCTATTGTTTTCAATATTGACGATTTTTTTCAATTTTGAATCAGTGGTGACTTATCTATTTGCTTTTCTCTACTTACACTCTTTGATTAATTAATCCGGACATAAACAATAAAACGGCATGAAGCCTCCCAAGCCTTCCAAGCTTATTTTGCTGTCACATAATATTTATCATAATTCAAAATTATACAGAGAATTACGCCATTATTTAGGGCTCCCTTTGTTCTTTAACAAGGCTGACTTTGCATTGTTTATTCCGGGACAAATCTTTTAAGAGTGAGATTGATGAGGTCTTAGCTTGGAGCTTTGAATCTTTATCATGTAGTGTGAATTTCATACTAATATCTGGATTATAAGAAGAGCTTTGAGGAAGTATATGTTTTTTACATGATATTTGGTAATTTCCATTAAGACGAGTATTTTGATGGACTTCGTTATTATCTATGTTTTTTAACCGACTTCAACAAAAAGGTGAAGGATCTAAATACTTTCCTGTCTATTTTTTATTTTATTGCGATATTTTTAGTTGCGTTATGTAGTCACTAACAGCCGCTGCCAATAAACAAACCCAATCCAAAATTTGCCGTTTGAGATTGACAGCTCAATCTTTTTTCTGATACTATATTGCCAATAATCAATCTCAGTAGTGAAAAAACTATGGCTAATGGCACCATGGTAAATGACAAATCGAAAAGTAGTAAACAATCCAGATTGACTTCAATCTAATTTTTGCGATTGATTATTGGCATCGGCCGTAAAACTACGATCCGACTTCGTTTTCGTATTTATTTTTATAGCCACAACCTAATAACGAACAGAAATAAAAAAATACAATAAGTTAAAAAATGGGTCTATCAATTTTATTACGTTTCAATTCACTCAATAGTGCTCGTGGTTTTTATGGTACTGCGTTGCGTCTGCAAACAATGGGAAAAAATATATTTTGTAGAGAGAAGTGGCCAGTGGAAAACAAAGCTTGAAGTATAAGTATTGTAGTTTTTTATTGTCTATATTTTGTATTCGATGAGATCCGATAAGTCTATCCCATCAAAAACATCCTGTAAAAAAATTCCAAGTCTCGCAGCTCAGGTTTTCTACCGCAAAAAGTTGTGAGATGCATGTAATACCAAGTCGATTAATTTATTTAGTCCTTAAGGGACCTTCTATATAAAGTTATTATGTTAGTTATTACCATATCAATATTAAAAATTCTTTACATTTTAAATAAATGGATCGACTTGGCCATCGCATGAAAACATAATGTATCGTACAATTTATACATAATGCTGCTGGCCAAGTCGATCTATTTATTTAAAACGTAAAGAATTTTTAATATTGATATGGTAATAACTAACGTAATAACTTTATATAGAAGGTCCCTTAAGGACTAAATAAATTAATCGACTTGGTATTACATGCATCTCACAACTTTTTGCGGTAGAAAACCTGAGCTGCGAGACTTGGAATTTTTTTACAGGATGTTTTTGATGGGATCTCACGTCTTTTTGTAGAGTCCTACTTTTTTCCTTTTCGGTACTTCTTATTTCTAGAATATCACTAACGATTTTTCTTAAAGCCTCTGTCTTATGGATTTTTCTTATTTTTGTAGGTATCAATTTATCACAAATATAGCGGATTTGATTATTAATGTTCATTCTTTCACTGTAATTGATATTTTCGAGCTATTTAGTCTATTTATTTGCAAGTTTTTCTTCGTCATGTTTTTCTAGAGGAATGTTGTACAGTTTCATGGGCTGAATATACCATTTCCCTCTCTATATCCCCTCCTGTTATGCCTCATATTTATAGATATCTATCTACAACTATTATTCCATTATATACGGGTACAATGATTCATTAACTGCAAATGTAACTTTGTAATCCTATACATTTATATGGGATTACAAAGTTATTCACGCAGTTGGTCTATCTAGAAAACTAGACACAAATTATGAAATGTTTGAATTTTCCCTTACTTTAGACACTAAACACTAATTATATTCTAAATTTGAAGGTTCTATGTCTGCTAGAAGTGCCTTAGACTTTTGATGATCGGTCAGTCAGTCAGTGAGTGACAAAATTAAGAAAGTTTGACTAGTTACAATTATTAAACTACTGGTTCAAATTGAATGAAATTTTAAATATACCGTGTTTACACAATGCCTGCTTAGTAACTGAAGATTCAGGCTTCTTGCTTTAGCCACAACGAAGTTATAGGGGGTTGAAAATGGTCTGAATTGCTTCGAGAAAAGGATGTTACGGCCTATAGCTCGACTTGGACGGGGGCTCGGCCGCGCCCCCAGATTCAATCAGTCTTGTTTCTAAATTATTCTATTCATTTTCTAACTAATTAATTTCTGTTTCGGTCAAATAGGAGAAAATTATTTTCCTAGGACGTCGCGTCGGTTGGTGAGGGACGTAAGGATATTTGCCTATTGGATGTATTTTAATCGATTTTTTTATACCAATAACTCTTAACAATAAAACTATTTAAATGACATTGGAATACAAATAGCAGTCATATCGCTCAAGACAATGTCTTACCGACTACCATGGGATTGATACAGGAATATTTTATTAATTGCTACGTATTTATTTTTTTAGGCATATTTTCTGCAGTGAACTTCCAGTACCTGAAAACAAAGAGATAAATTAATTTTGTATTGTTCGCTTTAATAATCAAATTTTCTTATATATAGTACTACAATTTCTGAATAATTCAGTATCTATTATAGGTTATAATGCATATTCGAAATTTAATTGTATAAATGTGAAAGGCCGCCTGGGTAGGTACCATCGCAATGTCTATTTTTCCCGCCAAACAGTAGTGAAAATGCACTGTTATGTTTCGGTCTAAAGGGCATTGTAGCCAGAGTAACTGCTGGACATATTGAGACTTAACATCTTATGTCTCAGGGTGGCGAACGCAGTGGAATGTCAAGCATTGCTCATGAGCAGTCGTATCGCTTACCGTCAGGCGAACGGCATGCTCGTCTCGCCATTCATTGCAATAAAATAAAAATATTTTGCTTCCGACAAATAAAATTAATGGACTCAATTGATAAATAAATAACAAACATTAGTGTTTGTGAATGTTACATATACAACTAGTTTACACGCGTCCAGATAGTAAATAATGACGTGCATTAGTGTTTGTTATCTGATTATTGAAGTTTAATCGAATATTCAATTAGTTTAGTTTGTGAACGCGTTTTCATTTTAAAACTGGAAGTGGGCTGCTTGTAATACCACCTTGAATAATCCTTGAGGGAAGCGTATGTTTGTTGTCCTTTTGTTTGAAAATAAGTAAAGACAAGCTTTTGAATGTCAAAACCTCGAATGTCAAGCTATAATATAATGCCTTCACGTTATCTTACCTAGCGACGTTTACTGCTATAAATGAATTGTTGAGAAAGTTCGTTTTTGTCACTTTACCGATATCCGTGTATCTAAAGCTATATTGAAAATCAGCGCTGCATTATTGCTTTAATCGTGCTGTGGCATAAAGCTGATGCCAATTGAAGGCATTCGTTATTGCAAGTTATATATTTTCAATACACTTTTATTAGCTTGAGACGTATGTTAGTATGTAACGGAATCTTTGAACATGATTTTGACCTCCTTCAAAACGTCGGCTTGACTCGAAATTTTGCATGCGTATCCAGGACCGATGACAATACAATAATAAAAAAAATTGTGACTTTATCTTATGCAGAATATTCATAAATATATTTTTTTTGGAAAAAAAAAATTATGTGGGTATTTTGCACGCAGCTGTCTTCCTTTGATACAGCCGTAGATATATGTTTTTAGTGCAATCAATTAAATTATAGTTTACAACCTTTACTTATCCTCCAGCACCCAACGCTTCGTAACAATAAAATGTATTTTACTCCATTTTCTAATCTTAAACTCATTATCAATTATTTTTTGCTTTTTAGTTTGATCGTTTATGAAAGCGTGTTTTTTTTAGTTTTTTTAAACTATAATGTATTTTATTAATATTTTCTATACTTTAAAATCATTGGTGTGAGTGTAAATTTTGAATCACAAAAGCTTAAATTGCATTTAAAAGCAATGCGCCAATTCACGTTTGAATCAAAAACCGAATGTGATTGCTTCACACGCCTCTGAGCACGTTTAGTGTGCTACTACTTGCTGGGACAGTTTTTGGTCTCGCCTAGTACGAGCTATTGACTTTGTTGTTTTGGGTTCGAATCCTAGAACGGGCATTCAGGTTTGTGTAAGGTTTTCAGTTTGATAATCTTAAGCGGGTATTAAAATCTGAGACTGCAGATGATTACAAGTTCGCCTTCATTACATTTGGGAAGGTAATTATGATATAAATTGTAGGTGGAATTAATGCCATCTTTGCCTTAATCTTCAATGTATATAAACCTCATTATTTAATATAGATTAAATATTTGATAGTATATTATGACAGTCTTATATACATACACATCGAATTGAATTATTTTTTTAATGTCGATTAAACAACCACAGATTTCAGAGATAAACTAAAATTAAAATGAAATGATAATATTTATTGAACCCATAAAATGTCATTTATAATTTTAGATTCAGTCAACTTGATAATCCAATTATATACGCTTGTATTTTCAGACTGGACACCCACGACGTTGCCCCAATCTAAAATATTTGAAACGGCGGAAATGTGAACAGGACCACTGGACCCAGCACTGTCATTAAATCTTTATATCGTTCGGTAACATCAAAGACATTAGACGTCATTGATTAACGTCAGCAATATCGGATTCGGTTGTGTTTGACGACCAATATCCCGGGTTTATGGCACCCAATGTCAACACTTGCGGTTCCGTGGGGAAATTAATACGTTACAGCGGTTTATTAGATCAATCAAATGGCATCGTTTTGTATGACGTTTGTATTGTTTATAACCGTTTCATGTTTTAAGTTGATTGGAATTTCAATTGTTTGGATTTTTCGTACAGAATTTTCGTTTGTTTCGAGTGTGTCAATACTTTAAAAATACTTATTCAAGTAGGCTGTCTGACAGATGATGTATATTCTAAATAGAAACAATTTTCCGCACAATGGCGATAGCCGCGCCCTATCACACTGTGGGGCGTAAAATACAAGGCGAAAAGTGGGTGTCCTGGTTGCACTACCCCTTCAGGGCAAAAAGCGGGAGTTTATATATGAATGTATGTATATATTATTTTTACAGCATAAGGTAGAATTAAGATAACGTTTCAAAAAAAATAGACTCGAGCAATTATAGGGAGTGAAATTATTTATACATTCATTGGAATAAAAATTATTTTAAATGGAAATTATGTTGGGATCACAGCTTTTCATAGATTTAGGAGAAATTATAAATCCTTTAAAGAACTATACAAATCGGCTTCCAAGTATTGAAAAAATAGTATTTTATTAATATTTTACTGTTTGTGTTTCTTGCCAATCTCTTCCGAAATAATTTTCCGTGAAGATGTCATTCGAACCGCTCTATCAATTTGTCATCATAAGCCGAACTGTCATTTCACAAGTTAAAGTTATGATTTTCCTGATGCTCTTTTATCTACAAACAATTCTCTTCAAGCTAATAACAAAAATAAAAATATTTTTACGATAAACAGATCAGGTAATATTGATTGAATATTGATGAAGTCTACCTTTGATTCAGTTGATATTATCTTTGATATGCAAGGTTGTAAGCTTTATTTGTTTTTTTATTTGTTTATAAAAACAAATATAATATTTCGAAGTGCTTTAATAATTGATGTTCCTGACGCATTTTCCTTGACGCCTTTTCTTCTCTGGAATTTTATTATTTTATGAAAGAAAATACCAATAGATCATTCTTGGTTAAAACATTTTTTGTTTACATTTAAAATAATTATCCAGCTTAAATATAATTTTGATTTTTCAAATAATGCCTTAGATTTCTGTTTCATTCACTCTGTATCTGATAATTATTGTCCCAAAGACAGACTGAAAGCGCCATATAGAAAGGCTTTGCAATATCTCATGTCATCATCATCAGCCTTTTGCTGTCCACTGATGGACATAGGCCTCCAAATTGCGACTTTCCACCCTGTCTTCGGTTCGTCGCCTCCATCATCTACCAGTGACCTAGTGGATAATATAAAATACCTTAATGAAATATCTTTCTGACCGTTCATAAACCTTCGTGTAAGCAATATAATAAAGGCCACAAATTTCACCTCAAAGTAAAATACAAATGTAAACAACCGCCTTCCCATCCAATCAGTCGCTAACGTGTCATAGAAAAACCAATTTGGTTGGAGCCATTGCGTTGAGTTTAGTGACAGTAACAGTTAATTTGCTCAGTACTCGTGTCTTACGTAAATAGACACGTTTTATTAACTCCAAGGGTTGAAATACAGACGTGAATTGGACTTGTCATGACACGTATTAATGCCGAATCTTGTAGGTTAAAAGGTGTTTTTGTGACTCATATATTTGTTGCATGTCAAGTGTATGGTCTTTTGGTAAACGGACCAGACGCGGCTGCAAACATGTGCAAAGTGGTCGCGGGTTCAAATCTAAGGGCACACCTCAGACTTTTCTAACCACTCTCTATCGTAGTCTCAATTGTAAAAGAGGCCCGTGCCTTACAGTGGGACGTATATGATCTGAAATAGACATATATATATATATTAATGCACCACAGTCACATATACCTAGTCAGGTCATAAATTCTGTCACAATATGTTTAATATAAAATAATTGAAACAAGTTTATTCATTATGTAACCATTTATATACCAAAATGAACTTAACAAAACATAGATTCTTATGACACTAAAGTTTATTCAAAATGACCTCCGTGATTTTGAATACAGGCCTTACAGAAACAGGTTCCACAAGGTTCGTCAGGACTGTATTTTGATACACAACTGCATTCGTTTTTACACCTTTCTCACAAAAATGTACCTCTGTTAAGCCCCAATAAGAAACTCCCAACCATACCATGAGCGAGGATGGAAAATGACCTCGTTGGACACGCGGAATACGGTTGCTCGCTTCTTCACTACTGTGTGCGTACACCTTATCATTTTGTTTGTTGTAGCTCTCTTTTACGGTAAAATTTTTTTCATCTGAGAAAGAATTTCCCGATATTTTTTTCCCGCGTACCGCTTCAACAAAGCGCGGCATCTCTTCAGTCTCAGGTCCATTAGACGAGCATTCAAACGATGTCCTGTTTTTCTTCGATATGCCCGAAGCCCTAAGTCTTCATTTAACACCCTTTTCACCGTGGGTCTGCTTAACCCCATCTGATGGGCCAACAGTTTCTGCTTACGTTTGGGATTTCGTTGAATTCGCGCCTTCACAGCTTTTATCACTGCTGGAGTCCTAACCGACCGAGGGCGACCACTTCTTGACCTGTCATCTACACTAGAGTCTTCATTGTATCGTTTGATGGTACGATAAACGAATCTTTTGCTTATATTCAAATTTTTCAGTATGTCCAAAATTTGAATTGGCGCGTAACCGCAACGATGCAACGCAATAAATGCAACACGGTCTTCTTTAGGCCCGGCGCCCATTATCGGCATCGGCAAGGAAAAGGATCCTTCGGCATCCTACATGCAAGCGCACACTATCGGCAATTATGCTTTGGCATGCTGCAAAGTTCTTAGGGATGACGAGGCGTCCTTAAGGATGCCGCACTATTATCTCTATATTATCACAAACTATCCCCCGAGTGTTGCCTCGGCGCCGGCGGTGTACCGAAGGATGCCGAAGCATCCCGAAGCATTCTCAAGGCTGCCGATACACCAGCCTCAAGCATACCGAAGCGGTATTTTTGTTATTACGACCACATATCACGGAAATTTCTACTTTATTGCCATTATGTTATAGTATATTGCTATTTGCCACCTAAAATCCTCAGTCGTACTGATGCCGATAATGGGCGCCGGGCCTTAAGCGTCCACTCCATATTTAAAATTGAGTAAAATTCAAAAAAGTATACATTTTCATTTTCATGAACAATTCGAATTTCGAATTCAATAAACTTTTTTGTGGCCAGCATTCTAAAAGAAAAATATTTACTGTGTGATAATACTTATAACCTGACTGTGTATACTCCTGACGCTACAGTAAGACACGAGTCTTGTATCTTGGGTATCCGAAACCACGACAGCCTCGGTCTCCTAATAACTCAGATTTGAAGAAATACTTGTGGATCGCAAAAAAATTTGGTACGGTACGTGGATCAAACACGACGCCTCTTGGTTCAAACTCGGCGTCTAATAAATAAATAAATACACCCAACAGTCACATACATAGTCCTGACCCCACGTTAAGATCTATTTAGTCTTGTGTCGTGGGTAACAGAAACTACGAGAGACTTTGCGGTCTCACAAACATCCAGGCCCGACACATTTCTGTCGGTGCGGGGATCAAACCCGCGACTTCTCGTTCCACAGTCGGCGTCTAACCAACTGCGCCACGGAGGCTGTCAAAATGAACCAATAGATTCAATAACCCCTATAGATTCGCATTAAAACTCTTGCTTATTGGGAATAACTAACGAAATAAGACACATGTGTTCTCAATATCAAAATTAAAGAATTTTTTTACCTATGAAAAAATAAAAGTTTTGCACCGTGTGTGTATTATAGCCTGCTAAAAATTTTATTAGAGCCGCTTCGTTTTCATAAATCAATGGAGCGTCTGATACGATAAATCGACTACATGGACAACTATTTTCAGTTTCTTTTCTAATATTCACACAAAAATACACAGACCTTTTCCGACTGTCGTGAAATAGATAAGCTTTCCTTTCCTCAGAAATGTAATAAGTACGTAAAACATTTAGATTCAGTTTTATCTGATGTTCTTCCTTCTTTGGACGCCGCAGCCCTGTTTATGGGCGGAGTTATTCGCAGACTAAATTGTAGCAAAAGTAACATTTGCGGAGTCTTCCTGTAAGGGCATACTTTGACGCCTTTGTAACGAGTCCTGGCGCCATCAACATTAGTACATCCATTATTTGCGTACGTTGACGTGTTTTTGCACGAGGTAATTTAGGAATATTCCGTGCTGAAAACTGCCAGACGCGAATGTGAAATTGTAGTTATTGTTATTAGAGACTAAGGTATTCTACCACATATTTTTTAGAGAGGCACGTTAATTTGAATACAACGCACTAGATGGTAAGCTACAAAGCCAAAAAGCGTATCTACTGGCAAATGAAAGATTACTTAGACTGCCTACCTATTCTTTCGACTACATATACTTTTAAACTCATATCTTTCAGAACCTCCAGCTAAACTCAGTCGTAGAACTAATTCGACCCTTATTTTAAATTCTTTAATAAAACACATTTGATTCATTCAATTTTTCTCTTTATTCACATTTTTACTACTAAATCCAATTTAGGCATTGAGAGGAAACTAATTCATGCTACTACAATTATAATTATTAATTACCCTAAATCTTAATTGGAGAAATAATTCCCTTAGTAAAATTATGCAGATCTCATTTTTGTTCCGCCCTCGAATAATTCGTATCTATGATTGTTACTCCAAAAACAATCCTGTTTATATGTCAATCGATTCAGCGCTTGCCAGTACTTTTGTAAATATATTTTGATTAAAACCGAGCACTCGTCCATTCTGACCATGTGCATGTCCCTATGCACATAAGCAAAAAAAAAAAACACAGACTAATATTGTTGAGATTAAAACCTAACACAGGTCAGGATCATTTCTCACCGCCTGACGCAATTATGCCTGCCTGCTTGATACACACGTAAAAGCAAATCTCGAAACCATCTCGAAACATACTACTGTGGACAATATGACATATCCTGTACGGCGGTCTTTGTCTAAGCGCATGTCCTAAGTCCTAACACTGTCGCTTAGATTCCCGACTGGTAAGTAGACTAGATTGTCGATATTATAATTACATTAATATTGTGTTGTGGTATTAAAATTACTCATATAATTATTATATATATTGTATAACTGCGTCGGTGGCGCAGTTGTACCACGGTACGATTACATTGCTCAGGTTTCGTGTTCGAATCCCGGGTCGGGTCGTATGATATTGGATTTTCATATACGTTATATATCCGTAGTCGGGTATTTGTACCCGATATAGCGATAGGCTCGTCGCCTATAACATCGTGGGATGAAACACACAAGGCGATATGGGTGGGCTTGGCTGTCCTGGGAAGAAGGCGTGGGTTTATTCATGTATATATTATTGTATACGGCATTTGAAAATATGTAAATAATTACCCATGATTAAACGCAAGCTGAATCTCGCAAGTTTGTATTCGGGACTGCCTATAGAAATTCTACATAAGTAAAGTCATTAGGAGTGAAACCCTGTATCACTCCGTGGCAACACAATAACAGTATAAGAAATAGGGACTTTAGGACACTGGATTAATGATGTCTCGGCGTCTTTAAGTTGCATTCACCTTTCAATCAATTAGGTACTTTAGATGTTTCACAAGGATGGAACGTAATGAATATTCCCATGTTTTCTGTTCTTTAGAAATATAATCAGCAAAAAATCTTTATTTTCGCACCAGTTAGTGGATAAACAATACGAGTAATAAAATGTTTATTTACAACAAATAATTGAACAGACACACATTATAATAACATATAAACAAAGATAAATAATAGATGTAGAGAAACTGAGTGAGGCCTATGATCAGCAGTGAACCTGCTGTGGTTGAAGAGAGAGTGAACGTACACGGCTTTTATTGTTCACTTAAATTAAAGCAAAGGTAACTTACAAACAGCCGAAACCGCTATGGAAAATATATAAAATATTATGGACATTTATTACATGACACATATATTTTTATTTAATTGAAATAGACGCGTTCAATCTACATATTAAATTAATTTATTGAGTTTAAGCTTGAACAAGACTGTGCGCTAGTCAAAGAGTAATTAATAAAATATTCATTCGTTCTTATGAAGCTCTAACTAACCATACACGACGTTTGTACATTAGTTTACTTCTAGCTGCTTAATTAATTAGCCGCAGACGATTTGTACATCTAATTATAAACGTATACGCAGCTTGGATAGAAGACATGGAAGAAATAAGTACAGTATTGATAAATAAATACCGATATATAATATTACTTATAATACTACCAGTAAATAATAGCATTTTCAGAAGTCCGAGATATTTTTAACTCTTAATAGAATTTACGCAATATATTTTTGACCTTTTATATGCTATACATAGTAACACTTTCGATTAGATTTAGAAAAATGTTTCAACATATCGCTCATCCAAAAGAACAATGACGTAATTACGTTTTAGATTTTTTTCGGAAGAAATGTTTTAAAATTTTATTTATAATATAACGTATTTCCAATCATTTCAATGAAATCTTAATTATTTTATGTACACCCATAAAATAATTACTATGAACGATAATTCAAAACTATTTCGTGCGAAAACCCAAGAATTAAAAAACAAATAATACAATCAAACATTTTCATCATTGTAATTACGTCGATGTTCTATTGGATGAGCGATATATTCTAGGAATAAATTGATTTACAACCATTCTATTTAGACTCAACCTTTCTGAGAAAATACGATATCGAAGGAAAATAGTGTTTATCAAATAAAAGTAAGGGTTAGAAATTCGAGTAGGTATTTAGGACCTCGTAATTTCTTTTACTTTGACTGAGAAACATGAGGCCGCAGGTTCGATCCCCGCACCGAGACATCCATGATCCAAGATATGATCCACAGGTATTTGTTTCGGGGTTCAGACCCGAAAAGTATCTCGTAGTTCCTGATACCCACAACAAAAGACTTGATATTAGTGTGGGGTCAAGACTTTGTATTTGATTGTTCAAATTTCGGGTGATATTTTCTTTTCATTTTTTTGTTATATGTCTTAACTAGAATTTGTTTTTTTATTAATTTATTAACACTTGATACATAAGAAACAGTCTCTTACAGTCGAACCTAAGGTGACGCATATAAGAAGAAGCAGGTTTAAACTTAAGTTATATTATCATCATTTTTATCATTTTTAGACACGGAAATCCTGTGCTGAACTTAGGCTGCAACCAATGACATGCACAGCGACCTGAAACTTCGTTATGTAGTTTGTTCACGATATTGAACTTCAACTGTATAGTTTCCGATGACATACTAAAATGTAAGTATAACACAATAAGAAACATTTCATCCTGATTTTTCTTTATTTACCCGCGATAAAGTTACCACAATACACTCGATGTTTCTTACAGCGGTGTCCAGATATAGTTATCATAATATAATTAAGGCAGTTTCTTCAATTGCTTCTTCCATCCTTGCAGCATAACTACATGAAGTTTTTTCGAGTTACGCACTTATTATGAGATATATGAACTTGGTCACGGCAGAGTAAGCAATCTTTGAGCCTCGTGTCGTAACATCGGTCTGCAAATATTTGCGTCTACTGCGAATGATCTTTACTAACGAGAGTAAATGCTTCATTTAATGTGTACAGGGAAGCGGTTTTGTGCAAATTAGGGAACTCTGCTTCAAAGACCTTTGAGGTTGAAAAAATAAATAAAAGAGGCAGTCTGTGTGGCTGAGTTCCTTGCGCCCTTTTTTTAACGCCTGCAATGCAAAGCAGTGGTATTCCTGCCGATTCAGAGGATCTAGAGGAAATTTATTTTGTTAAAGAATATTTCAATTTCGATTCTCAAGTTCAAGAATATCTATCATCGGTGTTACTTACTGTCGAAAATCCTTTGACCTGGATTGATAGCAAAAATACGCTATTGAGCGAAGTAGATCTTGAAATCTCGGAAACAAATATTTTTCCCGAATAGTAAAGGCTTAAAAACAAAATAAATAAGATTTTGAAAATATAAATTGCCGTATATAGTAAATTAAGATACAAAAATATTGCATTAAATAGAAGCCAGATATTAAGCAGAACGGATAAATAATTATTATATCAATCTAAGATGACAGCTTTGATGTCAATTAAATCAATTTGAACACGTAATTACGAATCGATTAATATTCAATTTGAAGGTTCTATTAATCAGTAATTTTCTGGTCAAAGTTGAAACGGCACGGGTTAGTCTCTTAAAGTTACCTAATATAATTAGTCTCATAGGACAAAAGCTTGTAATTGTAGAAGGGATTTTCTAAGGAGTGATTTGAATTCACATCCAATATAGTCAGAACTAATATTTTAGTAGTGGTAATACAAGCAAGTGTTTCATTTTTTACATGACTTATCCAGCTATACATAGAAATTTTACATAGGCTGCCTATACATAATTGGAGGAAAAAGTAATTTGGAGGTCTAAGGTAAAATAGTGAGCTGCTGTTGTACTTATGTATGACGAATACCAATGTACCAGTTATTAATATAATATGCAATAATGAGAGATGTTAAATCGTGTTAATATGACTGTTTAGTCTTTATGTTTTTGCAATTAACATATTTTTAACCTATTTTGTCCCACTGCTAGGCGAAGGTCTCTCTCAATTCCTTCCACTTATCCCTATCAGTTACTGATGCCATCCAAATGCTGCTAAATTGGCCGAGGCTGTCACGCCACCTTTTCCGAGGCCTGCCTCGTCACCTCTTGCCATCCTTATTGCAATTAACATAGCAAATAATAATCCTTTTAGAGGCAACGAACAAGCAATAATGTTTTGAAATACCTTACATTTCAAGTCATAAGAACGATGGGTATAAATTGAAAAGTTGTAAATTACTCCTACTTGTAATTATCCCCTTTGTTCAGAAGTAAGTTTTCTATAGCTATTAATGATATGGATACCTGCAATATTGTTTAATGGTTTCTTAGATTAACGTGACTGTTACATATTGAAATAAAACTTGTGTTCACGGATTTTTTATAGATTTTTTTAATCACGTATTTGGTTAAATTTTTTACCATTTTTACCATTTATTGACATATCAAGATTTCGATTACTTTATAGCTTTTGTGGTCACCGTAAACATTTTAAACCAAATCCGCGAGAAGTTCCGTGAAAATAAATTTTATTTCAATTAAATATAAGTATTAAAAACAAAAGCTGCACTGATTGCCTTATAATTAATATAAGTATTATAATTATTGCATTATATATTTAGTAAATCTAACTGTTTTTGATATTAAAATGAGACCAACCCAGACCTGCCACAAATATTTAAAGTGTAGTTAACACAAAATGTTTGTCTCGATGCGCGGATCATATCCGCGGCGTCTTCCGTTTAGGTTTGCATAAGATTAGGTAGAGATTTCGTATCCCAAGTATCACAATCCTGCTTTGTTGCATTTTTATTTAAGGGTTGGTGTAAATGTTGATAACGATATGTGTCGGGAGAAAGCCCTCGTCACCTAATATTGAGTTGATTATATTTATTCAATTCATAAATGTATTTTTTTTTTTGGGTAAAGCTTGTGTGTTACCCACGAAAATAATTCTGTATTCTGTATCAGCCCATATACGTCCCATTGCAGGGCACGGGCCTACTCTACAATCGAGAGAACGATTGAGAGTGGTTAGGCCATATAGTGCACCACGCTGGCCTAGTGCGGGTTGGCAGACTTACATACCATATAAATTCTTATAAATCGCTATAGTATGCAGGTTTCCTCACGATGTTTTTCCTTCACCGTTTTAGTGCGTGGTGATTGACTATCAATACACACATGACTCCGAAAACTCAGAGGTGTGCCTTGGGATACGAAACCCGCGACCACCGTGAACATGTTGGCAGCCGCGTCTAGTCCGTTTACCAACAAGCCACCACGCACTTTCACCACACGAAAATAATGTCAATGAAAAAATAATAATAATAACTGTATATTAAGTAAATGAAATAGTAGGACACCGCCGTAGTGCTGGCGACATGTAAAAACAATTACATCGAATTTAATTAGTTTTGTTTTCTTCAAAATAGACATTTGACGCTTATTGAAAAACAAATTAAATTTATTGTTGAACAAAGTAATAAGAATAGTCATTAGTTCTTCTCTTCATATTTTATTACGTTAGATCTATCAGTAATATAAGATTACGACTCGAGTCTAAATGTTTGTTGTTTATAATTATTTTAAAACCGTATCTGAAACAATGCATTAAACAGATAATGTTTTAATTTTAATTGCAATTCCAAACGTCCATTAAAATAAAATGTGAAGGAGAAAACCTGTTAATAATATTTTGACAACAGTATGAAAACAACGCATTCAGATGCCAAAATATCGTAGGCGATGTTAAGGTTTATGACGTCATGATTTCCTTAAGCTCTACGCATTCAGCTAGAGCTAGCTAGCTGTGTATTGTGTTTAGGTGGCATTCTAAACATTTTTTAAAATAATAATACAATATTATAATATAATTTTGTTTACAAATATAGTGGATTTGAACGAGCCGGTAGTAATGTTGAAAAAAAGGGGGGTTTTTTTATCTGTATGGGGCTGCATTTAATAATACGTGCATAATCATTGTATCACGCCATTATATACATAAATACCGGGTATATCAAGACTGCTACCGAAAACTAAGCCGGGTGGCAGTTTTAGTGACTACAAACACAATGCAACTAAAAATTTTGCAAAGAAACGCGATATAACTTTTTAATGATTTTTTAAATGTCGTCATTTTTGGGTGGTAAATCCATAGTTTTTGCTAAAATAATAATTTAAACTGTTTTATACCTTAGAGTATTTATAAATAAAAGGGTATACACTATTATTTTAGGAAAAAAATGTATTTACCACCCAAATATGGCGATAGGAAAATAAAAAAAAAATTGTCGCTTTTTTTTGCAAAATTTTCTATTGCATTGTGTCTAAAGTCGCTTAAACAACCACTCGGCTTCGTTTTCGGTAGCAGTCTTGATATACCCTGTATATGACGAATGCTATAGTGGAACATAATAGTATTAAGTGAAAAGGAATCCTTTTATTTTTTAACAAACCCTGGCTGGAAATGGTTATTAAGTTACAGATTTTTTTAATTATTTGAATAAGGGGTTCCTTCCAAGTCCATTACTGAACATAGGTCATAAGTGATTTATAGTATATCAGTACCAGTCCATAAATGCCCCACTGTAGGGCACGAGCCTTCTCTACAATCGAAAATACGATTGGGAGGGGTTAAGCAACACAGTCTGCCACCCTGGCCTAGTATGGGTTGGCGGATTTAACACACCATAGAAATTCTTTTAAATCGCTATGGTATGCAAATTTCCTCACGATGTTTTCCTTCACCATTTAAGCAATACACACATGTGTCCTAGGATTGGAACCTGCAACCACTGTGCACATGTATGCAATCGCGTCTGGTCCGTTTACAAACAGGCCACGAAAGTTGAAGCATACGTGCATTTATTAAAAGGTGTTAAATTGTTAAACAATTACTCTTTAATTTTCCATTACGCCCAATAAAAGAAGAAATATGGCAGGAAGCCAAAATTGCATTCGTTTTTGCATTCACTGAGCTCTTCTTTTGCTGCAAATTGGTTTAAACTCTCGCAACGTTTATGACATGGGTAATTAAAAATTGTACAGATAAAGCTGTGCACCCACTTTGACACATTACAGAGTGGTGGATAGACGTGGTAAATCATTGTCGTGATAACAACACCATACTGTACTGTATCAGCCCATATACGTCCCACTGCAGGGCACGGGCCTCCTCTACAATCGACTACCGATTGAGAGTGGTTAGGCCATATAGTCCACCACGCTGGCCTAGTGCGGGTTGGTGGACTTACATACCATAGAATTTTAGAAATCGCTATGGTATGCAGGTTTCCTCACGATGTTTTCCTTCACCGTTTTAGTGCGTGGTGATTGACTATCAATACACACATGACTCCGAAAAGTCAGAGGTATGCCCTGGGATTCGAACCCGCGACCACCGTGAACATGTTGACAGTCGCGTCTAGTCCGTTTACCAACAGGCCACCACGCAATGTTTAGATGTTCCATAAAATGTATACATTCATGTTAACAAGTCAAGAAAATAATGTATATGTTACCGGAAATGTATGAAATTTAGGAATTGTATACATTTCCTAGGAAATGTATACAATTCCGAAGCTGTTTAGGAAATGTATAAAATATTCTCTCAATAATTATTTTATACATACATATCCTGGGAAATGTATACATTTCCTAGGCATTGTATAAAATTCCAATATCGTGTTAGGAAATGTATAATAATAATGGTTTCTGTAATAAAACACGTTGTTCAAATGAGAGTAATATTTTTTTATCACAAGTAACAATCATAGCGTTAAATTCTATAATACTTAACTATTATAGAATTTATATTATATAAATAAATAAATAAATACTAACCTAACCTAACCTAACCTACCACTTTACCGGTGGTAGGTCTCTCATATGTGAGAGACTGACTGGGTGGGTACCACTGCAATGTCTATTCCCGTTAGACAGCAGTTTAAATGCACTGTTGTGTTTCGGCTTGAAGGACATTGTAGCCAGAGTAACTACTGGAAATATTGAGACTAAACATCTATATGTCTCAGGATGGCGAGCGCAGTGGAATGCCAAGCATTGCTTTGCAATACAAGGTGTTATGTTTTGCTACTGTTCATGAGCGGTCGCATCGCTTACCATCAGGCGAACGGCCTGCACGTCTCGTCTTAACAGCAATTAAAAAAATTATATAAAAAAAACCTAACCCACACTCCTACCCTCGCTCCGCTATCCCCGCTTACCCCTTGATATCTTAAATATCTTACATTTCCGATTACGATTTAGGAAATGTATAGATTTCCTAGGAAATGTGTCTAATGTAATTTATTTTACACATTTCCGGGCGATTTTAGGAATTACATGGATTTCCTAGGAATTGTATACAATGACGGATTACATACATTTCCGTTAACATATATATATATATTTAAAAATCCAGAAGCGTGTTGAATACAATTTAGTTTTTTTTTTGGTGCATGATATTCTGAGACCGGACTTGTATGTGGCTATAATAAAACTTTTTATATTTCCTCTCTCCAGCGTCATCACATTAAAAATAATATAAGATACTGCTCAAAAAAATATTTCACAATATTTTACGACCCAATGGGTGGTTATCTTTGTCTGAAATAATATTTTAACATGTCCACTAAATGGCTTTCACAAAATGTATCGCTGCAAACGAACGTTTTATTTGATAATTATATCCCCGGGAACTAAGCAATTAAAGCACCATTGGTCTCATTTGTTGCGATTGTTGATATCATACAATGGAATATTAATTGTAATGAATTTTAAGTATTGTTTTAGTGATTGTTATACTGAAATGACACAGTGAATATCATAATATTAAATGTATCATATATACGATCAGAGTTCAATTGATAGGGGTTAGGTCGTATAGTTTACCAGGCAGGCCTAGTGCGGGACTTTACATACCATAGAAATTCTTACAAAACGCTATGGAATGCAGGTTTTCTCACGATGTTATTATTCACCGTTATAATTCGTAGTAATTGAATATCAATAAAATAAATAGCTTAATGAACGTTTTATCTCCTCTTAACGTGATTTTGCTTACGTATATATAAATTTTACGGCATTTTTATGAATAAGGAGGTAAGTATATAAAATTGGTAACCAACCTTCGAATCACGATATTAGCCTGCGGTCTAACCCCATAATCTTGCAAATAGGGGAAAATTCAGTAATTTGCGCTATTATTGGCTTGCAGAACGTATACTTTACTAAGACTGTTCGATATTTCTGATAACTTTTATTGTTCCTTTTAGTAACTAAAATTATACATGACTATAAAGGAAAGAATATTTTACCAGTGAATTTTCTGCGGCTTAAAATTATATTAATTACTACAGGGAAGATTATCACAATAGTTTTATGTATCGCTTAAATTATTCGGTATTGATAAATCTATATTATGTTGATAGTCAATCACCACGCACTAAAACGGCGAAGGAAAACATCGTGAGGAAACCTGCATACCATAGCGATTTATAAAAAAAAATTCTATGGTATGTAAGTCCGCCAACCCGCACTAGGTCAGCGTGGTGGACTATATGGCCTAACCACTCTCAATAGTACTGTCGATTGTAGAGGAGGCCCGTGCCCTGCAGTGGGACGTATATGCGCTGATACAGATAAATCTATAATTTCTTTATTACTTGTTTTTATCTTGTTTCTATATTATGGTGAAGTATTGACAATGTCAAGGAATATTAGACTTCAACATGCACTGAAACTAGACGGCGTTAATCCAGATCGCTTTACTAAACTAATGGTTTGTGTAAAAAAACAAAGAAATACTATTATATCGAGTACAGAATAATGAAATAACTCCCAAAATCAATTAAGTGAGATGGGACAATTAAATGTCTAGAATCAAATTCCAATACACTTTGTTATTCTCTCATCAGTAATCAAAATTGTAAATATCGACACCGATATTTTTATGAGCTATACGCGATCGCTGGATATAAATGAAAATATAATATTGAGATGAAAATCTCGTTTGTACGCTCCAGACTATTGATACAATATTAATACAAGAGAATTATATTCTAAAATATCGCCATCATTGCTTAGATTGAATAAAATGATATGTAGATGTATATAACTTAGACTCGGAGTTTGTGACTTGAAGGAATGAAGGTTGCACCGAATTTGACGTCAAATAGACTATAATTTTGACACTAATTTCAATATTGGCCACAAGTTTCTATTTTGCAGTATTTTGCATACGATGATAAATGTTGTGTTGTCCATAAAGGTTCTTATTAACGGGAATGCTTAACATAAATCTTTTAAATAAAATATGATAATTTTGCAGTACAGTCCTCTGCAGGGCACGGACCTCTTTTATACTATATATCTTTGCAGACATGCTATAAAGATTTTCTCTACAACAATTTATTAAATGCATAATATATCACATCGTAATATGAAAGCATTTTTTAAATTTTCTTTTTTAAAAAGTTCAGCAACATTGCCTCTACAAACAGACAATCATTCCTTTACATACTCAGGAAAGCTCTGGGGGGTTACTTTATGAAACGATACGAACTTCGAATGTTCGGATTGTCGACGTTCGATAGAGGATTCCAACATTTTGTGGAGTATCTAGGCACATTAGTGAAGTTTTACGTACGGCATCCGAACATTCGAAGTTCATATCGTTTCATAGTGTAATTCCCCTGCTCTTGTCGTCGAGTATAGTCTAGCGGTAGTATAAAAAAAAATATTCCTATGTATTTAAAATTTGGCACCGATTATATATCTATGACCCGGAGCAAGATCATATAATATAACGTCATCGGAATACTCAGAAATATCCTTGACCGAAATAATCGCGTCCCATTAATAAATTGATAAATTATATACTACTAGCTTATGATTTCAGATCCGTCGGACCTACGTCGTTTCAGGAACACCTTGTGTTTTGATATATTTCAATAATTAATTAGAGGCCAAATCCAACTATGGAGGATCACATACTAATTTCATATATATACACATACATCCCTAATTACTAATTTCATACATCACTAATTTCGCCGTGGGGTTAAAGCCGCGGCCTATCCTCTCACAGCCGGCATCTAACCAAATACGCCACGAAGCAGACGAATAAAGATAGTATTTGCTTGAAAAAGAGGCATATTTTATTTTATTTACTGTATTAATCCTCAAATATAAGGTTTGCTGGTTGATATCTACAGGCCCTTGGATCTTACTTTATAAATAATCACTTTTCTATACGTTGATGTTTTATCTTTTTTCTCAGAATAAGAGTTCATTGAACACGACATGTGATTGAGTTGTTTTTTTAAGATTTCTATATTCAAATGCGTTGCTGTCATATTTACACTTAAAGGAATGTTAATGAGTAGTTCCGGGTAGTTTTTGATCGAGGTCAGCTAAATTGGAACCTGTCAGCTGCTGTGTAATATTTTCTTGATTATTCCCTGAGCTGATCGTAGTTAGAGAGAAAAATTGAAGTCCATCGCTTAATAAACAGATATCTAAATACGTACACAGTACAAGGAGTCTAGTCGATATAATTTTATTTTCTTTTGACTTTCAGGATGAAAAAAAAAACGAGCGGAGATAGCAACAAGATTTAAATTTTTAAATACAAACAGCAAAATACGTAGTGTAAATGCACTCTTGGGTTTTGGTTGGAATGATATTTTAGCCAGAGTAGCTACAAGACATATTTAGACTTAACAGCTTATATCCCAGAATGATAAGCGCAGTGGAACGCCAAAGATTGCTATGTAATTCGTGTTGTTTGGTTTTACTACTGTCCATGAGCTGTCGTATTACTCAACACTAGGCAAAGGGAAAACTAGCCTCGCCATTCATAGAAATTAAAATATATATAATATTTTAGATAACCTAACTTTAGAATAGTATATCGATTAGTACTAATCTGCAATTCACATAGAGTGAAGCTACAGGCTTAGTAATAAGCAGAACATAATTAAATTAATTTATTAATCCCTCAGCTTGGAAATTCAAATGCAGAGCTAATTTTAATTGCTTTAATATAGAACCCCAGCCTGCAGATATTAGCCTTCATTCTAGATATTCACCGAATTATCTAAGTGTTGAATTTTACATGGCTGTTTTTTCCAATATAAAATAATTCCTATTATTAACTCTTCCAGTTCAGGGTCTCTTAGAGGAACCGAAATCTCAAATGAAAATATGTATAATTGTTTTTATTGTTTAATTTATAGTATGCCTTTTATAACAAAACAGGCTTAGCAATTACAGATTACGAAAGGTAAGCCAGAAGGAATCGATATTTCATCATTGGTCTCTTTAATAGAATAAGATCGTCTGCCCAAAAAATACGGCACAAAAGTAAATAGTTTCCTCAATGCATACCTTATATATTTAATCTGTACCTATTCTAAATATATGTGTATATCCTTTAACTCCACACCGTTTGTTGAAGTCAAGTACATCGTACATTCTCTGCAACATATGTATGTAAGTGTAACACTCTCATGTTTAAAACAGGATCCAGCCGTTGAGGTCGGCAAATGGAGGAAACAAGAGGGTTTTCCTGCTTAACAATGATATTAAGGGTTTGAGAAGGGCCCAAGAGTTCCATATCAAAATATTACAGCCGTTCTTAGGGCGCATAAAACTTGAACCTTACGACAGTCCTCCGCCCGTATTTGTTTCTGCGTTTAACAATTTAAGAGGCACTATGGGTTGTTATATGGATTCATTTCATTCAGACATTTCAGGTTTTAATAAAAAATATACTTACGCATGAATACTCAAACGCTACTTAAATAATTTGTTGTTCTTAACTACACAATTTGCGCTTAAATGTACTAAGTGGGACGGGAAAACAATGTTATTATAATATGTTGTGTTACTTAATCGTGGCCGATTCTTGAATTCAAAGGTGGGTTTTAAATGATTATATAATACCAAGGACTCTTTTAATTAACAATTTATCAAATTTAAGGATGAAATAAGACCAGGTAAAACGCAATAAACAATATATAAATAACTATAAAAAGACCTAAACCTCGTATACATAAAAAGCTCATATTTAACAGGGCTTACTTTCTCGAACCCAAACGATATGTACCCACATTTACAGGACGTGAAATGGTCATATAAGAAGCCGAACCCCGAAGATACCGAAAATACAGAAATTCAAAATCTCCTTACCATATTTCAGAGATGATTGTCAGTTTATGCTGAATGTTTTTGAACATTGAAATATAAAGCAATTTTTCGTGCTCCTTTTTTTTGTATGAGTAACAAAATAGGTACCAGTATGATGTAAATAATATACTCGCATAGTGTGTAAGGCTAGGATTACTTGAAAATAATATATTATTTTAGAACTATTTGCAAAGTTGCTGGTAATATATTTATTAGATTTATAAGCTGACAGCCTCCGTGGCGCAGTCGAATAGACGCCGCCTGAGAAACGAGAGGCCGCGGGTTTAATTACCGCATCGAGAGAAATGTTTGTGCGGCCCACAAATATTTATTTCGGGTCTGGGTGTTTGTGAGACCGAAAAGTCTCTCGTAGTTCTTGATACCCATCACACAAGACTCGATCTTAGTGTGGGGTCAGGACTATCTATGTGACTGTTGGGAGTTATAATTATATTATTATTAAACTGCGTTAATAGTATAAAATATTTACGATGATCAGTTAAAATTGTTGTTACCAGAAAACGAATATCAATTGTTAACATTTTGAGACTCCGTCATTTGGTAGTTTGGTAGGTTATTTTTCGTGGGTTCGTCATTGCGACTGCAGCAGGTATCTGACACAATATGTTACGAGGTAAGTACGACAGAGGACCAAAGGATGTTAAAGTGGTAGTGAGCAGGACACATCCATTAAACCCGACAACCGACAACGACACCCTCCAGCTAGGCAGAGTGTTGATTTGCGAAATGTCGCTGGCAGGTGCTGGATGCAACAAGGTGATGATAGGGTGAAATGGCGCAATTCGGAAGAGCCCTATGACCAGCAGAAGACAACAGTTAAAGGATGACGATGAAGATATGAATAATATGTAATAAATTAGACTTTGATTTCTTCAAATACTTTTAGGACGATAAAAAAGCGTTTCTGGTACGGTAGGCCTAAATTTTGCATGTTATTTGACTGGGCTACATAAAAACGTGATTTAAAACATGCATCTGATCTAGATATGACTTACTGTATTTTTCTCGTAAAACGCGATAACTGAAGCCTAAAGACGTATCAATAAAACATCAGCGAGAAAGGTCGGCAATAACCCCTGCTATGGTATTAATGATAATTTATTTATTATTTCTTCCACCTGACCTTGGGAGTTACTTTATGATCCGAAACAAAGTTTAGAGGCGGCGTTGTGCCAATATATAAAAAAGAAAAACAATAAAACAATCATGTGTGAAAATAACTCGGAAAATTAGCCACAAAGGAATAATCTTTTTAATAAGCACACTGAATAGAAAATATTTTTAAATATTTATGTTTTGGGTGTAATCTCAGGCAAATCTTGTTGCCAGTTATTTGGTGTATAAACACTTTTGTGAACTCAGAATTTGTGTTGGGAATTTACATTTTAGTTCCGTGTTGAATCTACTTGGCGCCTAGTTTGAGTTACTAAACTTTTTATGTGTTTTTCAGTGGCTCTGTATATTTGTTCGTTATTTACCTTATTGCACAATATTTTGTTATTACTTTAAGGCAAAAATATGGAATTTAAGCCTAGCACGACGATATTTGCCAACCCGCACTAGGTCAGCGTGGTTAACTCGTTTATATGGCCAAATCCTTCTCAATCGTATTCTCGATTGTACGACTCATGCGCTGCAGTGCGGCGTATATGGACTGATACAACTAATACAATACAGCACGTCGATTGTCTAGTGGATATTCTGGTAGACACATTTTATTTTAGGACAGAAATTAGTCGATTCGCTGAGGATAATGTGTATATTCGGGGACTGAAGATAATAATCCCACAAGTCCACCCTCAATTGAAATGCTTTCATTATAATATAAGGATCCGTATTTCTACAACAGGTGCCTATGCCTATAAACTAGTTTCGAGATTAAAATATCCTTAATTAAGTCTTTTATGATCTAGTAATTCATTTATTGCATTATGATTAACACAATAAAGATTTGCACAAAAATATCTATAAATTGCGTCTCATTTTAAAAATAAACCGTATGCCGCCAGTTTTTGTTGATACAATCATGCATTATGCAAGTATGCAACATGTATGATGACATTTCTAGGAAATGTTTTTCCTATGGATTTGATTTTTTTTCCTGTTATTATTTTTTAAGAATAACACCATTACTTTCTTAGATTTACGCGAATGTTACACATTGAAATAAAGCGGATAGTCCGCCCCGTGACCACGAAAGCTGTAAAGTAATCGAAACGTCGGGAAGTCAAAAATGAAAATTAAACCAAATTCGCGATAAAATCCGTAAATAATAGCTTTATTTCAATGAATAACACCATTATTTCAATACGATATATGATTGGTAAAATATAATAATAATATCATAATTTTCTGAACATTGGAGTTTCGCTATGATATCTATTAGTTTACCAACTTAGAGCCTTATATTTCGCGAATAATATAATATAAATGAAACGGACACACAAATACAAGGCGCCAGAGTATCATACACGTATCTAAGTTACGAATCTCAAAAAACAGAACATTTAAGTCGCAGAGTTTTGATACATTAAACAAGAAGTGAATACAAAATCAAATCAAAATTGAATCAATGGTCCATCATTTAGCTACCAAGTTCTCGCTCACTGGGGTAATAAATCATTAACTACTGTTGCTGAAGTTTTAGTACCACATATATTTTCCAAGTTTATTTTCAATAACTCCAAATTAATTATGGTTTCATAAGGCACCGATAAAAACGGATTGAAAATAACCCAATTCTAAATACAATTTGGTGTAATGTAAATGATTATTTTCAAAGTTAAAGCGATTTGTAAATTGTAGATTGTCATTGCTTGATAGCCCCAACTTGGACTAGATATTACGGTAGATTTATTGTTTGTATCTAGCCCTATGACGTGAATAGTTTGAAAGGTTTGCGAAGAAAATTTTCCTAAATCAGTTTTGTGAGGCAGAAAGTTATTTCAGATTTATGTTATTGGATTTTCTTATCCATATGTTAAAACAAGGCGCGAAAATTACGCATGAATTTTTAAGAACATTACACATGAAAGAACAAGAATATTGTACGTTAATATTTTTTAGGTAATACAAGCCCTATTTTGTACGGGTTCCTAAATTAAAGGAATGAGTTTGAACCTGAAAAGAAAATATTAAAAGGATAATCAAAGAAATGAAAAGAAATAGTCTTATTTGTTTTGATATTTAGTCGGCTATGTCAATGTTTTTAGTTAACTACCATATAACTTATAGAATTACTAATTAAGACTTAATTTCTAAATATTTCATTGTTAAAGCATTAACTTAGCCGTTACGAAAACTTGCATTGAAAGTAGTTCTGTTATGTCAATATACCGACATAATAAGATATATTTTTGTATAGAAAACAATTTATTTTATTTGGGTGATAGATTTATAAGACCATAAAATTTCCCATTTGAACAAAGATACAAGACTTATATCTTAACTAGCTGTGTCCGCGACTTCGTCCGCGTGGAATTTAATAAAAACATTATTTTTCTAAAATAAAGTATTTTTTCTAAAATAAATGTAGCCCAAGTTACTCCTTATTATATCAGCTACCTGACAATAAATGTCCCATCAAAATCGGTCCAGCCGTTTTAGAGATTAGCCGGAACAGAGAAACAGACAGACAAAAAAAATCTAAGGTCATTTTCGTTATAGGTATCGTGTATATAACTATATGTAGTTGGACATTTTTTTTTATTTTCACTTTACAAACATACATTCACACACACAATTCAGGCCAATAAGAGACTGTTTATATAAAGTAATGTTAAATGTACTCTGTAGTATAAAATTTACTACACATTTTTCGATACATTCATTACATTTATATCAACGCGACGTCTAGCATTGTGGGTGTTCTTTTACTGCAAATAAATTACCATCGGTCGTAATAATGTTGTGTCCTTTAGTCATCTTATTCCATATAATATATTAAATTACGACATCAAAATCGATTGGCAATCTCGAAATCAGTACATTGTAATTTTAATTGCCTCCCCAAACGATTGTCTTTTAAAGAATTTTACGGCGAAACGATAAAAAGAATTTCACAAACGGAAGTGTAATCACACTGAGAGCTGAAAGCCTTTAACGTATTTTAAGTGCAGAATAAAATATAGACGAAAAATTCGTTTTTCTTTAGTAATACAATTCATATTTATTTTATAGTAAGAAAAAATGATGTTGGAAATGCAACCACCCACCACATACACCCAACAGTCACATACATAGTCCTGACCCCAAACTAAGATCGAGTCTTGTGTCGTGGGTATTAGATACTACGCGAGAGTCCCACAAACATCCACACCGGAAAAACATACCTGTGATTCACACAAATATTTGTTTCGCTGCGGGGATCGAACCTGCGGCCTCTCGTTACGCAACTGGCGCCAAACCAACTGTGCCACGGAAGCTGTCAAATTTGCCTTTATTAAACATCGATGGTGAAGAGAAACGAAATGACTGCGTCTTGCAAATCTTTTGTAATGGGTGATTTTTGTGAGCGGTGAGTAAAGCAACCTATTTTAATATGACGATGGTGCTGGCTGTTATATTAAGAAGAATATTATAAGGATTTGAATACAGGACGGAGTTGTCAACGGCTTATGTGAAGGTTGGCCGAATCGAAAGATTAGATTAAATATTGTAGGCATTTAAATATGCAATATGTATATTGTAGAGGGCCTTGTGATAATTTACATGATGTTGGAAACGAATAGAGAAAATATGATTGCACAACTATCGTATTATTTGGAGTTTTATAATTTATTTAAGTACATAGTCCAGATATCGATAGTTTTAAATATATCTTTCATATTATGTTTTATTGATATACCCAAATCAATTATATTTAAAATAATTAAGTATTTAAACCAGTTAAACTAGACAATTGATCACCTTTTTAAATTATTTAAATTTATAATAACGTTGGTGATTTATACATTACGTAAGTGTAAAATGTTTTAACAATATCTATTCAATGTCATAGTACTAAATACATACACCAAATAATAAATTGTAAAGCATATTTTTCAATAGAGTGGAGCGTTATCAAGTCAGTCACAAATTCAAACCACGTCGATACTTTGTTTGCGCAATAACCAATAACGGCACAAAAACTCCAGTGTATCAAATGCTTGATAAATGGAAAGTCACTTTTCAACGCTTTTCAAACACGGACCCGTCACGTCAAAGCGTGCCAATACGTTTCTGAGTGACAAATATTGAAACAAAAACGTGTGCATTGATTGTGTTTGCTATAACGTAGGTCCTCAAAGGCAATGTCGATTTGCAGCTGAATAGTCCTTTTTGACACTGTTTACTCTTGTTTGTTACGATTAAACGAATAAAACAGTGTTTTAACTGTCATACCCATCGGCGATGTAGAATATTTAGTGGCCATTATGAATTGAAACCGGTTTTAATAATTCATTTGAATAGTGCTTTCCCAATAGCTTGTATAAATTAATAAAGTATTATTGGTGGAAAAGTTGATGTTTATCTTTGTTCCAATTAAATTAGTTTCGATTTGATGTATAGACGTACGTTTATTTTATATGTATTGACACCATTTGCAAATTGTTGACAATTTATCATAATATAGGATTCGCATCGCCAAGATTATTTTAAAGGAGCGTGTACAGCCTTTGCACTTATTCATGTTAAATTCAGTAAGTGTAACTTTTTTAAATTAAGTTAAACTTCGCAAAACAACTCCATATTTCTCTTTTCCCCTAATTTATTTACCTACGCATCATAAATATGACATGTTATGTCGAGGGATCTACATTATAGGTTTTATTAAATATGTGCTTTCTCTTTTCTGCGCACCGATTCTTGCACAAATGTGACAGAGAGAAAACAACTTTGTCAGAAATGTTTGTGTTCCAGATGTAACGCTGCGAGAAATGGCTTTTGTAAAAATGCACCACACTTTATCATTGAACAGGCTTCGTATTGTGTTTTCTAGAGGCAAAGAAATATTCAGCTAAAGCATAATAGTTTTATTGTGTGACTGTAAATTAATGTTTCTTATGCCGAGGTTACTTGATGTTAATTTGTGCTGAACAGTGCTATCATCGAGACGGCTTTTGTTTACAGTGATATTAATTAGAGAAGAACTGAAGAAGAATATTTCTGGTTTATGGAAAAACTAGCGGCCCAGTTTCGCCCGGTAGTTGATATTTTTTGAGTCCAGTCATCTTTAGAAACATAGGACCTATTTAGCGAGATTCTTAATTTACATAATAAATTATTATTAATTATTTATAATATCTATTATTATTATTCTATTATTATTAAATAATAGAATAATAATAATAGAATTTACATAATTAAACAAAACATTAGTGTCGTATTTTCAGCTTCCCTCACCATTCCCTTAAGCTTGAAAGAGTATCGAATATATTTCAATTACTTACACATCTGATATCTCACGAGAACACTACATTTTGTCGGTATAAAAAGCCTATGTATTAATCTAAGGTGTCAGTTACGTTCATGCCAAATTTTATCAATTATTTATGACGATGGAGCTGGCTGTTATATTAAGAAGAATGTAGTGAAAATTTTATCACTATTGGTCTTGACCAATAGTGATAAAATTTTATAAAACCGCAAGCGGTTTGAGCATGAAGAAGTAAAAAATACACAGCTTTTCGCATTTATAATATTAGTAGGAAGTAGGCGCTGACACTTTTTGAGCCCAGTCCAGTTACATCCCGTCCTATCCCTACTTAATCTGTGCGATGACTCAAAGAACGCAATCTTGTCCCTTATACCCCGTTTCATTCGCCCTATAACTATATTATCTCCTAAGCTAACTCTATGGCTTGAAGAAGTAAAAAATATATATATTTGAATTCCTCATCTCACGGGAACCCAATTTATTTACAGATAAAAAGTAGCCTATATGTTAATCTAGGGTGTTAGCTACCTTCATACCAAATTACATAAAAATCGGCCTAGCCTTTTGAGCGTAAAGAAGTTTTTTTATTACTGCAATCAATAGTGAGACGAGCATGCCGCTCGCCTGATCGGAAGCAATACGACAAATAAACAGTAGAAAAACCAAACAACACCTTGAATTACAAAGCAATGCTTGGTATTCCAATGCGGTCGCCATCCTGGTACATAAGATATTAAGTCTCAATATGTCCAGTTGTTAATCTGGCTACAATTTCCTTCAAACCGATACACAACGGTACATTTAAAATGCTGTTTGACGGGAGAAATAGACATTGCGGTGGTACTTACCCAGATGGCCTCTCATATATAAAAGACCAACCACCTTAACACACAGTAATTTATGGTGTATAAAAATACTAACCATAAGATACCCAACTTGATTACTACACAAGTACACGGCGTATGTTTATGACGTAGTTGGTCTGGAATTTTTTGACTGTAATTCCATAATGATTAATTTATTTCTCCATTACCTCCTAGTTAGCTAATTGCGAGACTAAACAAAGTAACATCATCCCCGCGTGTAATAAATTAAAAGTTAATTGGATTGTGTGGCTCCGGAATTTTATCGGCCTTCCACATCACAGCTATAAGTGGTTTTATTTGATGTTGAGTCTATATTTAATTCGGGTTTGCGATAATTGAATCTCTAAAGCATATACATTTGAAATCTATTTCTACATATTTTAATTCACGCTTTTATTAGTTATTTTGCATTTTAGTTACTCATCTAGAAACAAAAATAACTGCATACTTTATTTTTCTAAAATTAACCCTAAATGGGTTAAGATAAGGGTTACCATTTTGTAGCACCGAACTGTCGGATCAATGCACAGCCGAAACTACTGGAGCTAGGACCGTGAAATTTTGCGCAGGGTTCCCATCGTCCTAGCACACTCTCTCGGAGTGTCCAGCCTGGGAAGTGGAGCGTGCAGCTCTCCGCGCAGCCATCGGAGTGGACCTCTCACTCTCGGCCGTGATTCCTTCCATGGTTGAGAGTAGGAGGTCATGGCAGGCCATGCTCACCTTCTGTGAGATCATCATCTCGCAGAAGGAGAGCGCGGAGCGGGATCGGGAGCAGAACGATCCCGCCCGCCGCCGCCAACCAAGAAGGAGGCGCCGGGTAAATGACAATGGCTGACCCGGCGCCCCGCCCTGCCTGTCGTAAAAGGCGACTAATAGGGGTCATCGGGGTCGCTAAGCACACAGCGGGGGCTGTGCGATCATGTCAGGAGTGGCTCCGAGATGGGCGGCAGAACGTGTGGCCTCGTATCTGTCGCGGACGAGCATCTCACCATGGGCGTCCGAAGTAGGGAAAGTGGGGGCATCTGCGCCCCCCCAAGCTGGGAGGAGCCATATTTGGCAGTGCGTCGGGTGGCACGGCGAGTTAAATGGGCGCCATTCGCCTGTCCACATCGCCTGTCATCCATTAAGCGCGAGACGGCCACCGAGAGGTTTTAGTCGGTATGCCGGCAAAAGATCTTCTTAGATCTCGGTAGGGACCCAGCCTGGATACAACATCTGCGCAGTGCGGACTACTGTCCCCGCGTCCCAGGCTGGAAGGCCGGAGACCCCGACATGCCCCTTCCGATCCACCCCCGAGTATCGGAAGGAAGGCTAAAAGAGCTTTACTCTCGTTAAAAAAAAAAGGGTTCCCATCGTGACCTAGGGTAGCACTAAGAAGGAAATTTTGAATATTCAACCCCTTAAGGGGGTGAAAAGGGTAAAAAACAGTTGTACGGGAAATCGAATTTAATTATTTAATCAAAAGCTTAAATAATTGCATACTAGATTTACCTAAAATTAACCCTAAACAGGTTAAAATAAGGTTTGAAATGTTATAGAACCCAACTGTCGCATCAACACACAGCCAACACTACTGAAACTATGAACTTGAAATTTTACACAGGGATTCCTACTGTGGTGTAGGGTAGCACTAAGAAAGTATTTTTGGAAATTCACCCCCCCCAAAGGGATGAAAAGGGTGAAATAGTGTTTTATGGTAATTCTTGGCACTTTTGTTTTATCATTACAAACAAATATAATTGCCTAATCTCTATTCTCAAAATTAACCCTAAGGGGTTTACAATAGGGGTTGAAATGTTGTATGCAACATCGAAACCGCTGAAGTTATTCATATGAACATTTCTATTTCACCACTTATTTTAAACGAAAAATAATGCTGTTAACCACTAATAGAAAAAAGCACTAAGGCGGTAAAATAAGGGATGACATTATATTATGTGAAAATCAGAACCACTGAAGCTGATTTATGTATATTATCAAAATTATTTTTCTGCAAACCTTTCGCAGAGCTTACAGTATAATGTTGTTGAAGCGATATAATGTATTGCTTTCACGTCCGTATTATTATAATATACACGCAGACGAAGTTGCGGACAAAAGCTAGTATTTAATAAAGAAGATGCTAAGGAAGGTCCATCTGGTTAAGTTTGCAGGAAATCTTTAGATGAAGGACAATGTGGAGATCCTTGGGGGAGGCCTATGTTCAGCAGTGGACTGCCTGCGGCTAAACAAAAAGAAAGAAGGAAGTTAACTAATAATTAGTTGTAGTGATAAATAAATAAATAAATTTTAAAATTTATATTTGTTATCAAAATAAACTAAAAGAAACTTTTGTTAGCTAACATTCCCACAATATTTCACTGCCAAAGATCCATTCCCGTGAGTGACAGCGTCTTGCTAAAAATAGATCATTTCACGTCATTTGATCTTGTACCGGTCGCAATCAATTACTGGCAGCCAGCAGTAGAACTCTCCAGGGTCCCATCTTTACTCAACCAAGTATCGGCTCCAAATCAAATAAGTGCTTACTACTTAGCTTTTAAAATTTTAACTTGGCTCTATTTCGTAGACGCCTACGCGGGCACGTACCTAAGTGCTACAAATTTTGTAGACTGACATTTCTAGAGATTTTTCTGTAATACATTTGTGGAGAAATATATTCAAATTTAACATATATATTTTAATCTTTAAAACAGAGTAGCCAATTTACTGAATAAAATTTGCTACAGTCAATTTATTTTTTTCATAAGCAGGCAATTTATGTGTAAATAAAATTTCAAAAACTTTTCTAAATGTTTCAATAAGGATGTGTTATTTAAAAAGGACATTATTTTTTTTTATTAACTATTTTCCAAACGATAGTAAATACAATATATTTTAATAGTGTCTGTATTTGAATTTTAGAGCCATAATTTTTCGTTCGCAGATTCTCACTAGACTTTTAGTTTATTCTATTTTCCGCATTAATTCCTATTCCTGAGACCTCAAGATTCACTAGGAGCAGTTGGCTTTACGGCAAGCCATCGAGAGTTCAAATCTACATAATCTCACTCTCTCGGAGCGTTAAATGTTCTAGGCTTTACTTGAGCTTATGTATTAACATAATGGGGTTATTTTACCGTTCATATCATATTTTGTATTTATTTTATGCTAGATCATGCTATTTTTACGTAAGCAGATGCAGTAGTTTTGATGTATGTATTAAAAGTATTTTATTTTCAATAAATGATCCCATGCTCATTTGGTCTTGCCTAGTAGTCATCTTCACACAACAACTGACAAGTCTTTTAGAACGGATTATGTAAACTTAAAGTTCAATCATACCAGGTGGGTCAAAACTACGAGCGAAAACGAAGCCAGGTTGTAGTTTTACGGCCGATGCCAATAATCTGTATCAGCCCATATACGTCCCACTGCAGGGCACGGGCCTACTCTACAATCGAGAATACGATTGAGAGTGGTTAGGCCATATAGTCCACCACGCTGGCCTAGTGCGGGTTGGCGGACTTACATACCATAGAAATTCTTATGAATCGCTATGGTATGCAGGTTTCCTCACGATGTTTTCCTTCACCGTTTTAGTGCGTGGTGATTGATTATCAATACACACATGACTCCTAAAAGTCAGAGGTGTGCCCTGGGATTCGAACCCGCGACCACCGTGAACATGTTGGCAGCCGCGTCTAGTCCGTTTACCAACAGGCCACCACGCACTCTCAAATTTTTTCGATTGATGCCAATAATAATCAATCGAAAAAATTTGATTGAATTCAATCTGGACTGTTTTCTACTTTTCGATTGGTCTCTTGTCATGTTGCTACAGTTTTTTCACTACTGAGATTGATTATTGGCATCTACATACTAGTATCAGAAAAAAGATTGAGCTGTCAATCTCAAACGGTAAATTTTGGATTGGGATTGTTTATTGGCAGCGGCTGTTAGTGACTGCAAACACAATGCAACAAAAATCGCAAAAGAAAAGCGAAGAATTCTTTGTAATTTTTTAAGTATCATCAGTTTGGGTGAAAAAAATAGGTTTTGCTAAAACAATAATTTAACAACCTATGTATAATTTCGTCTTTAGAAATAAAAGGATGTACATTATTATGTTTTAAAAATCTATGTGTAGGTACACCACCCAAATACAAAAAGATAATAAAATTAAATTTACGTTTTTTGTATCTGAGGTCACTAAAATTACCACTTGATTGCGTTTTCAATCGTAGCTTAGTCTGAATATACTCACTATAAGTTAATGTATTTTGGTGTAAGTATAGTAGACATAATACGTACATAGTAGGTTTTTATCGCTGTTTTTATATGATGATGAAGCTTGACTTTTGTAGACCCAAGGGACCAGAAATATTCCATATCCAATTCCACTTCATATCTACAAAAGTTTTTAAGAGAAGGGTTCTTGACAGACAGATAGACAATGAACCCCTCAAGGGTTATTTTCCTTATGACGCTAACGTTAAAAAAAACATGTGGAAATAGTTCCGTCTCGGGTCAAATAAAACTAAGATCGTTTGAATCTTCATATAATTTCTATATAGTTTCTTCTTATAAATTCGTCTTAATCTCGTCATCACTTCAGTCATCCATCGTCTTTCACACTGCTCCCTCTTATTCCGTATTTCCGTACTTCAACATCTTAATCATTCATTCTCTGACTCTTTTCATCTTAAGACTAATGAAGGTCATCTCTTTCACACCAACTACGTTCTATAACAATCGTTCATTTAACATTTCATTCTACTTATCTTCTTTTATTACATTTAAATCCTACATTCCTGAAAATTCTTGTTTAGTGACACCATTTTGTATGTTATTTTTTGTGACGGTGTCTTCAAATGAGACATCAGTACCCATGACCTAATTAAATCAAGTCTGATCGAGGCGTTCGACAATCTTATCTACTCATGGTGATGACGTCAGCAACATTACATTCACGTAACGATGTCGTAACAGTCCGCCCAAAAAAAGGCCAAATTAAGATACTTCGCGTGTGATAGTGCGATAATGGGCCGTTTCCTCCCACAATACAAATGCAACAGAAGGCTTAACCCGGTATTTCTTTAATTGTTTTGGAATGACGACTAAGCCAAAGACATCGATGTAAGCTTATACTGTGGATTTTTTAGACAAAGATTATTTTTATTCAGCCATTTTATTAAGGTGTGGTTATGATATATATTAGCATGACAAAGTCACAACAATAGCCAGTGTATTGCAGTTGAAGCATAGTAGCCCACACCAACCTCGTCGAAACCAGATTTACATATGAATAATAAAATGAAAACAAAAAAAAACCGCTTTAAATAAAAGTGACAATTGGTGGTCTTACCAGTATCGGCGATTTTTTCCAAACAAACTTTATTTTCCAATATCATGTGCGGTGATATAGGCAGATTCAAATATTTTACCGCCAGCGTATGTGTCTCCACGACGTCCTCATACGGTCTCATACGACCACACATGAACATTGGCAAAACCAAACAACACCCTGAATAACAAAGCAATGCTTGGCATTCCACTACGCTCGCCATCCTAAGACATAAGATGTTATGTATCTAGAAATACTATTTGTATTATCTTCGAAAACGTTACGCTTAATCCTACCATACAATACAATAACTCGCTTCCACACTTGTGAACATTCTGTATACGCACACGCTTGTGACACACAAAGCTGTGACAATTGTTAAAAGTATTTGTTTTACAAACAAGCACCGTTCGAAATTGGAGAATTAAGTTAGTAATGGAAAACGGCACGGCAGTCATTAAAATATAGGTTAAACCCATAAATCTAGTTGGCCACGCTCCATGATTTGTTTTTATTTCACGCGGTTATTTATGATATTTTTTTGTAATTATCAGAATTTTCAACACGATATTTAGTATGAAAACATTTGTTTAAAAATGTTTTTGTTTTTACAGAACGGGTAGAGAATGAGCGGCTCACCTGATTGTAAATTATCGCCGTTTGGGAGCTAACAGCAGGCATAAATTGGCCCTTTCCTGTAATGTTGGTCCCTCAGCTGTACCTATTGGTTCGGAAATGCACAATAAATTAGGATTAGAATCCTTAGCATTGCGTGCGTGCTCTCTTTTAGAAAGGTATGATACGAAAATACTTTTCTTATTGAGACCAAATTAAAGGCCGTGTGATTCTCAACTTAGTAAAGATCATTTGAGCAATAAGCAGTAATGAAACAAATTCGATATTCACGGTTCTGAACTAATTTCCGATCAAAATGTTCTCTATTTTCCAAATTCAAATGTTTTCTTATAATGTATTTCTCGACTTGGTAATTGAACTTACTCCCACACTGTGCACAGCTGAGTAGATACAATCCCAAAAGACTAATTTGGCGAACGAATATTGGACGTAGGCAGTAGGTATTAATATTTATTTTAAAAAATTGCGTGATTTACAGTTTAAGTATATAAGTATATCCTTTGAAAGACGTTTTCGCAAAATAAATCAAGATTATCAAGGACAGACTCTACATATTTACGTAGAAGTATTTGCTTGCGAATACTTAAAGCTAGTGCTTTTAATAATAAATGTTTATGACACATGTCTAGTTTAGCTGTCGGGTTTACAGTTTGATATAGTAGCTACTCGTATATTCACTTTTTAATGTATATTAAATCTCATATTAACTTGTGATATAAATTCTAGGGAATCTCTGATTTTAAGCCAAATTTAGACGAGAGGTTCGGTTTGAAGTGTTTCATGTATTTTTCAATTTGAATCACAGAATGTGTAGTTTCGAGCATCTTGACATATTTCCAATAATAGTTTAATATGATCCATACAACATTTTGTAGTTTTATTTCATTCTAGTTTCTTAAATATATATTATTAATTGTGCAATAATATTATCGTCGAGAATTTTTAGATGTCAAGTATCGAAAACGCAACTCATGGGCAATTAAAACACACGTTCAAAAGTAAGCCTAAGAACGATAGAAACTGGCCAATTCCCTTTACTTTTTTAATTCCATACGTACTTTAGGGATTATATCAAGGAAATATTAATTGAAAAGGGAATATCTTCAAAGTTAAATACCCACAGAAAACTTAAAATTACGGGTGGATTTACGTTTGACGATTTAGAGACAAAACGAGGCTGATTTCAAAAAGGATCTGTCAAAATCAGTAAAATAATCTTAAATCTACCATTAAACATTAATGCCTCTTTAAATATGTTCAAGAGGTTTCCAGGGCGATAAATATTAACTAAAGCCATTTGCCATCAAAGGGCGTGACGGAATGCTATCTCATCCGGGCCGTGAATGGGCTTGACGGCGCCTTTCTCAAGATCTGTCGCCGTACTTACATGAACAAGTTTCTCAGCGTTCATCTGCAGAGTTTCTATGTTTGAAACTGTTTATTTTCATACGAGCCAGCGTGTTTCAATTCATGTAATAGTGATTTTGTAGATAGTTGTAGTAGTTGTAGATAGTACGATGTGAATGGTTCGGTTCGATCTTTGTAGTAAAATTAATGCACAAAATATATCGTGTAGTAACTGAGTACGTTCATCCATATATCATTTGCATACAAATGTGGGTGTTGATAAAAAGTTATGAATTGAGTAGCCGAAGAAAGGACCAAAGCTCACAGCTTATAAATTACTGTATGTAATGTATCTATATTAATGTACTTATATATAATTATATTCCTTAAAAAAACTTCGCTAAATCACCACTCTGGGTCTTGGAAGCACAAAGTTAACCACTCAGTACTCCGTCACTAAGTAATAAAAGCATACATTGAATTTCCCCTACTCTCCACAAGTCGTAAAATACTGAAAAGAATGCCAGTCGCTTCCTCTTGAAAATTTTTATTCGAGTTGTACGAGAGCCCCGATTGTTCCACAGAGCATGACTTCCCTCTGAATAAATTAAAATCACAAGTTTTAATACGCTTTATACTTTCCCAGGGTTATTTGTCATGGAACTTGGTAGAATTATGAGTAAATTGAACTTCATTTGGTCATAAAAACTTCAGAGTAAAGACTTAGAAACATTCCCATCTAAATCCCTTAAAAGACAGATATTTTATTTATTAATTAGACATACCATATTTGTGGTCTAGACCATCTTTAAATAGACCACAAATATAATATAACGAACCGCTGTTTCATAGATGACATTTAATAAATGCTACGTCGCCAATTTTCGCTTGCTAGTGACATCGCCAGCAACTTAATAATCTGAAGCTTCCTTTTCATCATCCGTTGGCAAAGCTTTGGATCGCACCTACAATTTCAATTAATGTAGGTGTTTATGTGTTAGATCTCAGAAAATTACTAAATGAATTTAAATACAAACTTTTTTTAAATCTCTGTTATCTTACAGCATATTATATTTTAAATTTGTAAAACATAAGTATTAACGTAAGTATAAGTAATAACTTACAATTATAATATTATTGGTGTAAAAATTATTTAATATATTGCAATTATATGTTAAATTGATTAATGTCGGACGCCCGCCAACAAGGTGGACGCAGTATGCAGGCCGCTTCCAACAGGTCAATGTGGAGATCCTTGGGGGAGGCCTATGTTCAGCAGTGAACTTCCTGTGGCTGAGATGATGATGATGATGATGAAAAAGGCAACAAAACAAAACAAAAATGTTTATGTTTAAAGAATCTTTAAGTTTTTTGTACAACGAGTCTAACATTATACGACTGCAGTTTGCTTCTGATGAAAAATACATTTTAATAAATATTTTTAAGAAAGTTCTAAAACTTACGAGAAAGATAATATGGATTCAAATAGTAATTCCATTACAAAGTGGCACAAAATTATCTGATCCAACGGATTCCGAATACATTTCACGACTCAGCCAACTTATACGGCTTAAGGGGTTTTATATGAAATATTCAATCATTCCGCCATTTTAATATTTAACTGCGCTTTCTACGAATCCTGTTATTCTACATTGGCTTACATGTGAGTTTTAATACAATGTAGGGACGTAGTCTAGAGCCACTCTGGATTGCAAGCTATAACAAGTTTTGTAATTTGACTTTAAAATAGACAGATTAAATTTTTCATCTTACGAGAAAATTAGAATTTAAATATTAATTTGAAACAATTGTACGTCTCTATATTGAGATGGCGTAACCAACAGAAACTCGTTCGAAAACCAAATAGTGTTTTAGTTAAAGACCACGCAAAATCCTGGGTCCGGTTAGTTGGGTTTTTACGGATTAATTTCTGTTTCATGAGGATAATGAAGTATGGAAAGTTATACGGTCACATCGCCGACTGTATGTTCGTCTGTATGACAAGAAAGTCAGAACCGCATGGACATACACCGTTTTATTTATATACAGTTTTAAAATCTATTATTATTTATTATTTAATACTTTAAACCATTAAAAAGACAACAACATAATAATAATAGAAATAGGCTTAAATACACATTATCGGTAGTACAAGTGGCGGTCTTATCGCTAACGACGGCGACCTCTTCGAGACAACTTATTTTAGTTTTAAAGTATTTTGTGCCTTTTAAATTAATTCAGGATTGAGTGTGAAGATGACAAAACATACGATAACTAAAATAGGTTTTAAATCTCTATGAATAAGACTGATGAGTTTTAAAATTGTATTTTACCATATTAGTACTGTTTCATTAAACGGTCATTTTCAAACAATGTGATCCTTATTAAATACTTCGAAATGAATTTATTTAATTGAAATTTGAAGAACGCGTCGTAATCACTTAAATAAATTTATTACCCTATAGCTATGAAATGAGCTGAATTTGACAGCCATCGTGGCGCTGCAGTACAGACACTGGCTGTGTATAAAATGTTAGCGGGATCAATTTTATAACGTCACACGCATTTGCTATCTCAGATATAAAACTAATTGTGTGTAACTATAAGTTTTCCGCGACTGATTCCAACCACAGGAATCGAAATTTTTCCAGAATAATAAGAAACCTATATCACTCCTCGACCGAAAAACGTTTTACGTGCAAAGAGCCACGTCTATTCCTGGCTCCGTCCCTTGGTTAAATGACGAAAAACTAAGGAATGTGACACATCATATACTTTTTCCTAACATGAACCAATAAAACTTACTGAATAACAAAAAATATAACATACACAACAAAAAGCTATTATTACATTCCGAAAACAAATTATGCAATCAATCTCACGGATTTACTTAATCCGTAACACAAAGTCTAGGCCACGAATAGCTATTGGGAATGCGATAGAGCGACGCGACGGTTCGGAACTGTACCGAATTGTTCGCGGCCAACGGTGCGTGGGAACTTGGGTCTAGTCGGCCCTCGCTACATCGTTCATTAAGTGGGAGACAAAGCAACCACTTGGGGTCGGACTGTCCACCAACACCAATTAATAGCCCAGGACAAGACAAATGGCGACGGGTTGGATCGCACCAGATTATCAAGTTGGCAGAATCATTTGGAAATTATTAACGCCAGATCCCTGCGGCGTGTTTGTTCTCTGAACAAATTGGAACTATCATGCCGTCCAAATTGTATTATTAAGTGATTTATATCAATTTCAGGGTTTGTTAGATTCATCTTTTACCGTATGTTACTATTTTCCATCCCATGGCTGTCTGTAAAACATTGCTACAGAGCGATAAGTCTGCCAATTGTACTTTTTTTGTTAAATGTTGTTGTGGTTTAGTTAAAAATTGTGTATTATAAAGATTTAAACAAATACATCAATAAATATATATACTTTAATATGTGAAATAAATTAATTCTAATTATGATTAAAAAGGTGTTACAGTCGCTAATGAATTCTCTCTGTGCCTACCAGAATAATCGTAGTTCTGCCTACATAATATCAGCTCAGGCTAACTTACTGTATTGTATACGGCTGCCTATCATATCATATGCTTGTGTTTCTTTAATATTGCTATTTATTTAGGGGGCTCTCTCCAATCGTTAACTCAGTGCTGAGTATCGTGACCCCTCCATTATGAAATTTCAAGTATCTTCATGCACCAAGCATCGCGGTCTTGTGCCAGTCAATGCTCTATGCATCTCCATTTTCTGCACAATGAGGTCCTTCCAAACCATAGGGAGTAAACGAGCATTTAAAAATCTACGTGTAAATATAAGTTTGGATAAAATAATCATATTATTTTACATGTTAGTCGGATGTCTGATACAATCTATTGAAATTTCTTAACTGAATAAACTGTCAGTCTATATAACGACGAAGGAACTGCATTTGAACTTGGCCTGAGTACTACTGCTCTTGAACGACGCGAGATGAAATCCAACGAGAGTGTTTGGTAAACAAATGAATTCTCGGCTGCCCCGTATCAATACTGTTTTAAACAAAATTTCAATAGAGAGCGCACAAGTATTGATATTTATATTAAACATGGATTATATATTTCAAAAATGTTTTGGACGTTTTAATGCAGGTTAATCATAAATAAACAGTTATTTCATAAATAAACAGTTATTTCATGGTCAAACTATTGGATGAATTTTGACGAGATTCAGTATGAAGGTAGCTGACACACAGGATTAACAACTTTTTATCCTGACATAATATAGTGTTCCCATTGGATGTGCACGGTATTGAAATACTTGATACTGATACAAACTCAAAGGAATTTGGTGGGATCTTTAGAATCCAGTAGTAATGTTAAATGTATGATTAGAATCTGCATTATTAGTTATATAGGACGTATATGGACTGATACTGCAAGGCACGAGCCTCCACTACAACCGAGAGTACGTTTGAAAGTGTTTAGGCCATATAGTTCACAACGCTGGCCTAGTGCGGGCTTGGACTTCACATACCATAGAAATTCTTACAAATTCGCTATAGTATGCAATGTTTCCTCGTGGTGTTTTCCTTCACTGGTAAAGTACCGTTAAAGTTATTATAATTATAGTATATTATATAGTAAGTTAGTAGTATTTTTAAACCCTTCAGGCGAAATAATTCCTACGTTTCTACAGTGGAATGGACTCAAAAATACCTGCAGCCAGATGGAGTCGGGCCGGGATACTAGTTATAATATAATTTTGGTATGTTGCCTTCAGTTCCGTGATATAAATGGATCACGAATAACTTATTGGGCATCGCTTGCGAACTAGAAGCTTTAAAATATTCAACATACAAGCCGCTTATTAGAAAATCATATTTTTGCTACATTTTTAACATCCTCCGTGGCGCAGTCGGTTTAACGCCGCAAGTGAAACGAGTGGCCGTGGGTTCGCTCCCCGCACCGAGAGAAATGTTTGTGCGGGCCACACATATTTCTTTCGGGTCTGGGTGTTTGTGACACCGAAAAGTCTCTCGTAGTTCCTGATACCCACGACACAAGACTCGATCTTAGTTTGTAGTCAGGACTATGCATGTGACTGTTGGGTGTTATTATTATTACTATTATATTATTATATGTTGTGTTTCTTCAATTAGAACAATTATATTCATAACTAAGCGGCCGACATTCTAGAAAAATATTAATAATCAATAAAAACATCTTTATGCAACTTTGTCGATTAAAGAGCATAGTTTTGATAATAATTTAAAAAAAAACTTCACTTCGGAGTGAAGTGGACAATAATTAATTCCAGCTCCGCCTAATAATTTAACAATCTGATTTATTTCTTTGCGGGTTAAATACAAGTTAGACATTCCCGGGTACTCGCTGAGCGTCAATGCTCGGTGTCAGCAAAATGCATGCCACTGTTGATCCTAGCCTGCAGGTGTTGCAGTGGCAGGTGTGAGGGCGCGACAGTCTAGGTGAGCAAATTTTATGAATGGCAAAATAATTGAATAAAATGGAATAAAATTAACATGTCAGTTAATTATCAAGACTACGGTTTTTTAACTAATAACTAAACTAATAACTAATTCCCAGAAACAAACTTGTCGGTTTTTTTATGTAAATATAGTGCAAAAATGTAAATACTTATGTAAGACGCCTTGCAAAAGTGTTTTGACAACATTTAACCAAATTTTAATCGAATAACGTAATAACATGAAATAATATTGATGATTCAAACGCAATTTGTAGCATCTGTTCATGTTTTTTGGAGCAACACTTGCTATTTTATCGGGAACTAATAAACCCGTTGAAATATAATATTACTCGTGCTATTCGTTTATTTTCGGCTATTTTTAACTAACGCTGCCAGATGTTTACAAGTTTCCGCGTAGGGGCGCCTCCAGCCCGATTTGTGTGGTTAGTAAACAAGTATAAATCAATTTATTCTTTTGAAATAAGCATTTTTCACAGTCGCTTAGATTTTGAATATTTCACCCTTTAACAATAACATTATTGTAATGGTGATTATGATTTATTGATTGATAAATCGATACTGACGTAATTACCTACGTGTTTTAGTAAAAAAATATTTTTTGCTGAAACATAATTTGGACGTCATATGGTTTTCTGTTAGACTTTCCTTGAGGGATAAGATCGCCATTTGTACTTTTTTTTGTTATTTCTGTATACCGGGTATCTCAAGACTGCTACCGAAAACGAAGCCGGGTGGTAGTTTTAGTGACTACAAACACATTGCAACTAAAAATTTCGCAAAGAAACGCGACAATTATTTTTTATGATTTTTTAAATATCGTCATTTTTGGGTGGTAAATCCATAGTTTTTGCTAAAATAATAATTTAAACACTTTTATACTTAGATTATTTATAAAAAAAGGGTTTACACTATTATTTTAGGAAAAAATGTATTTACCACCCAAATATGGTCATAGGAAAAAATTAACAAAAAAAAATTGTCGCTTTTTTTCCAACTTTTTCTGTTGCATTGTGTCTGAAGTCGCTTAAACTACCACCCGGCTTCGTTTTCGGTAGCAGTCTTGATATACCCTGTATAATAAAGTTTAATTTTCGTATACGAAATAATATTTGCTCTTTATTACAAATAAATAATAAGCTAGAGTCAACATCATATTTTATGGCTGTATTTTATTCATCTGTTCTGTGGATGGAACAAACTGGTCAATATTGTACGGAATAACTCGTTCCATCAACCCCCATTAGACCACTAGGGCCAAATTTTGTTATTAACAAGCCCAGGGCCAAAACAGTTGTTATTTTCTCTTTTCATAATTATTTTATGAGAAAGGCGACACAGGGGTAACGCCCCTCTTTAAAAACGATGTTGGACGTCCGGAGTAGATATAATATTTCCACTATATTCTTTATTCTACTTATTTTTCTCTAAACTTAGTCTATGGTTGCGACGTACGATAGAGGAATCCAACATTTTGTGGAGTATCTAGGGACATTAGTAAAGTTTTACGCATGTCGTCCGAACATTCTAATATCTATGACAGTTTGAAAATATACTCTTTGTTTAGTTGCATTTGCAGACCTATATATAAAAAGAGAATAGGACTGTCCGTCATGTTTATGAGTTTTTGAATTAAGCTATTCACACATAGGCCTTGGCTCAATGCCTGGGCAAATTTGAAAGGAGATAATATTCGCTCGCAATCAGACAGCTACGACTACATGTTTATCTCCATTAGTATCATAGAAAATAAGAGCTTTAGGTAAAGACAACAACAGAAGATTTACTGTTTTATGTCGCGTCGTTACGTCTTCACTATGGGCCTGATTTTCCCCCGAAATTTGGTAAATGTATTTCGTTTATCCTCTAACATCAGCCAAATATTTTTTGACAATTCTAAATACTTCAACTCGTTACGAAACAACAACAAGGGAAAAATGGCGTCCGTTTTTAGAAATACTTTATTTTTCCATCCTTTTTACTGTGAAATATTGTAATTTAGTTCTTTATTATTCTTCGAACGCTTGCGCCTTCGATTATTGTATGAAAATTTAATCAAAACCAACCCGCGTTGACACGCTGTAATGAACTGCCCCGTTCTACTCGTAGAAAATTGTAAAAGGTTGATTATGAAGAAGAAAATTCATATAAATAACATTTTATTTATTGACTGCCTCGGTGGTGTAGTTGTACTAGGGTAGGGTTATAAAGCTGTGGTCTCGGGTTCAAATCCCGGGTTTGCAAAGATATAGTGGATTTTTCTATTAATTATCAGCCCAGAGTCAAGAAATTGTGCCCGATATGGCGATATGCTCGCCACCTATCACATCGTGGGACTGAAAATACAAGGCGAAATGTGGGTGTTCTGGAACCTCTGCCTACCCCTTCTGAGAAAAAGGCGTGAGTTTATGTATGTTATTTATGTTTCGTGACAGAGGATACACTTTGGGACTGAAAGCATCCTAAGCGATTATTTTAGTACTGGGCGACAACATTTGCTAGTGTAATGGATTATGAACGTCATCGCGATGTTTCTCGCCAAATCATAAAAGCAAATTAGTTTCATAAAAAATATTTTTATGACCAACAGATGTTTACATATATCAATACCATTATTACAACCACTTGCAATTATAGAAAATTTTAGTTATTTCTAATATACATATTATTCTTAAATCTTTATAAATATATCCTCACGAACTTATTTATTGTAGTCTACTTTCACTATTTACTACAAAAATGATCCTATTACACATTCTTTTTACGCCTTTACCAAAATATTTCATCTCAAAAAACACAGGAAAAAAGTAAATAAGCAATTTATAAGAAATATTCATACGTCAAAGTTCAGTAATATTGTGAGCTACGCCGATAATAAGATCATTATGGCGACATCGCCGATAGCCATTTTCGTGTTTGCTGGGTTATTAAGTTTCACTGAGCAAATGGTTTGATTAATATAATATCAGTTTATTTTGATATATTGGTATAGTTTAGTGTCAACCATTAAGTCAAGTTTTGGGTTGAAATCCCATCAGGTTTTCAATTCAAATACTAGGTCGGCTAATCTACCTAGAGTAAAATCCTCTATTAGAAAGACTCAGCTTCTACCACAAGCCGAATCTCATCGCTCCAAATATAAAATATATCTCACGCCTGCCAACGACAGAGGCGAAGTGAAAGAATACAGACAAAAAAGTGTTAATTTTTATCAATACAGTATTGATAGTTAATTACTACGCAAAAACACGGTGAAGGAAAACGTCGTGAGAAAACATGCATACTATAGCGATTTATAATTTTTTCTATGGCGTATAAAGTCCGCCAATCTGCATTAGGCCTGCGTGGTGGTCTGTATGGCTAATCACTCTCAATAGTAATCTCGATTATAGAATAGGTCCATGCCCAACAGTGGGACTTATGTGGGTTAATGCAGCTAATGTTCCTAATTAGACGATGCATATGCACTTTAATAAACAGAGAGTAAATTCTAAAAAAGTAAAACGCAAACATTCACAAAGTCCTTTTAGCGACAGAAGCGAAAAGTGATTTAAATAATTATCTAAATGAACTCTTAATTCATTTATAATTCATCCTTAGAAATATTTAATTTAATCAAAAACGCCGTGATTAAGCCTCGTTGCTGGAGACGGTTCCAATCTTCGCAAACTCATTTTTATATTCCAACTTTTCTTTTCTTTTGAATTTTCACGAACACGTTTATCTATATTTTCATTTCTTGCAGACACTTTGGTAAGTTGAGGCATTTTTGTTTCGTGTTGATGCATTTATCTTCATCAGTTTATTGTTAAGGCAACAACTTTTTTTATGGCTATGAGTAGCGAGACGAGCTTGTCGTTCGCGTGATGGTAAGCGATACGACCGCTCATGAACAGTAGCAAAACCAAACAACACCTTGAATTACAAAGCAATGTTTGGCATTTAACTGAGCTTGGTCCCCTGAGGCATAAGATGTTAAGTCTCAATATGTCTAGTAGTTACTCTGGCTGCAATTTCCTTCAATCCGAAACATAACAGTGCATTTAAACTTTTGTTTGGCATGGTGGCCTGTTGGTAATCGGACTAGACGCGGCTGCCAACATGTTCACGGCGGTCGCGGGTTCGAATCCCAGGGCACACCTCTGACTTTTCGGAGTCATGTGTGTATTGATAGTCAATCACCACGCACTAAAACGGCGAAGGAAAACATCGTGAGGAAACCTGCATACCATAGCGATTCATAAGAATTTCTATGATATGTAAGTCCGCCAACCCGCACTAGGCCAGTGTGGTGGACTATATTTTTTTTTTTTTTTTTTTTTTTTATTGCAATGAATGACGAGACGAGCAAGCCGTTCGCCTGATGGTAAGCGATACGACCGCTCATAAACAGAAGCAACATTCCACTGCGCTCGTCATCCTGAGACATAACATACATACATACATTGGCGGGAGAAATAGATATACCCAGGTGGCCATAGATATACCAGTAAAACTGATATGAATCGGGAAAATAGTGTCATTAAAGATATGTTTAACGATTTAATCGTTTATTTTTAATTTTGATTTAGTTTCAAATAAGTATTTTTTTTATCAATTTTTATAATAATGTTTATAGTTTTTAGTAATGCTAACCGTGATTTCTACCATAAATAACTTCAGCATTTATGAACTGTTATTTACATACCTTTTATTTTTATAATTATTTCCTACATCATATACATTTTTAATATGAATGATTTCAAACTTCGTATTCAATCCGATGTTACTAATTTCTCTCAACATGTGAGTGCAAGACTAATGTGACAAAGGTCCAGCATAATTTATATTAATCAAATTAATTAAAACGAAGCATTTCCAGAATGCGAAGCGCTGAAAATAGGACGCACTGTTCAACGTAGATACAAAAATATTATGTTGATTCCGCTATGGTTATTAATATCATATTTAATGAAAAATTCAGTGAAATTAATTCGTTATCGTCTCAGTAATATATTTATAGTCATAAATTTACATGTAGCGTGAATTGACTGAAGAATCAGGGACGAGTCGTAAATAAAACAACTAGGCTAAATTTAAATGTATGACCGAGTTGATACCACGCATTACTAAAAATATCCCAAGATTAGAATTAGGCTGGGGTGTTCAGTTATCCGAAATGACTGACAGCTTTTCAAGCTCTATAGAATGGGCGTACCTACTTTCACTGAGACAAGGTGGAATGTATCCCTACCATTTATCATGACTGATTTTTCAAATTTTATTTTGTGACAAAAGTGTAAGTAAGTAACAGAAGATTGTTTAGAAAAGTAGTAGGATATTATAGAAATAGAGCAGGAAAAAATCAATTAATAAACTAATTAAGCTTCTACTACTTGTCTCGTATTTTTACTTTTGATCCAACTATATGCAAATGTTTGTTCCATGCCCAGTACAACGAATATGCAACTAAAATTTAAAAAAATCGATCAATATATAAGCTCCTTCCACATCGCAATACGTAAATCCAGAATTTCTTTCAAAACTATGTTGAAACTATCTAGTTAGTTCTAATAATAAATAAACTGATCCGAAACCTTATTAAATACTTAAGAAACTTCGGTTTCATCGGACGGGGAATGCTTTCAACTTAGCTATTTAAATTATCTTTTAGTATCAAGCTTTGGCCGCAGGCATTACAGACGAGCCAGGATAACTCTGATGTATACGTATATTATTCTTATACATTTCAACATTTTTAAGATTCTAAATTTAATTTTTGACGCGATGGAATAATATTGCATCCACAATTGCACCAATAAACGTATGTACATGAAGGCATATTGTCTTAGTGTAACGCATACTGAAAAATATGCTTTTTGTGCTCTCTTGTATGTAATATTAAGTAAGCTCAAGTGGTTACCTATTCGGCTTCGTCGGAATACTCACATTCTCTCTCTTCTTTATAATATTTTGTTTAATCCTCTCACCCCATCTTATCTTAAAGAACGATTCATTTTTCTTCATAACTCCCATTCGAGATCCTTGAGGTCGTCTGAGAATCTTAAGCTGAGAATGCCTGTGCATACCACGACAGCAATGGATAATTCTTATACTGTCAAAGCAGTTCGGTTGTGGAACGCGCTTCCTGTTGTGGTGAGGCAGGCGCAAACGCTGTCGTCATTTAAAAAACTGATTAAAGAGCACTACCTTTCCCTTTAAAGCAGACTTCACTATTACTTCTTTTCATTAAATCATTTGGAAACTGTAGTATATTATAATTTATGTATGATTTTGTATTATTTATTTGTATGTATGTATGTATGTATGTATGTATGTATGTATATATATATATTATATATATAAATATATATATATATATATATATATATATATATATATATATATATATATATATATATATGTATTTTTATGGATATGTATATGTATATTAGTAGTTATGTTTAATTAGTATTATTTAGCTTTAAGTAATTCTTTATTTGTTACACTGCCCTCTCTCCCTCTCCTTCATTTAAATCCATCCCATGGTTGTCTGTAAGATATTGCTGTTGAGCGATAAGACCGCCATTTGTACTCTTTGTTATTATTATTTCTGTTTGTTTGTATTGTTAAGTTTGTGTACAATAAAGATTTAAATAAATAAATAAATAAATAATATTATTGTATTATATATTTTGTAACAGATGAGAAATAAGTAAACTATTTTCCATTATTTTAGTAATTATATTTTTAATAAAATATAGATTAATAAGTACCCACGTGCACCAGTAATCACCACGCACAACATCTTGAGAAAACAAACCTACACACCATAGCAATTTATAAAAAATTCTATGGTATGTTAAGTTTGCCAAACCGTACTAGGTCAGCATAGTGCGGGTTAGTAGACTTCACATACCATATAGATTCTTACAAATAGCTATGGAGTGCAAAGTTTCCTTTCGACGTTTTCATTCACCTACCGTTACAGGACTATGTGGCCTAACCCTTCTCAGCTGTACTTTAGATTGTAGAGGACACCCGTGCCCTGCAGTGGGACGTATATGGGCTGAAAGGCTTTCTAAAACGTCGATTTTGTAAGTTAATCGTATTCACAGGTACGACAAGTAACTACAATGCACCGTGCAGTGAGATGGAATATCAACAAACTTGACATATTTATTCGCTTCCAACAGGTCATTGTGGCGATCCTTGGGGGACGCCTATGTTCAGCAGTGGACTTCCTGTGGCTGATATGATGATGATGATGATGAGATATTTATGTATTACGAGAGCGTTTTCGTTCTCATAAACACAAGACCTGAAACAAGTACGAGGATTATTTCATTCATTCATTCATCAAGGTCATTATTTTTTTACAGTAATCATCACGTGGCTTTTCATTAAATGGTGAATAACTAAATATTAAGGTATCTTTGAATTTTGCCACCGTCTTTGTCATGTCATGCTTTTATGAAAACAGATTTCCCAAACCGCATTTTTATTTAAATAAATGTTATTACACCAAGAATATGGTAACGCTCACAAATTTTACGGGTTTCCGAAGCCTGGCGCGGCGCGGCGGTGCGAATTTCCTATATTTTGTCAATTCGAACGCGGGATGGCTTTGCCAAATGGAATTTAGAATAATCTTTAGATTTTCTTGTAAACGCTGTGAATTTCATACTAGTCTGTCAATTTGAAGAAGTTATCGCTGTTCGATGCATTTGTATACTTTGGTTTGACTAGTTGAGATAATTTAACGCTTCGAAAACATACATATGTACATACATAAGAATTTTCCAAAAGAGGTACGCAGAGGTGCCAGGTGTCATACTTTACCCAACTGGGGATTCGAACGCGCAATCTTAGCCTTGAAACCGTACCATAGTACAACAACACCAACGCTTTGAATAGATAGGAATAAATTATTAAGCAACTACTAAATGCTATTGCAAGATTGTACTCTACTTATTATCATATTTATGCAATTTGACCAGAACAGGAAGAAAAAGAAGTAGAGAAGAAGAAAGTTGAGAGAAAAAACGATTTCATTAATTCTTGCTATGTGCTCATCTTCATCATTATCTTTGCAGTTCACAAGATCTGTTAATCTCGAATTAAGGCTTATAAAGCGACCCATGAGATGCCATCTGCATCCAAAGATCGTCGGCGACCCTATAACATTTTCTAAATATATCCTTTAACATGTTCGTAAGCTGGCAAATCATTCAAGATTAAATTACTTAAAAGATTTAATATTAAGTTTCACTGATATTTAGCTAATAATGTTTGCAGTTTTCGAGAAACTCTATCGTCGCCTTCCACATTTTAATCAAAGTTGCTTAATAGGCTATTTATGTCCTAAGTACCCAAACAAAAATTACAAGTATGGCTGTAAAATAAAGCAAGTACTGAGTCCATGATTTTGTATGTGTACAAGTTTTAATTACATTTGCCTGTATACAGCATTATAAATTGTTATTTATTTAGTGTTTCGGTGAGAGGAAAGCCTTTTATAGCGTTGGTAATAAAGCATTTATGTTTGCATTAACTGAGGTGTTATATGGTTATAAATAGTATTCTACGGAAATGTTTCAAGCCATAGACGAAGGTAATTTATAGTTTATTAGATTAATTAAACCTTTGATTTTTAGATTGTAATGGTTCATAGAAAGTATCGCTTATAAAAATCTTGAATTTAAGAACAACATCAAAATTGCATGTAAAAAGACAGAGATATTAATATTTTTAATAGTGCGGTAGGGACATTCGTTGTCATTGTTGTTTGATATTGCTATGAAAATGTGATACTTATTCTATTCTATGATTCTATTCAATGATAATGATGTTCGATGAAAGCAAAAAAAGTTACATTTTATGGTGTTAGGCTAAATAAAAACTGGAGGAATCATTTTCACTATTAATAAATCTTTCATAAGCCACAAAGAAAATAAAAAGCATGTAACATTCAAGCCGAGAAAGTAGCAATTTGTTTTTCTTGTAGCAACAGGTCTGTTACCTGCAAATGAAATCTGAATACATTTGGGGGAAAATGTTGTTGGAATTATTCAACATCTGATAAATCATATCATTTTCGTAGAATCTGGCAGGATAAGATCGGCTCAGTGGTTTGCGATTGAACATATAAATCCATCAATGGGCTTTTAATCTATATCTATACTGATAACATAAAGGGGAAAGATTTTATTCTTTGCATTGAATAGGCTCTGAATCTAATGAAACGATTTGAAAAACTCTTTCAACATTAGAATCCTACATCATCCCTGATGAACATAGGCGATAGAATATTTTCAAAAAATAAAACGTGCAACAGGTGGAGCCAGGTCGAGCAGTCGTTAAAAATAATGGAGATGGTTTATCAAACACCATGGTTGAACTTGTATAGAAAATTCAAAAGCTGTAATTTTAACTCAACAAACATGACTTATTTTTGACAGCCTCCATGCCATTGTCAGCTAGACGCCGCCTGTGAAAAGAGAGGCAGCGGGTTTTATCCACGTACCGAGAAAAATGATTGTTTTCACAAATATTTATTTCGGGTCTGGGTGTTTGTGAGACCGAAAAGTCTCCCGTAATTCCTGATACGACACAAAACTGGATCTTATTGTGAGGTCCGGAGTATGTATGTGAATTTTTATTTTTAGTTATAGATACTATTATTATTTTGTGTTAAAATGCATTTAAACATGTATTTCAATAATTCATGCTAGACTATTAAATTATTAACTAACTATTAACTTTTTTACTAAAATTAATTATATACAATGTTAGCCTACCATTATTTTAAGTGGAGATTGAACAATATGTTTGGTGATGTATATTGCGGAGATTCGTCTTGCAATTTTATGATTAGCCGGCCTGACGTCAAGCCGTAAAAATATAATGCTTGTATAAAAATATTTTTTGCGCTGTAGATATTCTACTCAACAAATTGCGCTTGTCTATGATATTTATAGAGGGTCTACATAAATCGTAGTCTTAGTATGCGTAATTTAAGCAGATAATAAAAAAATCTAAACGCTGTGGACGTTAATATGTGTATTTCATACACTTCTAGTCGATTATAACACCATACACAATGTCCTTGGTTCGATGGAATAATCATAAAATTCCTGAGTCAAAATATGCTAAAAATCTTTATTTGTGTTAATAGCAATAGGTATATTTCCTTTCATATGGTTCGCACACTCCTTTATGTAACAGTGTTATATACATAAATAAAAAAAAAATAACATGAATGTTGTCATTTTTCTACCTATCACCGGACTTAGGGGCAGTAAAAACGTTACAAATATAATTAAAATTAAAAGCGTCACTGCTATTTCACCCTTTCATATAAGATTCATTACTGTCCTCTTTACATTTTTGGGGTAAAGGGCAGGGATTAATTTTATATGTCATAACCAACAATACAAAAAAAATAAAAATAAAAATTGTTGAAGAAGTGCAATAACGGGTTCTCTATTAAAATAAAAAATATTATTCCTGAAGATTTTCCTTTCATTTATTAATGGCGAGACGAGTAAGCCATTCGTCAGGTTGGAAGCAATACGACAGCTCACAAAGCAATATGACAGTAGCAAAACCAAACAATACCTTGAATTACCAAGCAATGCTTGGTACTCCACAGCGCTCGCCATCCCGAGATATAAGACGTTAAGTCTCAATATTTCCAGTAGTTATTTTGGCTACAATGTCATTCAAACCGAAACACAATAATGCATTTATACTGCTGTTTAGTGGGAGAAATAGACATTGTGGTGGTACCTACCCAGGTGGCCTCTTACATATGACAGACCTACCACCAAGTAAAGTTCAGTTATAGCGAAAGAGACATTCCATAAATAAAATAATTTTTAAAACTATTTATGGATAAAATGTCTGAACATGTCCCACTGCAGGGCACGGGCCTACTTTACAATCGTAAGTACGATTGAGAGTGGTTAGGCCATATAGTCCACCACGCTGGCCTAGTGCGGGTTGGCACTGAACATGTCCATGGCCTAAGACAAATAGTTTTAATACCACAATACTTGTAAAACAACAAGTGGGTGTCGTAAATGTAAATGACCATAACCGTCTATAAGCTTCCAAGAAAATTGGAATAGTAGGTGCTTCCAGCCTTTTGTGGAAGCGATGTTAGTTAGTTAAGGCTAGTTAAATTAGTTGTGAAGTCTTACAACACGCATCAATTAAGTGCGAAGTATTAAAGTTTAATGTTACACTCGCAAACTTCGAAGTAAGGTGGGCTGTGATTAAATTATAAACCAAACATATTGCAAAATTCATAAAATTTCAATAAATTACATTGAAGTGGTAAATAAAAAGGAGAAGGGGTAAGGCAAAAATGAACAATCACTACATAGTATAAAACAAAGTCGTTTTCTCTGTCCCTATGTCCCTTTGTATGCTTAAATCTTTGAAATTACGCAACGTATTTTGATATGGTTTTTTTGATAGATAGAGTGATTCAAGAGGAACGTTTATGTGTATAATACGTGCATATTATTGTAGAGAAATCTATATGCACCCGGGCGAAGCTGGGCCGGGCCGCTAATGAGGTATAAGACGAAAACTAAAACAGATGTTTTATTTTATTTATTAGGTTTTTTTTCATAGTGACCACATTGCATCTGATGGTTAACGGTAAGGTAAGGTCGAGCAAACGAACTCACTGGTCATCTGATAGTAGGAGAACACCGCCACGTATGAACATCCACACTCTTGGATCAAATGTGTTGCCGGCCAATCAAATTGCGGGGTAAATGGGAAAGAAAAAAGATGGAAAGAGTAAAGGGGTATTGGGCATTCGACAAAAGAATTTGTTTCAAGATTTATGTATATTTTATAAGGTTCGCCCCGGGACCACGGAAGCTGTAAAGTAATAGAAACGTCAGAAAGTTAAAAATAAACCATATTATATGTGATAAAATCACTCCGTAAATAATAGTTTTATTTCAATTCACAACATTTAAGCTAAAACAAACATTTTTCCACAAAATGTAGCTATGTATATTTATCGGTTTTATAATTTGATTTTAGTGGTGTAAACAATTTAAATCCATATGTAATGAAATGAAATTGGTTAATTGATCGTGAAGGCAATTAAATAGCTCTTATGACAATTAAATACATAGGAATAATCTATATTTATAAAAGAATTGATAGTACTATTATTATTATATAAACATTGGAATTCAGTTTTAATACATCTTATGCTACTAGAAATACGTAAAACAATCTCATATATTAATAAGTCAATAGCTACTCATTCAAGCGAATGTATTAACGCTAATTTATTTCATCATAAATCACTGATAAAATGCTCATTTACGTAAATAATGAACGAACGTCATGTCAGTATTCACTAATTAGCGGTTATGACAAATATATATTGTGGAATTTCTATTTTGTTATATACAAGTGACCGCAATTGAGTGAGGAACAGACAGCCAAACTGATGTTATCCAGCCCATATAGGTTCCACTGCAGGGCACGGGCCTCCTCTACAATGGACAATTCGATTGAGAGTTCGTGTATACTTTGCTTTTGTATAAATTATAGCTAAGCAAAGATGGCATCCCCTATCACATCGTGAGACAGAAATACAAGGCGAAATCTTGGTGTCCTGGTTACATCACTGCCTTCCCCTTCTAGGAAAAAGGCGTGAGTTTATGTATGTATGTATGTAAATCACAAAGTAATAATGCTAAAAACTGGTAAGTCATGACTTATTATTTAGCATGTATCTGTATTAGCCCATATACGTCCCACTGCAGGGCACGGGGCCTGCTCTACAATCGAGAGTACGATTGAGAGTGGCTAGGCCGCATAGTCTGTCTGAAAAATTCGGGAGGTAGCCTTGCTTACAATAGCAATTTGTAAGAACTTATATGGCATGTAAATTCTGCCCCCGCATTAGGATATCTTAGAAGACTATTATACTTATATTGTATATAATTAAAATCAAAGCAATAATATTAAAAAGCAGCGTCTTATCCTCATTGAAAATTCTTTTTCCAGGGAGTTAAGAAGTTTCTTTGCGGCTGACTTCACGCGGCTTATATTAATGAAACGCAAACTCAATTTCTGACTCATTTTCACAAATGAAAATCCAAAGATTTAGATGAAAAAACATTAATTATCTGTGAAATTTTAAACGTTCAATACTCTTTGATTATAGAATGAGAAATTTCAATAATGGTATTAATGGATAAATCGGTGTCATTAAATATGGGTATTGGTCAAATATATTCGTCGCAATTAAACAGTATTGATGTTCACGCTTGTATGGATAATGGTTGAGAGACGTTTTCAGTGAAGCTCAGCACTAGCTCAAATCACAGAAAACTCTGAAGGAATAATCAAATTCTAGTTAAGATCGCAGGAAGTCGCTAGACACAACACGTCTCAAATAGGTCAATGTAGCGATCAATGGGAGGCCTATGTTCAGCTGTGGACTTCCTGTATCTAAAGAGAGAGAGAGAGAATCAAATCCATCCAGGTAAAAGCAACAAACTGACCTTGCTTATTGGTTTCAAAAATTACTCAGTGAAGTTTTTGTTGTACCAAAGGAAGTTGAAAAGAAAGCGATTACTGTGTTTAAGTGTTCCGGGTCACTGGTTTGTAATGATCGTGCTTTTGTGGCTGATCAACAAACTAAAGCGGTTTGTGTTTGCGATATTACGAAGACCGTGTATATAAGACGATAATGATTTGAAGAAGTAGATTTTTTTGTTATTGAAGGCGCGACGATCATGCTATTCGCCTGATGGTAAGCGATACGACCGCTGAATAGCAATGCTTGGCAATTTACTGCGCTTGTCATCCTGCGATACGGGAAGTTAAGTATCAATATGTACAGTAGTTACCCTGGCTACATCATCCTTCAAACCGTAACACCACAGTTTATTTTACACTACTGTAGAGCGGGAGAAATAGATCTTGCGTAAGATACGAGCTAGAAATCACCGTTGCTAACCCTTCCCCGGAATGAACCGATCGATTTAAAACTTAGATAACTGATATCAAATTGGAATCATCTTTGCAAACGCAATCAACGTCGCTTGATAGATATTCTAAGATCGAGCAAAAATATAAATAGAGACTATTATTATGTTTTAAGAAAAATTCGCTATGGAAAGTAGGATTTTTGCAATGACTTACAAACATAAATAAAAAATAAAACACTCCAAAATCTCTAAAAACACGCCGCAGAGGTCTTCGTTCCAATAACCATTAGTATGAAAAGGTGTGGATTCACGCCCCAAATATCTCACTCCCAGCCGCCCTTATGACTCGACGTGTGAGCGGGCATGTCATCGCCGCTCATATTATCAACACTTTGTATTCAGCTGCAGTCAGATTTCATCTAGTAAAAGTCTTTGGGTAGTAAAAAGTTGGGATATTCAGTATGTGTTTTTTAACCACTCTTATTCGTACTTTCAATTGTAGACGAGGTCCGTGCCTTACAATGGGACGCATATGGGCTGATTCTGAACAGCAGATCGATTTTTAATACACATGTAAGAACTAAAATAAAATCCACAATAAGTTTTCAGTAACTTCTCTAACATTTCATTACATTGGTAGTGGCATGCTCTTTTATTTTTATTGTTATGTATGGCAAGATTACAATGCCGTTCGCCTGACGGTAACCAATGCGACCGCTCATAAATAGTAGCAAAACCAAACAACACATTTACGAGTATTTACAAAGCAATGCTTGGTATTCCACTGCGCTTCCCATCCTGAGACCTCAACAAGTCCAGTAGTTACTGTGGCTACAACGTACTTCCATCCAAATCAAATCAAATTTAAGTAATTTAAATCCCTTTACAAAAATGTTCTCTCTACATAGGAATCTAACTGATTCACAATTCACAACTCAATTACCACTTTTTCAATTATTTATCTTCACTGCCCACTTAAATAGCTCGGAGCAATAAAGTTTTCTTTAAACAAATCGACTTATCCTAGGTTCCTAAGCCACCGAGATTCATGCGCTCAAGTAAAACCCTTTTAATCAAATAAAGTGGTCGCTTTAGTGTAAAAGAGTGCGGGCAAATTGTATCTGCTTTCCAAACGTGAGTTAACCACACACTACTGTTTGCTTTTACTGTCAGATTGATTAAAGTCTACGTTGTAGAATTGGACATGACCATCAAAGCTAAGCATTACTCAAAGCCAAATAGATGTTGTCGATTAGTAGCAAAGGACATGGCCAGTTTTTGTATGGCGCTGTGCCTAGTACTTCGAATCTCGTCTACATCAATTAGTTTTGCATTGTTGGGGTAAGGTTTGTTCCAAGATTAATACAGAAAAGTTACAAAACCTAGGAAGTTCAGGGTTTTTAGATATTTACAAAAACATATCTTATTTTCAGGTTAGGTTTTGTAGGTTAGGTTTTGTAATTTATTGAATCGAATAAAAATACGTTTACAAAAATGCTTTATCATCGAATTTGGAATTTACATTAACTATTATTTTATAATTTACACAAAATATACACCGAAACGTATTTTAATTGTACCACAATGTAAACAAATAACAAAAAAAGATAAATAAACAAAGCATGGTTCCTGTCAAGCAACTGTCAAGTGTCAAGTATTTTACTGCAGCGTTTAGTTGTTGCAATGAAAGTGTGTAAAAATGGGAAGAATATATGTGTAAGTATATACGGCAAACATTGCTTTATATATATTTAGTATTGTTAATTATTATGACTTATTACCTACTTATAGATTATTTTTAGGAATATTTTAGACAAAGTTATTATCTTTTTCCTGCACTTGCTTTACTGCGAACGAAACGTTTATGCGGGGCCAACAATGGCGGAAATGGGTAGGTATCAATGCAAAATCTTATTAAACTTTATTTTATTCCCTAAACTTCTACAGAAATATGACATGTTCTTAAATTAATAGTTGATTTTTTATATTCATTCAATTATTGCCTTGTTTTTGTACATGATAAAAAGTAACTAGGCAGAAACTGTCCAGGTCCTTTAAATGTGAAAAATAAGCATTGAAATAATTCATGCCAATTGGGCGTATCAATGGACACATTGAGTTAAAAAGTTTGTATATTACAAATCCTTATTATTAAGATAATTTCTGTTCATCATCATCGCCTAGTCTTAGTGGCAATGTAAGCCCATTAAGTTTATTTCGCCGGGTTTTCTAACGCAGGGCCGCGTTGGATCCGGCGATAACATTAAATCGCTACGCGTCATTTTAGTAATAATGATGATCCATGAAATCATTGATTAACGTAAATAGTGTATATCCTTGAATAACATTTTACCGAAAACTAAATAAATTGAATTTATATAACAATATTTTTTTGTATATAGAGATGATATACTGTGTATTACGTGTACTCTAGTTTGAGGTTTCTTGGTGCAGGTATTGTACTACGCTTGTGTTGTCTCAATGTATTGGACAACCAAAATTTTTTAATTTTTATTATTATTATTATTTTTCTTTTTGTTCTGATTTGTCTTAAGATAGTTATGAACATATATTGTTTGTTTGACGCCCGTGACATCACATCACGGCCACACGGAAGACCAGCGCTGGTAACACCAGCACATGCTGAGTGTGGTCCGTTTTTGTAACGAGCACTATTTGTATTACTTATACTATAATATTTTGATTTTGTTACTGCTACTTGTTACAAATAAATAATTTTCTTTCTTTCTTTCTTTCTATTGATTTGGCATCAGAGCTATTTTATTGCGTAAGTACATGTCCAATAAACCAATTTCATTTAATCATTAGCTACATTTACAGCTGAATATGAACGGCCCCTAAGGACACAGTGACACCTTGAATATAATCAGTTTATGGAACACCTTTTAGTGAGAATTAAATATCTACACTTGAGGGAGCCTTGATAGTTTCATTGTAATTGTTATATTAACCTATCAAAAAACTTACTACACCTCTCGTATTATCGTCTATCTACTTCGTGCATCAACATCTGGCGGTAGGCTTGGTGGGACGTAATCCACTTCAAAAAAAAAAATCAGTTTTCGGCCTACAAATTCTACCTCAACTCTTAAACTTGCTAATTAGCAGGGCTGTGTTAGTGAACAGCGTTAAAAAATAATAATTAAAAAGATCAGCTTATTTTTAAATAAATTTCGTAGGGAAATAACGAAAATGGTCACGATTGTTTCAGTCATTAGATCGTAAATATAAGTCACAAGAATTTGCCGAACTTCAGCAAGGGTACAAATGTAGCATTAAGATAAATATCTTTAAATATTGTCTTTTATCTTTATGATTATTTTTCTTTTCTATACTATTTTATAGTGTCTAAATTATCTTATTGTTGATGCTTTTTATACCAAAACATAATTATATATTTCTTCTTGTTCTTTAACAACTGTTCTTTTAAAAAACGTGTGTTTATGAAATACTCTGTTACCTTATACATTGCAACATCTACATTTCGTAAGTTCAGTTATTACACTAACCGCATTAGCATTCTAATTACGTGAATCAAAGGTACGTAATTATATGGTATCTCTCTAAGATGTGAGTTAATTTTAACGTCATTATAGCTAAATCAATTAATGTCCCCTATTTATACACAAGGGTCGGTGAATGTATGACATTGGTGTGGCACAATGAACCAGTTAGTTTAGGCCATTGATGATGAGAACAAATCTCAGACACAATAACTTTCGCGCCTAGAATGTGGCGTAATCCCTGAAAATAGACTGTTTGCATTTGTACCTGCGTATGTAAGTAATCAATAGACAAGCAAATAATACAATTTAGAAACTTCTCACCTACATTTAGATGAAATTTGAGTGAAATATTTCAACTCCCATGGCAGTAATACGTTTGTAAGTATCCTATGGAATAATTTTCATTTAATCTTATCACTTGTTGCGCGGCTGGGAGCATCCTATCTCCCGTTTGTCTGTAGGGAATTCTTAATTCATCTTCGAAGTAAACAATATGTTCAAGGCCTGATACTGTTTTTACTGTTTATAAGTTTTGTTTTCCTTCTAGTACTTCGTAGAAAATTAAGAATATAGATCAAAAGTACTCGACTACACACAAATAATCGGTGGGTCTAGAATAAGAAAAACTTGTTACGCTAGCATACTTGGGTATGGTATTAGGATATGTTAGTTTAGTTCTTATGTATTACTTTTTATTTTAATATTTACACACTTTTTTAAATTTCATTGTGGAAACCTTATCACAGATTATAAACGTGTCCAATTTCCGTTTCAATCAAAATAATTCCATCTCCAATCATAGGGAAGTTGCAGCTCTACGAGTATTACTAAATACATACAAAATATAACAATCTATTGCCATTTTGCCCGCCCTGGATTCGAACCCGAAATCTTAGCCATCATACAGTAGTACGACTGCGCCGCCGAGTCAGTAATTTTATTATCAAATAAAATGTCTCGATATCTGATAATAGTATATCAATAGGACCTACTTGTTAGGTCACACGGCTTTTTTGTCTGTTCACACTTGTATCAAACTTTTCGAATGTGTGTTCACACTAATGTGTGATAAAATTAATTTGTATGTTAATTGCACTGTCAAGTTTTTACATGTTAGCCAGTGCATAATCAACAAGTTTTATTTAAACCAAGGTACTATACTACACGTTCCACTGCTGTGACTCTACAATTCTAAATCAATTAAAACTTGTTTTAGCATACTGGTCTATTCACATGTCAGATTTCAAATACTTTACAGCAATTATGTTGTCGTTTATTTTCCTTCATCGTT